>JAKSZU010000029.1:5774534-6026717 GCA_026018925.1 Tupaia tana
AGGTTTATGCTATGGGAGCGTGTGCACTCGCCAGAAAGACAGAGAGACAAAGAGACAGAAAAGGAGAATTCACCCCGTGGGGGGGAGGGCCAGGTTGTAATCCCTTCTCCTATTGAGATCTTGAGCATGCAAGCACACGCGCCAGAGTGAGTTTAAGCCACGGGAGCAAAGGTTTCAGAAACTTATCCTGTTGTGGTCAAAGACCACAGAGAGCACTTGGAATACAGCCCAGAGAAGAGGAAGGAGACTGTCTCAGTGCCGCAGGCTGAGAAATACAGGACACTGGAGCACACACAGATGAATTGCTGTTCCCTGCAGCTACTACTAATGGACGTGTACCAAGCTTAATTAAAATAAAAGGGTTTTACTCCTAAAACTCCTGAAAATTATAAGACTTTGAAAGAAGTGTGACAAAAGTGACTACAGCGTTCCAAAGGCAAAGAACAACTGCAGACAACGATGTGCCTGTTCTCTTACTTGGATCCAGTGGTTCGCTGATGCACAGCCCCACAGCTGCAATGACTGTGGACTCTGGAGATGTGTCATTGGATACCTGAGGAGCCATTTGGACTTTCTCTTTGCCTGCAGTTTCTGTAAATCTGATGTCATTTGTTTGTTTTAGAGATATTTTTGCTATAGGGCATGTGCACTCACCAGAGACACAGAGAAAGACTGAGAGAGAAAGTGAGAAATCACACCCTGGGGAGATGGGCCCACCAAAATCCCTTCTCCTCCATTCTCCTCTCAAGATTTGCATGTCCACACACACCGGCATGAGTTTCAAGCTGCTAGGTCTGGGGACTCAGGCAGTGGTCAACCATGTGGGAGTCCAGCACCTTAACTACTATGCCTCCTGCTGGCCCCCAGATGTTGTTTTATGATGATAAATGCAATTTGGTGTTCTCAAGAAACTATTGTAAGCATGAGAACAGACTGGAGTTTTTATCAAGTCAGGAGCAATTATGCACATAACCAAAAAGACATATTCATAGAATTTAGCACCTTTCATGTATTTATTTGTGAGAACAAATATGTGATTGTGAAAACATACTGCAGAAAGTAGTAAGGAATGTAGCGTCTAGAAATATTCATTATGACAGTCTTTAGGAGTGAGAAAAGCAAATATGTAAAAAGATTAGGTTCGGAGAAGATTCCTCATGGCTACTGGGAACTAGATATTTCAGGGAACAGGAGAAATGAAGATTTTCTACTCATAAATTCAGCCTCCAGCAAGCAAAGCTAGTGTGGCAGGAGAGTTGAGGCCCTTCTCTGAGAAGATTCCTCATGGCTACTGGGAACTAGATATTTCAGGGAACAGGAGAAATGAAGATTTTCTACTCATAATTCAGCCTCCAGCAAGCAAAGCTAGTGTGGCAGGAGAGTTGAGCCCTTCTCTGAGAAGATTCCTCATGGCTACTGGGAACTAGATATTTCAGGGAACAGGAGAAATGAAGATTTTCTACTCATAATTCAGCCTCCAGCAAGCAAAGCTAGTGTGGTAGGGAGCCCCTCTGGCCTTCTATCTCTGTCTCTGTGTCTCTGAGGTCTCTGTCTCTCTCTGCTCCTGTCTCCTCATTTTTTTGGGTAATTTTTCCTTTTTACGATTTTTTTAAAGGTAAAGTTTTTCTCTGGCTCTCAGCTCCACCTTTTGTTTTGTTAATAATCCCTTCTGCTCCTTCCTCCCAGGCAGGAGAGTTGAACCCTTCTCTGAGAAGATTCCTCATGGCTACTGGGAACTAGATATTTCTATTTTGTGATTTTTTTCTTTAAAAAAGAAAAAGAAAAGTAATTATAATTTTTTATTTTTTTGTCTTTTTTCTCTCTTTTTGTTGTTTCTCTCTCTCTTTTTCATTTTCCTTTTTCTTGTCTCTCCACCCAATATCTACTGAATCTGCTGCACCAGCGATCACAACAGAATGGCAAACAGATTCTAGAACACCTCTGTCTGCTTGCTCCTGAACATTGAGGCTTAACTTCAAGAATTTGAAAGAAACACGCCATTCATCAGATGACAAGAAATCACCATCGGATCACAAGAAATATGGGGAAAACGAGAAAATACCTCTCCTCCAATGGAAAAGAGTAACTCTCCTTCATCCACAAGCAGTTCGGTGAAAATCATGGAAATGTCTGATAAGGAATTTAGAGCATTCGTAATGTCGAAGCTAACAGAGATGGAAGAAAAGAGAGATAATGAACTGCTAAAGAGAAAGGAGAAAGAAGTTGCCGAGTTCCAGGAGATGAGGAAATTCTTGCAAGATCTAAAAGAGGAATTACACACTTTACAAAAGACTCAAACAGAACTGCTAGAGATGAAGTCTATAATACAAGAAGTCAAAAATCTCCCTTGAAAGTATTAAAAGCAGACTAGATCATTCAGAAAATAGAATCTCAGATGTAGAAGAGAAAATGGCTGGCTTAGAAAAATCCACCACGAAGACTGAGAAAATGGCTCAAAAATTTGAGAATGATATGTGAGAAGTACTGGATACCATCAAACGTCCCAAATATCCGGATAACTGGCATTCCAGAAGGTGAAGAGACCCATAAGGGCATTGATAATCTATTCCATGAAATCCTGCAAGAAAACTTTCCAAACCTAGAGAGGCATTTGAAGATCCAGTCCCAGGAAATACAAAGGACCCCAAATAGAATCAACCCCAAGAAGATCTTCTCCAAGACACATTATAGCCCAGGTTGACCAAAACCACAGACAAAGACAAGATACTAATATTGGCAAGAGAGAAACATCAAGTTACCTACAAAGGCCATCCCATCAGGCTAACAGCAGATCTCTCATCGGAAACAATGCGAGCGAGGAGAGAATGGGGAAAATATATTCAAAGTGTTACGAGAGAAGCAATTTCAGCCAAGAATACTGTACCCGGCAAGATTATCTTTCAGGTGGGAAGAAAAGACAAGAACATTCTCAGATAAACAAAACCTGAAAGAATTTACCAGCACCAGACCAGATCTCCAAGAAGTTCTCAAGGGTGTGCTGTATCAAGAAAATTAAACACAGACACACGGAAATAAGAGTCCAAAAACAATGAAAGTGGCCAACTTAATCATAGGGACAAGTCTGGATTTGAATATTATATCCCAGAATTTAATCAGGAAAATGGAACCAGAACAGAAGATAAAAGTACATGAGACTGATAGGTTCATGCACCTTCCATTTGAACAGAATCCTAACTTGTTTCCTGGCTTTAAGCAAAGTTCCTTGGCATTTCTTTGAGTTAAGTTAAAACTGGTTTTCTTAGTAGTAATGAGTGAACTCACCATTGAAAGTAGTTAGATTATGTAGGAAATTGTGTGATCAATGCAACGTGGGTGGGAAGGGAATGAAGGACAATTGTAGACACCGGAGGTGGTGTGAGAGGAGGGGTGGGAAGGGACAGAGGGTCAGAAAGAGGGGTGGAAGTAATTCTAGGAACTAGTAATGGAAAAATTTTTTGTAAATGTGCATGATTGTATCACTATGCAGTGTGTACTGGATGGGAGATTGCATTTTGTATGCTGTGATGAAGCTTAGGGAAGGAATGTAAATTGAGTTACAAAAAAAAAGTTTCAGAAAAAAAATATTATATCTATTCAATGACTGCAGTAGGATATGTAGCCACAGCTAGGTGCTACTTTATAGGATGTGTAAAGTAAGACTTGTGTTCATGGAAATGTGGGTATCACCTGTGTTTGCTATGAGGGTATTTGAATTGATTAGGGTCTTTGGTGATACAATAAAATGTGAGGAGAAAACAGTATAGAAAGCAAACATAGATACCAGAGACTGTGGGAGGAGAGTGGGAGATGGCAGAGAGTAAGAGATAGAGAATCAAGGATGGGGGGGAAAAAAAAGCAAAACATACAGAAGACAAGAAATGGAAGATCATTTGCTGACAATAACATGTTTGTTGATGTGCTTGATTGAGACAATATATAGTGTACTTTGGATGGAAAATCTCATTTTGTATGCTGTAATGATGTTCAGTGAATGAATGCAAATAAATAAATTGAAAAAAAAGACTAGGTTCATGGAAGGTAGTATTACATATTGCTTACTGCTGTAAAACAAATGTTTTTAATGTTGATAGAACTCGAACTGAAGTTGTAAGAATAGTGGCTTGCTTGCATTATGATGTATTGCAGTATTTACATTTTGATTGCTTTCCTAAATTCTACTTCAACTTGTCTGACCTTTAAGTATTTCAGATGCTTACTGGAAAACTTCTAGGTTCCACTTTCTTAAAAGATTGATAAGTGAATAATTTAAGTTGGGTTGGAATCAGAATTATATGGAAGTTGTTTTTCACTTTCAAACATGTTAACTGGTTTGTGACAGCTTATTCTGTAAAGAGATTAATATTTGAAAGATAAAAGGTGATTCTTATCTGCAACCAGTCTTGTTATTTATTTATTTATTCTTTTAGAGAGTGTTTTTGCTATAGGGTATGTGCACTTACCAGAGAGACAGAAAGCAAGAAATCACCATCTGGGGAATGGCCATGCTGCAATCCCTTCTCTATTCTCCTCTTGGAATTTTTGGTCACACAGGCACACATGCCCAGCTTGAGTTTTAAGCCTCCAGGACTGAGATTCAAACTACAGTCTACTACATGGGAGTCCAGCATATAACTATTGTACCGTCTGCCGGTACCTCAGTTTTGTGATTTTATTGATTGAACAGGCCATTTAATTATCTATTCTTAGCTAAGTTGTTGGGCAATTTTGGTTTTTATTTTTAAGATAACTGTTTTGATATCTTTTCAACTTTAACAATGTCTTCTTTTTAAAAAAATTATTTAATTTTATTTATTATTATTATTTAATTTGACCAGAGAGGAAATGAGAAAGCAAACCACCAGGTCCAGGACTCAAAATATGGTCAGTCATATGGGAATCTAGCACCTTAACCACCACACCACCTACCATCCCAACAATGTTTCCTTAAGAAGTGAGAAAATTCCTCTCTGTAAGACTGTTTGAAATATTGCATTGGGAACTGAAGTAAAAATACAAAACCCCCCATTCTCTGTCATAAGAGATTCATAAATAATTCTGGAAAAATATAATGAGGTTTGTCTTTTATATTCATTTTACCTGCCTGCATATGGTATTGATATAAATTATGTTTGTTTCTTATTTTTCTTGAATTATAATTTTCTCCACTCAGAATCTGTCACTGTAGTTATTGAGATATCATAGAAAATACTGTTGTCAGGACCAGCAGTTAGCGTAATGGCTATGTTGCTGGACTCCCAAGTAGTCGAACACGGTTCGCGTCCCGGACCCGGTGGCTTAAACTCACGCTGGGCGCGTGTGTGTGCGTGCCCAAGATCCCGAGAGAAAAATGGAGGAGAAGGGATTGCAGCATGGCCATCCCCCCTGGGGGGTGATTTATCACTTTCTCTCTCTCTGTCTCTGTCTGTCTGTCTGTCTGGTGAGCGCACGCGCCCTATAGCAAAAAAAACCTCTCAAAAAAAACCAAAAACAAAAACAAAAAAAGTCATGCTGGGTATGTGTGTGTGCATGTCCAAAGTCCCTGAGAAGATAATGGAAGAGAAGGAATTGTCTGTCTCTGTCTTTCCAGCGAGTGTATGCGCCCTATAGTAACAATCTCTCTCTCTCTCTCTCTTAAAAAAAAAAAGTGCTGTCTTTTATATATATATATATATATATAAAAGACCAGTAAGGAGCAGTGGCTCCCTCTGTGATGACCCAGGACAGGGGACCAGTAAGGAGCAGTGGCTCCCTCCGTGATGACCCAGAAGTGTGCTGCATGCAAGATCGTGTGAACCCAGCCGTGCACTGACCTCCCACTGGGGACTCTGAGCTTCCCAGTCAGACAGAACGACCATTAGAGTTTCCCTCATCGTTCCAATGTGGACTTCCACGCAGGACACAGCAGCTCTGCAGACCAGCTCTCCCTGCAGCCCAAGCCCAAGTCACCCTTGAATGCCCTGTCCCCACACCAGCCACCAGCTCCCCCTGGCTCAGGCTCTGAAACGCACTTGGAAACTGGCCTCTAGTTACTGGGCACTGCCGTCCTCAGTGCTCGCTGCCCTGCAGACCCACACTGAGCTCTCTGCCAGCAGTTCAAGCTGGGGCCTGAGCGCTGTCTGTACTAAGCCTTGGCACCTTCTGCTTAAAGTAATTTCCCTAGAAAATGCATCTCATGCATCTCCTCACGACTGCCCTATTAGGGACAAAAATTCTCCAGCAGTCGATTTTGCAGTGATCTCTTGGAATTCTCTAATAAGCCCAGTCCAATAATTCTTTTCAGGGCATTCTATTTTATTTCCATTATGCTCTACTTTTCAAAAAAGCTATTTAACTAAGTAAAGAATCCCCCTAATTTAGAAGTATTTCTTTTATTACATTAAGTTTTTTATAACTTCAAAATAGATATCATGAGTTTGTGTCAAGTTTAAAAACATCTGAGAATAAGAACATCTCACAGCTTCAAAAGACAACAGTAATGGGGCAGTGGGTAGCATGGTGGTCAAGGCTCTAGATTCCCACATAACTGGCCATGGTTCAAGTCCTAGATGAAGCAGTTTGAAAATCACACTGGATGCATGTGCACCAATGTTAGCCCAAAATCCCAGGAGGGGAAGGAACTGCTGTGTGGCCATCCCCCCGGGGGGGGTGGGTGACTTTCTCACTTTCCCTTTCACTGTCCCTTTCCAGCAAGTCTGTGTACTCTATGGCAAAACATTTTATATATATATATATATATATATATATATAATATATATATATATATACACATACATATAAATCTGGGTCTATGGTAATGGCTGACACACATAGAAAATATCACTAGATCAGACTTGTCGCGGCCTGCTCCCCCGGGGCCATTCCGGCCCTCTGGGCCCTCCGGCTCCGGGTAGGTGGGTGAGCTGGGGGCCGGAGGGCCGGGGGCAGTCCGCGGCCCTCAGCCCTGCAGATACTCGGGGCTTCTCTCGGGGACTGCCAACGCCTGGGCCCAGGCTTTGAAGCAGCGGCCAAACTCTCCGTTCCCCACCTGGAGGCTGGATGGCGGGGCTGTGGCCTCTTCGAACTGGGGACCCCGCTGGCTGCGGTGTTCCCCTCCCCCCGCCCCACCTTGTCTGGCCCAGGCTAAGCGGCTGAGGTCGCGGCGCCTTTGAGCGGTGACGGGCGTGGCACGGGCTGAGAATGGCGGCCGCCGGAACTCTGCGTTGGGCCATAAAGGTGTGGAGGACGGGGAGAAGGCGGGGTCTATGGGCGCAATTTCTGCCTCTAGGTCTCAGAGCCGCGCAGTTCGGGGGGACTGCGGTGACCGCTCTGTCCCAGTTGGATGAGACCTCCTCACCTCGTCTTGATAACAGCGACAAAGGCCTTAGCCCGCTGGTCAGCGTGAGCGGAGCCCTGGTCGCCCATGGATGGAACCGTTAGCGAGCCAGCGAACGGTTGGTCTTCGTTCTATCAGAAGTCTGAAGAGATACTGAGTAACTTACCACATTTGGCTAAGTGGAAATGCCCTACCGTCCGGAAGGAAGATTTACTGGCCGTTTATAAAAGGCCTGTGTATATATTATGAAAAAGCTGCTCTCAACTTCCCCCCAACCTTAAAAAAGAAAACTTGCTACATCTACACCTAGATGTGAAGAGGTTGCCGACGTATGATAAAGTAGAGTTAGAAAAATCACAAGTCTTGTATATGCCCATTTGTTTTTAAGAGATCATAGAAAAGAAATGTCTGCTGGAAATGACTTTTGGAAATGGAGTTAGTGACACCAGGAACGACAAACGTCCACATTTGTTCAGTGGGTTAGAGGACAGGAGTGCAAGATCGTGAGAAGGAAGAGAAGGTTCTGTGTCAGACTGGTCATATTTAGAAGATGATTTCACACAACCATTGTTTTTTTTGTATGCATTTTATCTCCTACCACTGTGTGTGTGTGTGTTTTGTGACAAAACTAAGTACTTTTTAAAATCTAGTCTTTCTTAATGTTCTGAAGTGCCTGATAAATGTTAAAAGTAGAGATAGGAAAATACATTTTGTAAATATCTTGTTAAAATGCATATAAAATGTTGCATTCTGGGTAATGGCCAAACCACCTCTTGAGTAGTACATACTGTGTGCAGAGGTTTGAGGGAAGAGGGAGAAGCATGTGAAAAGAGCTCTGCGAGTGTTTCACAGTGAGGCAGATTATTCATTGTCCCTTATGTTCATGAATTTTATTTTGTATATACTGTATATAAAGGACAAGCAAATCCTACTGTAGTCTTTCTAGATGTTAAAGAGGTTGCCAATGTATGACAAGAGTAGAGTTAGTAAACTATCAATAATATAGTTTTTGTATATTTGTGTTAAAAATTCTTAGGAATGATTGTCTTCTGAAAATTTGAGCATTGTAGTCCACAGGGTTGGTGGAAAAGGGTAGGGGCTCTAGGAGAGAAGGTTCCTATTTCGAAGACACTTTCAAATTATAACTATTGTTACATGTGTGCCATTTACTCAAGACTGCTATGTCTACAGTGCAGAAATTAGGCCCTTGAAGCATCTATCTAGATGTTTTTAAGTACTCGACATATATTAAATATAAAGGTAGTAATATATCATTTTGTGAGTAGCATTTTGCTAGAATTCATAGGAAATAATTGTCTTTTGGAAATGGAATTGGTAAGCTACCTCTGAGCAGTACAGAATTCTCTGTACTTGTTCAGTGGTTTGCAGGATGTGGGAGGGGAAGGAATTGCAAAAAGTAATATGCTAGTGTGTTCATATTTGGATGCTTTCAGACACCGCTTTTCTGTATGTGTTGTTTTACTTTGTATATAGTGTACATAATGGACAAATAAGTTCTAACTTTGCAACATCCAGACTCTAGATGTTAAAAGAGGTTGCCAGTGTATGACAAAGTAGTTAGTAAAGGTAGCACATTTTGTACTTTGTTTTGAAGTTCATAGGAATGCTCGTCTCCTGTGAATGGTGTTTGGGTATGAATGTATTTAACCAGCTCTAAGCATTACATATCCCTGTATTTGTCCACTGGGTTGAAGGCAGAAAGAATAGAGTTAGGAATGGTTTAAGTCCAAAATATTGTCATATTTAGAAAATACCTCAGATTATAACCATTGTTATGTGTGCAATTTTATTTCACAGTGCTTTGTATGAAATATCTAGTAGTTCTAGATATTTTGAAGTGTTTCATGTATTTAACAAGAATAATAATACTTCTTGTAACTATTTTTAAAAACTGATGGAAAATACTGTGTTTGGAAATAGAACTTCTGTGAGCAGTATACTTGTTCATTGGATTAAAGGAGGTGGAAGGGAATAAAATGCAAAAGGTGTTTTTGCTAGACATTTTCAGACATTGCCCTATATGTATGTGCACTTAACTTTGCTGTACTGTATATATTGTGTATATACTGGACAAATGAGTCCTAATTTTATAATATCTAGTCTCTAGATATTAAAGAGGTTGCCAATGTATGACAAAAGTAGAGTTAGTAAACTAACACATTCTGTATACTTTGTGTTAAAATTCATAGAAAGGCCGTCTTCTGAAAAGGATTTTGGGAAGTGAAATTATAACATATATAAGTGACATGTGTGCTTATATTCAGGAGGTTCGTGGTGGAGAGAAGAGAGTTGGAAGAAATGAAGAATTTTAGACCAAAATGTTCTATTTAGAAGACACTTTCCGGGTATAACCATTGTTAACATATGTGTAGTTTATTCAACACTACTGTGTATATAGTGGACAAAGTTTAAGTCCTTATATGAAACATCTAGTCTTTCTAGATGTTTAGAAGTGCACAAAGTATGTTAAAAGTAGAGGTAGTAAATAACACATTTTGTAGATATCCTTTTGTTAAAATTCGTATGAAATACTGTCTTTTTGAAATGAAATGATCAGTCTACTTCTCTGAGCAGTACATACTATAATATATGTAGGGGAGAAAGAGCGAAGGGCTTTATACTGATATGTCTCTGGTGAGGGGAAGTTGACACCATTGTCGCTTATGTTGGTGCATTTTGTTTTACTTTGCTGTGTATATAGTGTATAGAAAAGGACCAACAAGTCCTCATTTAGAACATCTAGTCTTTCTAGGTATTAAAGAGGCTGCCAGTATATGACAGAAATAGAGTGAGTTAGTAATGCATTGAGTACACTTTGTGTTAAAATATAAAGAAAGGAATGTCTTAAAATCACTTAAGAAAGTAAAATTGTTTAAATCTCCTCTAAGCATTACAGATGCTTATATCTATCTACTGGGTTGAGGTTTAGGGGAAGGGTTCCAGGCCAGAAGTTCCTATTTATATGACCCTGAAAGAATAGCCTTTGTTAAATGTGTGAAGTTTATTCAGTGCTATTGTGTGTATAATAGAAAACTTAAGTATTTAAGTGCATAACATACAAGGGATCTTCAAAATGTTCATGGAAAATGTATATGGTTAAAAAAAAAAAAAACACATGGATTTCAGAAATTTTGGCACCAAAATAAACTTGTACTTTAATTCTATTTTCCGTAGACTTTGAAGTCCCTTATATGTTAAAAGTAGGAGGCTAAAGTGAAGAATAATTTGTTATTTCATAGGAGTGGTTGCATTTTGAGTATGGAATTGTTAAAACTTTGTGTCTCAGATAGTATGCTGACTGTTCACTGGGTAGGGGAGAGTACACAGAAGAGTTTAGTGTCCATTAATAAGATGAGTTCAGATTATCTAACCATTATTTTGTATGTGCATTTTAGTTATTATTGCTGTGTATTATCGGATAAACAACTAGCCTCAAATATGTTAAAAGTAGAGAGATAGTAAAATAATCCATTTATATATATATATATATATATATATATATATATATATTTTTTTTTTTTTTTTTTTTTTTTTTTAAAGACAGAGTCTTGCTCTGTCAAGATCTTCCTGCTTCAGCCTCCCCACTAGTTGGGGCTATAGGTGCACACCATTGTACCCAGCTCTTGAGAGTGAGCAGAGAATTGAACCCAGATCTCCCACATGGCTTCAGTCTGCCAAATAGCAGTGTCAACCAGCGTGCACTACTGCAGCTGGGCCTATAAATGTCCTTTTGTTCATTTTGTAGGAAGGATGATCTTCTAGAAGTGACATTAATCCACCTCTAGGAGCTAGACACATAGTGCTGTATTTAGTCACTGGAATGGTGGAAGAAGGAGAAAAGGGTAAAGGGAAGGGTTTTTTGCTAATATCTCATCTAGAAGATGATCTTAGATTATAACCATAGGCTTATGTGTAGTTTTTGGTAAAGTATCTGTTTAGTGTGGACAAATATTTTGTAACATCTAAGCATTGTAGATGAATTGACAGTGTATGAGAAAAAGTAGAGCTAGTGAATTAGGCAGTTGTAAATATCTTTGTTATAATTGATAGAAAAGATGAGTCTAGGACATGGAATTGTTAAACCACCTCTGAGCAGTGTATATCAGGGTTTATTCCTTAGGTTGGCAGTAGAGGAGCAGAAGGAAGTCTCATAAAGAGATGCAGATGTGTTCATATTTACATTTTCATGATAGCCATTGATGGATGTGCATCTCTTGGCTGTACTGTGGTAATACATTGAGTAATTAAATGGAAACATCTTTCTAATGTTTTAATAGTATAGAGCTGATAATGAACTATGCTATAAACATTATACTTAAGAGTACTCTGTTGCTTTATGTTTTAAATCAAGCATTAAGGGAATGCGATATTTTAGTCCTAACTGCCGATACTTTTATCTAGAAGCCTGTTGCCATTTTTTGTCTTCTGTGAAATTTTGTCCCCAAGAAAGGATTACTTTTTTTTTTTTTTTTAAACAGATTGAGTTGGTCTAGTATATTCTTGGTTATCAAAATAGAGCTTTGGGATTTTGAATTGGTAAATATTCATGATGTGTGAAAGAGCATGATACATACTGCAATGAACAATCCCAGAATTGGATGTTGTTTGTACAAACAGGATCTAGAAGGACACATCCCACTGTAAGCTGTTTGTGACTGTGGATGACTTTGTTTTTGCTTCTTGTGTTTTTCCATTTCCTATAATGCATATATTAACTTTTAAAAAATAAAGGTTATTTTTAAAACCTGAAAAAAAAAATATCACTAGATCAGGGACTCAATGCACTTTTGCTCAAATTGATTATAGAGTAAGAGAGAGGAAAATGTATTTAAGAGAAATATGAGAAAATAAAATGTGAATGTTTTACAGGTAGAGGATGAATAGAACATTTAATACGGATATAATGGAGTGATATAACGGCTTCACTGGCTGACCCTCAGAGCTCTTTTCACTTAGCTGTTCTCTGAGACTTTAAGAGTATGACTATAAAACTAATTTTTCTTAACATACATACTAAATGAGTGTTAGAGACTCAAAATAGTGAAGTTAGGGTTTCACACTAATTCCAGTGAAATAGCTTTTATGCAAAACACTTTGAAAGCTCTGGTTTTCAAATCCATGTTTGAATCTAAATTCACTTTTTAAATATACTAAATAGTGATCATTTTTTTCCCTTTTAGAGAAGAGTTGATTTGAGGAGGGAAACTTACTCTGAATAATAACAGTGGTAAAAGGAGAGCAGTTTTTGCTGCTGTGAAATACACAAGTGAAACACAAAGTAAGACTGATTTTTATGGCTAATTCAGAAAGAAATTCCAAAATATAAATTTGAATAGCAGAATTACTGGTTTAAGTGTCCAGTACAAGCAGAACTGGATATGATAAACAAAAGTATTAACATTTAAAAATATTCTATATTATAGTCACACTTCAAAATAGGCATTATTATCAGGTTCTCATATTTTTAACATATAATTTTTAACTGCCGTAACTTACCTGATTTAATCATTAAATTAAAAACTCTGTTCCAGGGACCAGCAGATGGCATAATGATTATGCTGCTGGACTCCCACATAATTGACCATGGTTCGAGTCCCAGACCCGGCAGCTTAAAACTCAGGCTGGGTGCATGTGCATGCGTGCCCCAAATCCCAAGAGGAGAATGAAAGAGAAGGGATTACAGAGTGTCCATCCCTTCTGGGGCATGATTTTTCACTTATTATCTCTCTGTCTTTATGGTGAGTAGACATGCCCTATAGCAAAAATCTTTCTCAAAACAAACAAACAAAAAACCTCTGTTCCAGAGTATATATTTTTAAATTCAAACCATTTTAAAATGTTACAAATGAACTTCATGCAAGTTGGCAACAGTTCTGGTACTAAAAATTGTAGCAGTTTCTTCTGTTTAAATCACATTAGTAATGAAAACATTTACTAAAAGGGTTTTCCTAAGAAAAGTACTATTATTATTTGCCATTAAAGTCTATGACCTGTGACATGAGATTTTTAAAGGGTTTTATGTGAATATGATATCGTAATTTCTCTAAACTTTTTTTTTAAAGATTTATTTATTTATTCATTCATTCATTCCTTCATTTTAATTTGACCAAAGAGAGACACAGAGAGAGAGAGAGAGGAAAGTGAGAAAGCAAGCCACCAGGTCCAGGACTTGAACTGTGGTTGGCCATGTGGGAGTGTCCAGAGCCTTAACCACCATGCCACCTACTGGTCCCTGTTTCTATAAACTTTTTAAAGAAGGTAACTAAATTATGTCTATGTACTAAACCTGACCAGGAAAAATAAGACAGGAAAGGTTGACGGTATTCATTAGGTTTTATCTAAATGGAACGATTTCTTGTAATAACAGTTGTACAGTAAGAATAAAACACTAACTTAATATGTATTCAGTTATAATTGTTAAGTATTTTTATATTGCCAAGAAAAAATAAGCAACTTTGTACATTTGAAGATGTTTTTCCAACAATATTTTGTCTTCAGTGTCTTAATGTGGAACTTAACTCTAACCAAAAAGGAAGTTGGCAGAAACAGCCTTCTAGCACACTTTTTCAAATGAACCATGGTAGCCTAAATTTTACTATTTTTATAAAATAATATAGAATTGTTTTGTGGATAATTGAAATAAAAATTCTCATTGAATGCAAGCAAAAGAGAAAAAAAAAAACCTAACAGTAACACTAGAGTCATGTAAATAAGTTCCTTTTAAGAGTTGTTGGCTTTTTTTTGTTTTGTTTTGCTTTGTTTTTTAACTAGCCAATTCACAGCTCCACAGAAAACCTGAGATAAGGCCCACAGCCCCCTGTCTAGAAACTAGTTCCAGTGGTTCTGTCCTTCCAGCTCCCCACTGCTGGCTGAACTTCCTGTTGCCTTTGGTCTTCACATCTGCTCCTCAGAACTTTCTGGATCTGTGCACAATAAACATCTTCTTTTCACACTTATTGACTTTGCCATCTCACTTGGTCTCACATGACCACCTTACTGAAGCAGCTTTTTCCACAACTAGAGCTCCCTACAGAGCAGCTAGTTTGGATTATGGCCCTTACTGAGGGAGAGAGACTTAAAGACAAAATTTAAAGGAAACCATAATGACAGAAATCATAACAATTGGCGCTAATAAATTTCTGAATAGCATAGACCACATGCACCCTGACAGTGAGTGTACCGTGAACAAAACAAATCCGGGGTCTAGAAAGTCTGTGAGCCATGTGTATAACAGAGTCAGCATTAAAGGGATAAAAACCACATCCTGGCTAAAAATGCAACTTCAAAACAAACATGGAAACAAAACAGCTCCTCAGCTAGACTGAAAGAAACCCAATGGAGGGACCAGTAGTTGGTGTAATGGCTATGTCGCTGGACTCTCATGTAGTGGACTGTGGTTCAAGTACTGGACTTGGTGGATTAAAGTCACACCGGGCGTGTGTGCGTGCATGCATGCATGCGTGTCCGAGATCCCAAAAGGATAATAGAGGAGAAAGACTTGTGGTATGATCATTCCCCCTAGGAGGTTATTTCTTGCTTTCTGTCTCTCTGGTGAATGCATGCACCCTATACCAAAAACCTCTCAAAAAAAAAAAAAAGAAAAGAAAGAAACCCAATGAATACTGCCGCCTATTTTTTTTTTTTTAAATAAAAGAAGAAAAACTCCTTAGGAAATTAATTAAAAAAGACAAACAAACAAAGAAAGACCTCTTCAACTTCACAACAACAGCCTCCTGATGACAAGGGTTCGTTCTTTACCCAAAGAGAAAGGGCAGACACCATCGGAGCATCATCAGGCAGCTTCATTAAAAGTTGTGTATTTCCAAGAAGGTCAGACTCCCACATGCTTTAGTGTAGCTTCCTGGGTATAATGTATGTGTAGTTGTTTGTAAAAACAAACCAAAAAAATACCTGCAAGGTGTGCGGAGATGTCTGTAACTTGGAGATAGAGTGTTTCCTGCATAGTTCGTGACATCCTCCCTTTGTTAGGTCTTTGTTAGGATACCTGAACACAAAGGGTTAAGGAGGGCCCATAGAGCCGCTCACTTCATAACATAAGCCCAACTTTCACAAATAACTGGAAAAACAAGATTAAAACTAACAAGCTGAAGGAGACCTTGAGACACATATTTTGACTTTACAAAGGGCCTAAGGAACCTAAATAAAGAGATCTAACATACGCACACAGAAACAGGATGAGAGGGGATGGGAAAGGCAGCAGGTGGTGAGGTGGTTAAGGCACTGGATTCTCACATGGCCAACCCCAGTTTGAGTCCTGTATCCTGTGGCCTGAAAATCATGGTGGGAGCGTGCATGTACATGGCCAAAAACTTCTGAGGGGAGAATGGAGGAGAAGGGATTGTGATGTGTCTGTCCTCCCAGAGGTTCATTTTGCACTTCCTCTCTCTCTGTCTCTGCCCATTGAGGGCACACACCCAGAGCAAAAAAAAAAAAAAAAAGAGAGAAAAGGGACCTGACCCGGGGAAATAGACAGAGACAGGGCCTGCTTGTCTCCCTTGGCACTGGCCCCTTCTGTTTTTGTAACGTAACCTAACCCTTTTTCTTTTTCTTTTTTTTTTTTTTTTTTGAGAGGTTTTCGCTATAGGGCTCGTGTGCTCGCCAGACAGACAGAGAGAGACATAGAGACAGAAAGCGAGAAATCTCCCCCAGGGGGGATGGTCACGCTGCAATCCCTTCTCCTCCATACTCCTCTCGGGATCTTGGGCACACACACACACACACATGCGTGGTGTGAGTTTTAAGCCACCGGGTCCGGGACTCGAACTGCGGTCGACTACATGGGAGTCCAGTGACATAGACATTACACTAACTGCTGGTTCCCACCCTTTTTCTTTCAATAAACCTTGTGCTTAATTTGCTTCCTTGTACTTCAATTCTTAATTGCGTTGGGGAAGTGTGGACCCCAAATTTCTCCAACTAACACTTCACTCTTCATTTAATTCAGCCTCTTAGCCTAATTTCTGATTTCAGTGGTGTTAGGATGCTGTGGACATTACTTTGGGTAAGCAGCCAGCCTCACAGGCCAGGACCTGAGCAATAGCAACAGTCTAAATGACACAAGTGACTCCAGTAAGGGAGAGCCACGCTGTGTACTATCCGTAAGGGTGTAGATATAGAGATATAGACGTAGATATAGATATAGATGATATAGATATCTAGATATAGGAGATGGTGGCATGTATGTATACAGATAGATATGTATAGGAGATGGTGGCATGTGTGTATATTGACAGATGATAGATAGATAGAGGATAGGTAGATAGATACATAACTATAGGAGATGGCAGTGTGTGCAGACTGTGGCTAATCTGGCTCCATACTCCTGAGTTCAGAAGTTTCCCTCCTTTGCTGGATGCACTAGACAAAGCTCAGAAGGGCTTTGAAATGAAATCCGTGCCCTCTGCCATCTCGAACACCTACATTCAGCTGAAAAGTCCTTTCCTCTTTCCTTGCTAGACTCTGCCTGCTCTGAGGGCCTAGGTAATGGACTGAACTCCATAAAATGCAAACACAAAGTCTGCCACTAAAAAGACTCAAGGGAGTTTAAGTCCCAAGGAACATGAGGGTATGCTATTGACTCAGAATATAAGCACCCAAACAACCAGCCATGGAAAGAAGGGATTATTTAGGGCTGTGCTCTGACAGTTTCCTGGCAATCTAAAGTAAAAGGCTGGATAATGTGTGCTAGGGTCATGCAGATTTCAGAGTATTTTAAAGACAAAAGTCTCAAGGTGCATGGGTGGGGTACAGAGTGTTTCCCAAAGCTTTAAGATGACCAAAGGGTATAGCAAATAATTTTGCAGAACAGAGTTTGGTTACATGTTAAGATAAAATGTAGAGAATGATCTCACGACCTCACAGTCACCCAGGGTCAACATGCCTAATCTTTAACCCACGTGTGGAGGGACCAGCAGATGGCATTACAGTTATGCCACTGGATTCCCATGTAGTCGACCCTGGTCTGAGTTCCAGACTCAGGGGCTTAAAAAAACTTTTTGAAGCGTATGACACCACTTCACCGTGTAGTTAGAGGCTCAACCGTGTCAGCACAGCTGGTGCAGACTGCTTAGTACGAGCCCGGTGACTGGTGCTCCGCTCGTTTGCTGTGGCCTGCTGGGAGAGATCCTTCATTACCTAATTCGACACACACTGCACACCTACTGTGTGCCACACCCTGTCCTCAGTGCTGCGGACAGTGCATCTACCACACAGGACTGATCTCAGCCTCCAGGGAGCTCACACTGCAATGCTGGTGGGGGAAGGCAGACGGTACACAAATAGGCAGGTAAAATGCACTTTAGAGCTGATACTGATATGCACTTTGGAAAACAGAACCTGTGCACACACTAGGGCCCACTTGTTGTCGGTTCGGGAGTTTCTTCCCTCTGGCCCCCCTTCATTTCTGCCCTAAGGTCTCCTTCCTGATATGACGAAATGAGGCCCACACACAGCAGTGCTGCCTGGCTGCCTCAGCTGCACTTGCCCCTGGGCTGCCCACCCGGGAAGTGGGCGGCCTGGAGAATCTGTGCTGGAGAGCGGGACACAGTGATAGTACAGGTGCTGTGAGGTCACATCCAGGAGAGCTCTTCTGAGCACCCTGCCCTCACTCCAGGCTGATGGGAACTAAGGCAGAGCCTCTGCAGAGCAAGCCTCGGCAGGGCCACAGTCCAGGGACTACTGCAAGGTCTCGCTGATCCATAGGGCAGTGTGCAGTGACAGCATGCACGCCGAGGTCTGACTCCCTGAGAGAGAACAGACACAGTATGTTCACTAGCACGACATGCTCATCCCACTGTGCCCTACTCTCTTGTGCAGCAGTCACACACGGTCCCCCGGAATGGCTCCCTCGGGACCCCCTTTCTGGGCACGTGGGCTGAACCACCTCCAGCTTCAGATTTCCAGGCACTTTTGCTCAATAAGCTTTGCTTTTTCTGTTGAGCTGAGGCCCCTGAGCCTGACTCCATATGTGATGGGTGGGTGCTGTCTGCATGACTGTGTGCACAGCAAGAGCTCTGGGCCACTCCACTGGTGCCTGAAAAGGCACATTCAGCATGAATGTACTCAGTGCAAATCCATGACTGGCCTCTACAGCGGGTCACTCACTGAACACTCCTTTTCACCTGAAGCTGAAAAGGAGTGCGGCATCCCTCCAGAAGTGCAGGCAGGCTACGACAGGTTGGTGAGAGAGGCACTGAACTGACCATATCACCAAATCCAGTACAGCAGGACATCTACCAGGTGTAAATGGATGGCATCAGTAACTAGAAATACTGGGCATTGGGGTGGGGATGGGAACCTTAATGAACACAACACAGCACGAACATTGCCATGATCTACCAGGAGGCATCATTTCTTTCCAGGTATAAGAACAGGTAAAATCAGCTGTCAAATGGAGAAGGAAGGAGATAATCTCTTCTGTTAATGAGGTCTTACATGTCATGTGTCGACCCTTTAAGGCCCGGTGTTATGGGCTGAGGACATCTCCTCCAAATGCAGGTGTTGAAGCCTGTGAGACACACCAGGATGGTTTGGGGCATTTCCCCAGAACTCTTTGGGCTCAGAGTGTCTGAGAAACGACTGCATTTACACCTGGCCTGTTTGTGATGTTTTAGGAGGAAATTTTCCCCAAGTAACTGCAGGAACCCCTCCAAACTAGTGCCCCACCTTGTGATGCGCAACTACGAGAACACACAGGCCTGAGGTGACACCTGGAGCTGTCAAGGTACCCTTCCAGCGTTCGTGAAAGTGACCCTCTCCTTCCTAAGAGACACAAGTTTCCTGGCTTGCATGAGTCTAAATGCATGACAGACAACTGATGTCATCCCCCACACGGAAACATGAGCACCTCTATTTGGAATTGACTCCGCTGCCATTTCCCTTTCCCTATAACCTGACCCATATGTGTCTCCTGCAAATTCCTCACTGAATGCTGATCACCATAAAAGAACACAGACAGCCATCCCTGTCTTCCTTACCGACTATCTGTCACCAGCAGATGTGCCATTTGTCACCAGCAAACACAGCCAGTTATAACTGTCCTTCCTGATAACTTGCCTTTTTGGCTTTTGCTAACTGCTTTCACATAACTCAAGGCTTGTACTTTCTTTTTCCTTTGTGGTTTTTGCCTTTATAAACCTTCCTCCTACCCCTGCTTCAGGGCTGCAAGGTTTTGGAGTGACACGAGTCCTCTTTCCGTTGCCGGCTTAATAAATGGCTCCTTTAATTTAGCTAAAACTAGATATCATCTTATTCTCATACTAATTTAAATACAACAACACCTTTTCTGATTGTTGTGGTGGACAAAAGAAGTGGGGGCCTTCAGAGCAAAGAGTCAGCCCTGTGAAAGTTGAGAAATGCAAGACTGAGAAACCTCGGTGCAAAACACCTGGATGCTCCTTGATGGATATTGCAAACTCAAAACAATACTCTGGAAAGAATTTCAAGCAGAAGGATCAATTGGCTCAGAAGCTGTACAACTGTCTCACAACCCTGTCTTTGATAAAAAGCTGCTGGAGAAAATAGACATTGGCTGGAATGAAAAGATGCTGAGACCCGCTGGCTTATGCAGATTGGGCAGGAGACAGCACCCAAAGCGAGAGCTCTGTGCCAAGACTGAGATTGCTCTTAGTCTGCAGCTGACTCTGCAGACAGACTTCGGAACACCTTGATCCATGAAATAGGCCACGCTGCCTCCTGCTGCTCAATGGTATTCCCAATTCCCATGGTGACACAAGGGAGTGTCATGCCAGGAAATCCACTATGGCACCCGGGCGGCCCAGGCCACCCGTCGTGGTAACTGTACGATAAGCTACAAGATTCAGTATGAATGTACTCAGTGCAAATCCAAGACTAGCCGCTACAGCGGGTCACTGAACACTGACCGCTTTGTCTGTGCCACATGCAGAAGCTACTAGTCGTGCTGCCATTACCTCAGCAAGATGGCATCCCCATCGCACCCCTAGTGCGACCATTTGCCAGATATGGGCAGCTGAATTACAGGACGGTTACGCAGCAGACATAGGGGACTAACCATGCCATGTGATGAAACAGCTCAGAAAGAATTAGGTTATCTTTAAGCAAAATAAGAATCGCTAAGGTTATCTGAGAGTATACCTGTGTGAGCTTTACTGCTAAGAAATTTTAGGAAAGAAATCTATTTTTGTGAAGTTGTAAATACTAGCATACTAGAGTTTAAATACTTGTTAGATTCATATCAGTAATGATACCTTTTTTTTTTTTTTTTTTTTTTTTTTTTTTTTACTTTTCAGTGTTTAAGTTTTTTAAACTCATGCCGAGCAAGTGTGTGTGCGTGCCCAGAATCCTGAGAGGAGAATGGAGGAGAAGGAATTGTGGCGTGGCCATCCCCTCAGGGGGTGATTTCTTGCTTTCTGTCTCTATGTCTCTGTCTGTCTGTCTGGCGAGCGCACGCGCCCTATAGCGAAAAAACCTCTCCAAAAAAAAAAAAAAAAAAAAAAAAGTCATTTTGAATCATTTTTAAGAAACCATACATTACTTATTTCTGGCTTAATTCTAACTTCAGATAAATGCACTCTCTTCTGTGAAAATGGTGTATTAAATATATAAGTGAAAATAACTTTTTATGCCTTTCTATAATTTTTCATATAAATAAAATGACAATCAAGAACCATACATTTTTTGGGGACCAGGAGTTAGCATAATGGCTATGTCGCTGACTCCCATGTAGTCGACAGCGGTTTGAGTCCCGGACCCGGTGGCTTAAAAAACTCACACCAGGCACGTGTGCATGTGTGCCCAAGATCCCGAGAGGAGAATGGAAGAGAAGGGATTGCGGCATGGCCATCCCCCCTGGGGGATGATTTCTTGCTTTCTGTCTCTCTGTCTCTCTCTGTCTGTCTGGCAAGTGCACGTGCCCTATAGCAAAAACCTCTCCAAAAAAAAAAATAATAATAAGTAAATAAAAATAAAAGAACCATACAATTTTTAATATCAAAAGTGAAGAGTCTGTTGTAAACTATCCCAGGCCATAATGGTCTCTTTCTTGTTCTGACCACATTAAGAGCCATCATTAGAATTCCAGTCAGCAATGTAAGGCCCTGGCTGAGTATAAGTTTCAAGTTCTCAACACAGGAAGCTGGTTTTAAGGGACCTAAGGGACTTGGACCACAGATTTCTGCTGCTTGTTCTTTTTTAATTTGTGTCTTTATTCTTTTTCTTATTTTGTTTAGTTCGTTGGTGTCACTGGGTAGCACCAGTCTGTGTAGCTCATAGTAGGTGACCATGCTGTAGGCCTCGCAGCATCTCTGCTGAGACAAATAATGTCAACGGCTGTTGTCCTTGATACCTTTGACAAGAAGAGCTTCACTGAGGCGAGGCTGACCCGGCGCATCCTGCCTGGGACAGAGATAAACACGAGGATCATTAAGAGCCATCAACCACCCAGTCCCCAAGTCCCCATGAAGTCACAGCATGAAGGTCTGACTCCCCCAACTCTCGTAACTGCTGGAGGTGGTGGAGACTCAGGAAACACTCCTGGGTCGAGTTAATTCATGGAGGGGCATCCAGTGACTGGCCAGACCATGGCCACATAGCAGAGATGGAGGCTGAGGCAAGCGCTTCCAGACGGCGTCCACTGGGCAACACTGCCCATCACCCACGGGGCCTGGACGCACAACACCTGATCTCGAATGCTGCCTACAGGTACCACAGATGCAGATGTTGGCTTCAGCTCCTGTTGGTCACCCCCGAGGGACCTGCTGTGGAAGTCCCCGTTAGGACACCCCAGAATTTTGCTAGGGCCAAAGGTGGGGTAGACGTTATGGTCTCATGGTCTGGGTCACGGTTTGTCCTTTTAAGTGTCATCTTTTAGAATTTGGTCTTAGTGGGTAGTGAATGGATGTCCCCTAGAAATTCATGTTGGGACGACCTTCAGTCGTGCTGTAGAGGTCCTAGGTGAAAACTGACTTCTGCATGTGTCCCAGGACGGGCCTTTGGGTACAGCAGTGTGCTGAGGGTGGGGCCTCTAGGATGGAGTCACAGGGTCATAGGAGCAGAAGGAAAGTACCAGAACAGCCAAGAGAAAGCCACGTGGATACAGGCTACTCAGCCCCCCTGCTGTCTGTGACCTTCACAGCCCTCAGTTTCCCTCTCTCTCTCTCACTCTGTCCCTCTCTGGTCAAATTAAAATAAATAAATAAAGTTAAATAAAATAATTCTTTTTTAAAAAAGTATAGCTAAAGGCATTTTTTTGAGAGAGAGATTTTTGCTAGAGGGTATGTATGCTCTCCAGAGAGATCGAGAAAGACAGGCAGACAGAAACTGAGAAATCACCCCCCAGGGAGTATGGCTACAATCCCTTCTCCTCCATCTTCCTCTCAGGATTTTGGACAGGCATGCACACGTGCCCGGTGTGAGATTGGAGACACTGGATCTGGGACTCAAACTGCAGTCGACTACGTGGGAGTCCATCTGCTGGTCCCTGAAGGGAATTTTTTTTTTTTTTTTTTTTGGAGAGGTTTTTGCTACAGGGCGCGTGCGCTCGCCAGACAGACAGAGAGAGACAGAGAGATAGAAAGCAGGAAATCACCCCCCAGGGGGGATGGCCACGCCGCAATCCCTTCTCCTCCATTCTCCTCTCGGGATCTTGGGCACGCACGCACACGCGCCCGGCGTGAGTTTAAGCCGCCGGGTCCGGGACTCGAACCGCGGTCGACCACGTGGGAGTCCAGCGACATAGCCATTACGCTAACTGCTGGTCCCCCTGAAGGCAATTTTTAAAAGAAAAATAAAGTCTTCCATTTCTTTTCCCTTATTCATAAAAATAAGAATGTTTTCAGAGGGCATGTGCGCTTCAAGAGAGGAAGAGAGAGAGAAAGAAAACGAGAAAGCATGCCCCATGAGGCCTTGCTACTTTATAACCCCTTCTCCTCTATTTCTCCCTCTTTTAAGGATTTTGGGCATGTATGCACATTCATGTACTTCACATGTTTTTTTTTTTTAAATAGAATATTGATATTTTATTCCAAACAAGAAAATACAACAATGTAGAAAATAAATTCCCAAACATTTCTTTAATATCAACTTAATATTTCAATTTTAAAAAGATTCTTATTGCACAGGTTTAAATGACATTCATATATTTTTGCATTAAAAAAAGAATGAATGGGACAGCAAGCATCCTGTTTGAATTATTCATTTTACAGGTGATAAAAACCAATTTTATTATCATTACTAACATTTCTGTCTGCAACCCAAATTTAAAGTTCAAAATATTGAAATTTACAATACTGCTTTCAAATTCATGTTTAAGAGCATATTTTTTCCAGTTTATCCCTCCTTAACTCACTATTAAGAATTAACAAAAAATTTTTCCATTACTATTTGGAAGATTTTAGAAAGTCAATTCCTTTTTGCAGAATTTGCTGTCTGATAATGCTCCTGACAGGGCTATTGAGTTTCACATACTCCAGATAAATATTTCCGTGTTATAAGAATTACAGAAAGAATCCCCCGAATGGAGGAAAGAAAGAACTTGAGGTTCTTAGAATCTAGATGAACATTAACAGTTATTTATTGTTCATAAAAGCTGAAACTATGTTTCAACAGCTTCACGTGTTTTTCAGGCTCCCAGGACTGGAATCACATGATCAGCCACGTGGGATCCAGCTGCCTTAACCACCACGCCACAGTGGCCCATGTTCCATGGTCTAACACTTAACTGTGTGGTTAATAAACACAATGTGGTATGACAAAGGGTGGCACATTGACCAATGGAACATAATAGAGACCAGAATAAATTCATCCAACTGATTTTTGCCAAATGTGTCAGAGCAATCCATGGGAGAACACAGAAGTTCTTTATTATGTAGAAGTACAGCAATCAGACACTGGGTGGGGAGAAGAACCTGGACCTAAGCCTCACATTTCCTACAAACTTCAGCTTCAAAGGATTACACATCTGAATGGAAAACGTAAAAAGGTACAACTTCAGGGAAAGAAAACCTAAGAGCAACACAGAGATTTTCGAGTTAACACCAAAAGTGTGATCTATACAAATGAATGAACACATTAAAATTTGTCATATGCAACAACCTAGGCTCTGAAGGACACCAGAATGTCACCGCAAAATATGCCTCTTAGACTTAAAAGTAATTTCAAATTGAGGCAATTTAAGAAGTAATAAAAGCAGGAAAAACTCTCTATCCTTCCTCTTCTTGCAAAAGGCAGGCCCTAAATTTTCCTCTAGGTTGCCAGAGGAATTTGTGAGTAGACCTAACTCCATTAGTTTCCCTTATCTATGGGGCTATCAGAAAAGTAATGACGTATTTTTCTATGCAAAAAGCACCCTGATTTTCCCAAAGACCCAGTGTTTAATTTCCAGTAGTTTGCTGCCCTTTAGAAGCGGGAACCCTTTGCCTTTGCTCTGTCATTTTCCGGGAATTCACCATCATTGAAGATTGACGTAAGTCAATTCTCAGCCACCTCTTTGAGTTACTCCTACTCCTAAAGCCCATTGTGACTGATCTCAATATCCCAGTTCCTGAGTTTTCTCCATTTCTGTTTGCATGAATCAACTTTTTCCAGACCTTCACTCTTAGCCTCTCTATATCTTTGTCAATGAGGGATGTTTCTCATAACAGACAGAGGGCTCCATTTCTTTTCAGCCATTAAACCAATGTGCATCTTTTATTTGGAAATTGTAGTCTATTCACATTCTAGGTCATTATTGATATATGTGGACTTAGTCCTGTCATTTTTTCCCCCTATTTGTTTTGTAGTCTCTTGATTCTATTTATTTCCCTTTAGTTTCCAGGTGTAGTTTCCTTAAGTGCTTCCTGAAGGGCTGGCCTACTTTTGGTGAATTCTAGCCTTTGTTTTTCAAACAGAGAATTGAGGCTGAAGTAAAAATCACAGGGGATTCTAATTCTGTCTGCAGGTTATTCTGGGTAGCTGTTCTTAGAGAATTTTCCCTCAGTTACTTAAAGAGCCTTACCTATTCCCAAATTACCCAGAGATAGTGACCAACCACTCCGAAAATCAGATAGATTTTAAAATTTTTTAATTTCGTTCTTATTTATTCCTTTACATTAATTTTAATTTTTTTTTGTAGAGGTTTTTGCCTTAGAGAGAGACAGAGACAGTGAGAAAGAAAGTGATGAATTACCCACAGTGTGGGGACGGCCACGTTGCAATTCCGACTTCTTTTTCTTCCTGGGATCTTGGGCATGCACACACACATGCCCAGAGTGAGTTTCAAGTCACTGGGTCTGGGATGTGGACCCAGGTCCATCATGTTGGAGTCCAATGATATAATTACTACTCCATCTGCTGGTCCCTTTTTTGTTTTTAGATTTTTTGTCATAAGTTACATGCACTCACTGGAGAGAGACAGAGAGAAGGAAAGTGAGAAAACACCTCCCTGGGGAATGGCCGCACAGCAATCCCTTCTCTTCCATTGTCCTCCTGGGATTTTGAGCATGCACACACATGTGCCCAGTGTGATTTTTAAACCACATGTCTGGGATTCAAAATGCAGTAAGCCATGTGGGAATTTAGTGCCTTGACCACCATGCCACCTGCTGGCTTCATATTTTTTATTTCCAACAAGAAATTTACTTACTACTGGAGATGACTTGAAGAGAAAATTACATAGAATTTCTTTTCTCTTTTCTTTCCTTTCTTGTTTCTTTTTCAGTCATTCACACCTATTCTCCACTTCCTACATTTACTTTCATTTTCTTAAAGATAGCTTGCCTTGGGATCAGTAGATGGCATAGTGGTTGCATTGCTGGACTCCAACATTGTCAACTGTGGTTTGAGTCCTGGACCCAGGCACATGTGTATGCCCATAATCCCAAGAGGTGAATGGAGGAGAAAGGATTGTGGTGTGACCTCTTGCTTTGTGTGTCTCTGTCTCTCCGGCGAGTGCACAGGCCTTATATCAGAAACTTTTCTTTAAAAAAGGGGAGGGAGACTGCTTGCCTTACATGTGACAACTACAAACAAAAAGTTACAAAATTGCCGTTTGTCCAAGAATATAATGTTGTTTATTTGTTAAAACAATGAGTACAAAATAATTAACTAGAATATGAAAATAAGAACTCAGTATGCTACTAAGAAACAAAAGGATTTTTTTTCTCTTTTCTTTGTTGGCCACAGTGTGCATTCACTCACTAGAGAGAAATAGAGAGAGAATGAGGGAGAGGGACAGAGAGTCAAAGGGAGAAAGATGCTTCTCAACAGGGAAGAACTCCTTATTTTTTATCTCACCTATCCTATCAGGATTGTGGACATGCTCACACATGTCCCTGGCATGTTTTCAAGCCACTAGGACTAAGATTTAAGCCACACAGTCACCATGTGGTATCAGCTCCCTTAACCACCAGACCATGGGGCAGCCCTGAGAAGAGGATGTTTCACAGAACCTCTTCTTATCCCTTCTCCTTTTGATGTCTGGGATTCTAATCACCCAGTCAACCATGTGGGGATCCAGTGCCTTAACTGCTACATCACCAACTGACCCAAGATTCAGAAAGCTTTAAAAAAGTAAATCTTGATTCTCTGAGAAGATTCCACATGGATACTGGGAACTAGATATTTCAGGCACAGGAGAAATGAAGATTTTCTACTCATAATTCAGCCTCCAGCAAGCAAAGCTAGTGTGGCAGGAGAGTTGAGCCATTCTCTGAGAAGATTCCACATGGATACTGGGAACTAGATATTTCAGGCACAGGAGAAATGAAGATTTTCTACTCATAATTCAGCCTCCAGCAAGCAAAGCTAGTGTGCGATCACTACAGAACGGCAATCCGATTCTAGAACACCTCTGTCTGCTTGCTCCTGAACATTGAGGCTTAACTTCAAGAATTTGAAAGAAACATGCCATTCATCAGATGACAAGAAATCACCGTCGGATCACGAGAAATATGGGAAAACGAGAAAATACCTCTCCTCCAATGGAAAAGAGTAACTCTCCTTCATCCACAAGCAGTTCGGTGAAAGTCATGGAAATGTCTGATAAGGAATTTAGAGCATTCGTAATGTCGAAGCTAACAGAGATGGAAGAAAAGAGAGATAATGAACTGCTAAAGAGAAAGGAGAAAGAAGTTGCCGAGTTCCAGGAGATGAGGAAATTCTTGCAAGATCTAAAAGAGGAATTACACACTTTACAAAAGACTCAAACGGAACTGCTAGAGATGAAGTCTATAATACAAGAAGTCAAAATCTCCCTTGAAAGTATTAAAAGCAGACTAGATCATTCAGAAAATAGAATCTCAGATGTAGAAGAGAAAATGGCTGGCTTAGAAAAGTCCACCACGAAGACTGAGAAAATGGCTCAAAAATTTGAGAATGATATGCGAGAAGTACTGGATACCATCAAACATCCAAATATCTGGATAATTGGCATTCCAGAAGGTGAAGAGACCCATAAGGGCATTGATAATCTATTCCATGAAATCTTGCAAGAAAACTTTCCAAACCTAGAGAGGCATTCGAAGATCCAGTCCCAGGAAATACAAAGGACCCCAAATAGAATCAACCCAAGGAGATCTTCTCCAAGACACATTATAGCCAGGTTGACCAAAACCGCAGACAAAGACAAGATACTAAGATTGGCAAGAGAGAAACATCAAGTTACCTACAAAGGACATCCCATCAGGCTAACAGCAGATCTCTCATCGGAAACAATGCGAGCGAGGAGAGAATGGGAAAATATATTCAAAGTGTTACGAGAGAAGCAGTTTCAGCCAAGAATACTGTACCCGGCAAGATTATCTTTCAGGTGGGAAGAAAAGACAAGAACATTCTCAGATAAACAAAACCTGAAAGAATTTACCAGCACCAGACCAGATCTCCAAGAAGTTCTCAAGGGTGTGCTGTATCAAGAAAATTAAACACAGACACACGGAAATAAGAGTCCAAAAACTATGAAAGTGGCCAACTTAATCAGAGGGACAAGTCTGAATTTGAATATTATATCCCAGAATTTAATCAGGAAAATTGAACCAGAACAGAAGATAAAAGTACATGAGACTGATAGGTTCATGCACCTTCCATTTGAACAGAATCCTAACTTGTTTCCTGGCTTTAAGCAAAGTTCCTTGGCATTTCTTTGAGTTAAGTTAAAACTGGTTTTCTTAGTAGTAATGAGTGAACTCACCATTGAAAGTCGTTAGATTATGTAGGAAATTGTGTGATCAATGCAACGTGGGTGGGAAGGAAATGAAGGACAATTGTAGACACTGGAGGTGGTATGAGAGGAGGGTGGGAAGGGACAGAGGGTCAGAAAGAGGGGTGGAAGTAATTCTAGGAACTAGTAATGGAAAATTTTTTGTAATGTGCATGATTGTATCACTATGCAGTGTGTACTGGATGGGAGATTGCATTTTGTATGCTGTGATGAAGCTTAGGGAAGGAATGTAAATTGAGTTACAAAAAAAAAGTTTCAGAAAAAAAAATATATCTATTCAATGACTGCAGTGGGATATGTAGCCACAGCTAGGTGCTACTTTATAGGATGCGTAAAGTAAGACTTGTGCTCATGGAAATGTGGGTATCACCTGTGTTTGCTATGAGGATATTTGGATTGATTAGGGTCTTTGGCGTTACAATAAAATGTGAGGAGAAAACAGTATAGAAAGCAAACATAGATACCAGAGACTGTGGGAGGAGAGTGGGAGATGGCAGAGGGTAAGAGATAGAGAATCTAGGATGGGGGGAAAAAAGCAAAACATACAGAAGACAAGAAATGGAAGATCATTTGCTGACAATAACATGCTTGTTGATGTGCTTGATTGAGACAATATATAGTGTAATTTGGATGGAAAATCTCATTTTGTATGTTGTAATGATGTTCAGAGAATGAATGCAAATAAATAAATAAAAAAAAAAAAAAAGTAAATCTTGGTGGAGTAGTGATTAAGATGCTAGACTCCCATATGGCAACCTGCAGTTCAAATCCTAGACCTGGTGCCTTGAAACTCAGGCCAGGCACATGTGCATGTGTGGTCAAAAATCACAAGAGAACAGTGGAGGAGAAGGTGTTGCAGCATGGCCATCCTCCCTTGGGATGATTTTTTTGTTATTGCGACAGCGCATTCATGACTCCCTAGGGGATGATTTCTCACTTCTGTCTCTCTAGTGAACACATATCCCCTAAAGCAAAGAATCTCTCTCTCTTTCTCTCTCTCTAAAAAAAAAAAGAAAGAAAAAAAAAGATAAATTTCTTGGTGCTTCCCTCCCTGTTGATTCTGACTCAGGGAATGAGAAGTGGGTATGAGTGTTACATATATATACAGAGCTCAGGGCAGGCTCTCCGCTCTCTCAGTCTCATGTCCTATATTGTATACGTAATCTATGTCGTTAATGTTGAGCCTGTTGATTCTGACTCAGGGAATGAGAAGTGGGTATGAGTATTACATATATATACAGAGCTCAGGGCAGGCTCTCCACTCTCTCAGTCTCATGTCCTATATTGTATACGTAATCTATGTTGTTAATGTTGAGCCTGTTGATTCTGACTCGGAATGAGAAGTGGGTATGAGTGTTACACATATATACAGAGCTCAGGGCAGGCTTGCCGCTCTCTCAGTCTCATGTCCTATATTGTATACGTAATCTATGTCGTTAATGTTGAGCCTGTTGATTCTGACTCGGAATGAGAAGTGGGTATGAGTGTTACACATATATACAGAGCTCAGGGCAGGCTTGCCGCTCTCTCAGTCTCATGTCCTATATTGTACACGTAATCTATGTCATTAATGTTGAGCCAGTTTGGGAACCCTTTCTCTGCTCTTTGAATATGCTATAGGTAACAGCTATTCTGCTTGTTTTTATCCTGAGAAATGTATTCATTCCCAATATAAAGAAAGAATACATTAGAACATCGTGATGATGCATGGATAATGCCATGTTCTCTGAGGCTGAGGCCATATAGGAAGGTCCCAGGTCCATGCATTGGAGGCTCCTCCACATGCTGGGCATGGTCGTGTGCTGATTTTGCCAGCTGAGGCTGGGGCGGAGCATGATGGGAAGACCCAATTAACAGTGCCTCTCTCTCTGTGTCTTCCTGTCTCATGGAAGAAGTAACTAGATAGTCCAACATAAAAACTTACTCAATGACTTTGTTGACTTCTGGGGAGTTTACCAGGCACCCAGGCCCTGTGAGAACAGCTTTTTGCTTCCCTTTGTATACACTGCTGAGTGGACTCACTATTTATGTGTTAAGGTTTGGGACAGGCACTTATATGAAGTTCAGGTTCCAGACTAGCTGTGAGAGGGTCACCGGCCTGCCACTGAGCAGGTCCTCCCACCCATCACTGAGTTGTCACCGTGGTGTGAATGGAGCGCCTCCTCACCCACTGGTTCGAAGGCCATGCCTGCCTGCCTCACTGACACAGGCAAGTTTTCTTGTGCCGGTGCATCATGATACAGCAGAGGAGATGTGCTGTCACTCTCTTTGACAGTACGACCTTTGCTGTCAGGATGCTTTTGCCCACAGATAAAGCCACGTGCCCAGTAAGACTCACATTTCCTTCATTCTCTGAATCTGTTCCCCTGTGAACAGTCCACTCTATGCCAGAGTTCAGCAGACAGTGGCTGGAGGCCGTCTGGAAATGTGAATTAACAAAGACATCATGCACATGTGGTTACAAAGACCTTTATACTAGAAAAACTACCTACCGTTAGAATTACATCATTTTCTGTAACTATCGAAGGAGTCCAGGATTGCCGTGCAGGCCCAGCTGGTGACATGGGCCATATGCAGTGCTGCAGGGATAGGGCTGGGGCCACAGGGGAGAGTTGGGTTTGCATCCCGGCTCGGCCTGGTGGCACGAGCCGTGTGAAGTGTTGCGGGGCTGTGGCCACAGGGGAGAGCAAGGTTTGCATCCCGGCTGGGCCTGAAACATGTAGGCATGTGTCCTGATCCTGGCTGACCAGAAGGCTGGTGGAGATCAAAGCATGACAAGACCCCGTCATGGTGCCTGTTTCTGTCTGTCTGTCTGTCTCTCTCCCTCTTATAAAAGAAATACAATAAATAAACTTAAAAAACATTTATTCTGGGACCAGCAGTTAGCGTAATGGCTATGTCGCTGGACTCCAATGTAGTCGACCACAATTCGAGTCTCAGACCCAGTGGCTTAAGCTCACACAGGGTGTGTGTGCATACGTGCCAAGCCACTGGGTCTAGGACTTGAACCACATTTGAGTACATGGGAGTCCAGCGACATAGCAATTACGCCAACTGCTGGTCACACAATATATTTTTTTTTTTTTTTGGTCACAGGTCAAGTGCACTGGCCAGAGAGACAGAGAGAGGGAAAATGAGAAGTCAATAATTTGAGTCTTGGACTTGGTGGCTTAAATAAAAAGCTGGGTGTGAGTTTCTGCATGCATGCCCAAAATTCTGAGAGGAAAATGGAGAAGAGATTGTGCAGTGGCCACAACTCCAGGGGGTCATTTCTCACTTTCTCTCTGTCTCTGTTGAGCATATGCTCTATGGCTTGAACACACTGTGGTATGTGATTGTGTGCCTAAAATCTTGATGAGATGCACACCCTTTGACAATGGAAAGATATTCAGTGGCAATCACAATGTCCAGGACAAGAACAATCTTTTAACTCAGCGACAGGCCTCCGTCCACTTCTGCGGCATTATAGTCAGGCATCATCACTAGAAGATTTGTATCTGTAATTTTTTCTCCTCCCTAGAAAGTATCGGTAACCCCAAAAGGAAGACAGGGAATCATCTTAGACATTTACAGAGTAGAGGGAGAGCTTTGAGTTATCTAACACATGAAGGTCTAGGTCAGATAAGACCACAGTACCTCTCATCTCTGCAAATGCTGCTACCAAGTGTTCTTACCATGGTCCACATGGTGGCATAATTTTTTCGGTTGTTGTTGTTGTTGTTGTTATTGGTTTTGTTATTTACAGTGGCCTCCATGTGTAATTGCTAGGTAGTATCTGGTATCCCTAAGAGCAAGAACGCTTTGATGTGCCTCAGAGAAAATCCATGTATGAGATTAACTTTGTTCAGGCCTGAGTTACGGCACTGTTGGCCGGAAGTTCAAGATTAATGAATAAACTGCAGGACACTCAGGGGAGGAGGAGTTCAGCCACCTGTGCAGAGACTGCTCTGGAAAGTACGAAATGGAAATCGCATTTTGAAGAAAACAGCGAACATGATAGGAAAGTGGCTAGATTCGTAGGTTCATGCGAGGATGACCCATGAAGAAAATGGAGGGGACAGGTTATGAGAAAAGCCGAGGAACTCATGGTCATGTCCTCCGGGGCAGGGAGATGGGAGGCCCTCTAGGCTCATACTAGCTGGCTCACATGTCTCAAAGGTTATGTGGTTTGAAAACGTTCAATTCCCAGGAGAGGCAGTCCCTGCAGGTCAGGAGGCTGCAGCTAAGTGTCTCACAGGTCGAGGGCGATGCAGAGGAGTTGGTATTGAGCCCTGGTGAGACTGGTTTGTTTACAAGGATGTTGCCAATAACTCAGAGAGCACTGAGGGGGTTGCTGGATGAGAATGTTGTGATCTGAGGTTCATCACAACCCCACCCTGTGATCACTTTAAAAGCTACTTAGGATCAAGGTCAGGATTCGAGGCAAGTTTATAGAATGTAACCACTGAAAATCACCAGAAAAGACTTCTGTCTTAGTCTTTATTTGCACTGCTAACAGAAATATTTTTAAATTTTATTTATTCATCATTTATTTTAATTTGATCAGAGAGAGAGAGTGGGAAAGTGAGAAAGCAAGCTACCAGATCTGGAGCTCAAATCATGGTTGGCCATGTGGGAGTGTTCAGCACCTTGACCACCATGCCACCTCTTAACAGAAATATTAGAAATTGGGTAATTTGTAAAGAAATATGATCGTGGTGGCTGGAACATGGCCAATGAAGCAGAGAGGTGGGGGTAACTAAGTCCTTGTCAGTGATATGTATCTTGTTTGCTAGCTTCCTGCAGACAGGAAGTGTGCATAGTCCACCTTTGTAAATCGACTGCAGGGAAACGTCACAAGCTGGATGGCAACTGTTCTGTGTCTGTCTTGTGGCTCTTCCAGTCTGCCACACCCAGGACCCCGACTATGTAACCCTTGCGACTTGCACCTGCAGGGCCCAGACTTGAGAGCATGAGCTCGCTTGGAGCACTCGCGTTCTAGACCTGAGTTCTCCTAGGCTGACTGGCCTTGGCTTCTCCTTGGCCTGGTTTTCCTGCAACATTTCTGGTTCCCTGAATAGGAAACCAACCATGCTGTTCCCTTGAGCTACCACTTGGTGGAAGGGGCCTGCATGAATGAAGGGGCCCCAGAATTGAATGAGGAGGCTACCCTGGTCTTTTTTTTACCCTGGTCTTCAGGGCATCAGGGCCCCTGGCAACCAGTCCCCATTGTACTCAACAGAGAACCAGACCAACTCAGGCTGAACACATCAAGTCAACTCACATGCCAAAACTTCCAGCTAAGGTAAAGTCACAGGACTCAGGAATCCAGTCATGCCTGCCCCATTTGGTTGGAAGGGAGGACCTGATCCCCTCCCATGGTCTTCCATATGAGCCACTAGCTTTGAGTTCTGGTTGCTGTATGGTCCCCTGCAGGGGCTGTTAGCTCATGTCACTGCACAGGTCCCCTTACCAGGGCTGTCAGTTTGGGACTCGCCCAAAGGGAGGAAGACACTGTGATAAACTGGAGTGCCTGTGTGAATGTGTTTTAGTTTCTGTGACCCCACAGACTGTGGGGTCTGAGTGGGTCTACACTTGCATTTCTGTCACAAGGAGAATTTCTCCACATGTCCAAGAGACCCCTGTGTCCTCGAGTTCTCAGCTGATCAGTTTCTTTCCCAATCTGTGCTCAAGGCCTGTCCCTTCCTTGGGGAAGGAAATTGGCTCTAATTAGATTCCCCTCTTGTTCTGGTTATGAGAAACTCCAGGAAAGCGTTCTCTGGAGAATGTGATGTTAAAGTAACCCCAGGAAACTCAGTCTTATAATCCTAACATGTTAAAAGGATGGAGTCTTATAAGTAAAGTTTTCTGAGAATATAATCATTAACTAGGTAAAAATTTCCATTTTCCATGGAGAAACTGATTGGTTTCCTAACTGATGGTCTAATCATTTAACTGGGTATGAAAAGCTGATTGGTTTTTGATTGACAATATAATCATTTAAGCTGATTAGTTTTCTAATCCAGAAATTTGGTAGGCTCACAGTTACTATCAAGAGTTTAAAAGTAGTCTACCTAAAACCAGATTTTAAAAGCAATTTCTCTTTGGAACAACTTTTTATGTACCACCTAAGAAGCATCTTTTAAATGTTTTATAATTGTTTTTTAACTTTATTTATTTGAATTTGACCAGAGCAGGACAGAGAGTGAGTGAGAGAGAGAGAGAGAAAGAGAGAAAGCAAGCTGCCAGGCCTGGTACTTGAACCATGGTTGGACATGTGTGAATCCAGCACCCTTAACCACCATGTCACCTGCCAGCCCCCCTAAGAAGCATCTTGCCACACCGTGACAGTAGCGATAAAAGGGGTGAAATGAAAGAGAACTATCTTGAAACATTTCTTTCCATCCCAAAATGGAGCTTTATATTGTGTTTGTTATAAGCCTAACTGTTCTCCTCTTCCATTTGACTATAACTGCAAAGTGGAGCCTGCTTTGATATATGATGTCAGGACGATAGTGTGCTGTGACCCATCTGTGGACATTCCCTATGAACACACAAAACCTACATCTAGACGGGATCCTGTGTGCAATCATGGAGAAACACTTGACCAAGTGCTGAAATCCGGGTCAGAAGAGAGAAGTGAACACCTGAGGAAGGACATATGATAGAATGTTATATCAGGAACAGGCCAAGGAACGAGAAGCCAAATGTTGAAAGGGATAGGAAAGAAGTTTATTGAGAGGTGAAGTTCTGTCACAGTGACCAGACACTCAAGTAAGGGTCTGGTGCCCCTCAGCCATGCAGCAGGGTTTTATACAGGCAAGTAAACAAGTTTCATAAGGTACACCTGACAGAGGGGTTGCTAGGCACTTAACCGCAATGGCAGAGTCATAAGTGCATGTACTTCAGAAGAATAACTTGTGCCTGGGAGGCGCCACCACATCTTTGTTTCTGTATGATTCTTAGTGCTAGTTGCCTAGGCTGACATTAAGATGGCCACCAATACATGGAGGAACAGTTGTAAAGATAGACTCAACATAGAAGAACTTAGCAAAATGTTCTTTACTACCAAGCACCACTGGTATCCTCATGGACAGTATCACAGACGTTGTTAGAAGATGGATCCTCCAAAAGACACAGATGACACCGAGGTTCTCGGAGGAATCAGAAATGTGGCTCACTTGTCCTTTATGAAAATCCCATGTAGTGTATTCACTAATAGGTTATGTAATAAAATAACAATAAAATTTCCTTTCATATATCGACAAAAGTAAATAAGTAAATTAACTGGTTTCCCGTCTAATCTAATTATTTACCTAGACACAAATTTCTACTGTTTGTAGAGAAACTAATTGGATTTCTAAACTACTGAACCAAATCAAATCAAAGGCAAGAAAAATGTTTGACAGGATTTGCATGCGGGTAGCCTATACCAAAATTGTTACATTGTTAAAATCTGTATACAAAGGTGGAAATTCAATATTCAATTCAATATTAAGCATGTATGCACGAGACCATTGCTGCCTGGTTCTTTTTGGAGTCTGTCTGTCTTTCAGAGAGATTTTTGCTACAGGGTACATGTGCTCACCAGAGAGTCAGAAAGCAAGATATTAACCCTTAGGTCGGAAGACCACGCCACAATCCCTTGTCCTCCATTCTCCTCTCGGGATTTTAGTCATGAGTGAACGTATACGTGGCTGGCGTGCATTTGAATCCGCCAGGTCCTGGAGTCGAACCATGGTCAAGTACATGGGAATTCAGTGTGTAAGTAATGTAATTATTACACCATCTGCTGGTCTCCGAGTCTTTGTAATAAATCTCATTAAGTTAAACACCTCAACTATGCGTATTTTTAGTCTTTCCCATTTCATTGGAATGAAAACTGGTGGGTTGGTCTGTGCATTAGAAAATACATTCAATGAGCTTAGTTTTGTAAATGTTTATAAGCTACTGATATATGCTAAAAGTTAACTTTGTTGGAAAAGGAAAAATCTGATTAACATAAATATACTGACTTCTGTTAATAAGCTTAGTAATTCCCCAGGAAATATCTGATTACTCAGTGTGGGGGAGAAAAGATAAGCATGGGTCCTTAGTAGAAACCTCTTTGCAAAGGCTCTCCCATTGGAAATCCTCTCAGAAAAATCCCGTAACAACCCACCTACTTTACCCTCTAGCCAAAATGCTCCAGTTTCCCATCTGCAAGCTTGCTTTCCAAGCAGCAAAAGATCAATTTTGACAGGCCAGCTTCGTCACTGGTTTGAATGGGCCTCCCTCTATATAGAGAAAAGAAAAACTGGGAAACCCTTTTTTAGGAACTCGGTAAGGTGGGAATATCAAGACACAAGGTTGGATGAGTGAAGGCGGGAGCTGTTAGGATTCTGAAGACACTGGACGGTCTACTACCCAGACGGCTCACACTGATCTTTGCGCTTGTTGAAGGGTGGCGGGGAGACACCGGAGGTTGCCTTAATTTTTTTTTTGAGAGACAATTATTTTATTTACTTTTGTTCATTGTCATTAATTAATTATTTATTTTCAGGTTGACGAGAGAGGGAGGGAGAGAGAGAGAGAGAGAGAGAGAGCAAGCTGCCAAGTCCAGGATTCAGACCTCCATCAGCCCTTTGGAGAAGTCCAGTCGCCTTCAGCACAACGCCACCTGCCGACCGAAGGCCGCTTTTACGTGGCTCGCCTCTCACCTATGGGGCGCCCAGTGCCCATGTGGCCCGCCTCCGTCTTTATCGACACAGCTCCAGCCCAGAAATGAAGCCGAAACTGAAAGGAAAAAAAAGCGCCTCGGCGTGCCCATCTCTTCCCCTCCTCCCCCCCGCAGCGCGCGCGCGCGCGCTCTCTGCCGGTCGTTTCCCGTGCTCTGAAGAAGTTAGGTTCTTTTTTTTTCTGGCCGAGGAGGGGAGGCGTCTGCTCGTTCCCGCGCGCTTGTGCGCCGCGTCCCGTGGCGCTGCCGCCAGCCCGCCCGGGTGACTGGAGACGGGGCCCGGAGGCAGTCCGCCGGTGCGCCGATGCGCCCGCCGGCAGAGCGACCTCGCCGGTCTGCGAGTCGGATCTGCGGCGGCGGCGGCGGCGGCGGCGCCGCTGACGTTTTGCGCCGGTTGTCGGGCGCCACCTGGCGGCCGCTTTTATATAGGTTGCTCGTTCGCCGGAGCTCCGGCGACGCCGGCAAGGGACGGGATGTGGCCGCGGTGTCCGGGGCGGAGCTCCGAGAGGCCCGCGGCGCTGGCGGGATGGCCCCGGGCACGGCCGAGACGTCTTCGGGGGACCTGCTCTAGGAGATTGAATCTGCAGGGTGTTGTGAGCCGGGGTTGTCTCCGCGCCTGTGGGTCTGGGTCGGCCAGGCGGGTCGACCAGCAGCACGCCGGGGCCGGGGCCGGGGCCGGGGCCGGGGCCGGGGCCGGGGCCGGGGCCGGGGCCGGGGCCATGCCGTGTGGGGCCGGAGTGGCACGGCAGACGAGAGAAGAAGGGTGTGTGTGTGCCTTAGCTGAACCAGATGGAACTATTAGAGATGAAGTCTGTAATACACGAAATCAAAAACTCTCTTGAAAGTATTAAAAGTTGATTAGACCATGATGAAGATTGAATCTCTGATGTAGAAGATAAAAACCTCTTACCTAGAGAAAATCACCGAAAAGATAGAGAAAATAACAACAACAACAACAACAACAACAAACCCACAAGGATAACATACAAGAAATACGAGATTCCATTAGATGCCCAAACAACCAAATAATTTTTGCCCCAGAAGGTGAAGAAACTAATAAGGGCATGGAAAACCTATTCCATGAAATTATGGAGGAAAATTTCCCAAGTCTAGAGAGGCATTCAAGCATCCAGACCCAAGAAAATACAAAGGACCCCAAATAGAATCAACTCAAGAACATCTTCCCTAAAGCACATCTTAGCCAGGCTTGCCAAGACCACAGATAAAGACATGATACTAAAACTGGCAAGAGAGAAATGACAAGTGACTTACAAAGGTCATTCCATCAGGCTAACACTGGACCTATCTACTGAAACAAGGCAAGCAAGAAAAGAATGAGAAGACGTATTTTAAAAGAGAAACAATTTTAATGAAGATTACTGTATCTTGCAAGATCATACTTCATATGGGAAAAAAAAAGATTAAAATCTTTTCAGACAAACAAAACCTGAAAGAATTTGCTAACACCAGACTAGCTCTTTATGAAACCCATAAGAGATTACTATTTCAGGAAAACTAAAGAATAAACAGCCAGAAATAAAGGAATAAAAGGCAACCAAGACAATGGCCAACTTAAATGTTGGAAGAAGTCTAGAAATGTCAATAGTAACAGTGAATGTGAATGGATTAAATTCTTCCATCAAGAGATACAGATTGCCTGAATGGGAATAAAAAACAACAAAAAAAAAACCAGAAAACCTCGATTTGTTGCCTACAGAAAACCCACTGGTTGGCAAAATGTTTTCCATTCAAATGGGGATCACATTAAAGCTGGAGTCGTGATTCTAATTTCTTTTTTTTTTTCTTTCATTTATTTAGTTTTACATTTTTCCACAAACATTTACTTTACATTTCTAACAAAATAGGCTTTAAACAAAAATTGTTCAAAGAGACAAAGAAGGGCACTATATTTTAGTAAAAGGTCAATCAATCAAGAAGATATAATGCTTATAAACATCTATGCACCTAACACAGGAGCACCCAAATACAAAAAGGAAAGACTGTTAGATCTAAAAGGAGAGATAGATTACAACACTCTAATTGTTGGAGACATCAATGCTCCAGTATATCCTCTAGACAGATCATCTAGACGAAAAATAGGTAGAGATAAAGGATATAAATGACATACATTAAATGGACTTAACAAACATCTATAAAACTTTCCATACAAAACCCACCCACAGAAATATACTTTTTTCTCACACCCACATGGACTTTTTTCAAATATTTACCACAAGATAGTGCACAAGGCAAGTCTCTACAGATTCAAAGGCATAGAAACTATATCCAGCATCTTCTCTGACTATGATGGAATTAAATTTGATTTTAATTTCAAGATAAATCCTCAAAAATATACAAATACATGAAAACTAAATAACCAACTCCTGAATGACTTCACAACTGCTGAAGAAATAAAGACTGAGATCAAAAGATTCATGGAAGCCAATGACAATGAGGACACGAGTTTCCATAATGTTTGGAGACTGCTAAAGCAGTCATAAGAGGGAAGTTCATAGAAATTAGTGCACATAAGAAGATGAAAAGAAGGCAAATGGATCACGTAACATCGTGCCTCAGAGAATTGGAAAAGCAAGAACAGAAAAATCCAAAAAAACTCCAGGAGAAATGAAATAAAAAAGAAATGAGGAGAAATAAATGAAATAGAAACTATACAGACTATACAGAAGATAAATAAAAGTAGAAGCTGGTTCTTTGAAAGGATAAAAAAAAATCGATGCACCTCTAGCCAGACTTATTAAGAAGAAGAGAGAAAGGGACCAGGTAAATCAAATCTGCAATGAAGCAGTCAATATAACAACAGACAGAGTAGAAATGCAAGGCATCATTAGAGGATACTATGCACATCTATATGCTAAGAAACAAAAACCCTAGATGAGATGGACAAATACCTGGATACTTATAATCTACCAAAATTGAGCCAAGAATATGTAGAAAGTCTGAATAGACCCATAACAAGCCAGGAGATTGAATCAATGATAAATGACGTCCTAAAAAAGAAATGCCCGGTCCAGATGGCTTCATCTCTGAATTATACAAAACTTTCAAAGAAGAGCTAACCCACATACTGCTCAAGTTATTTTTAAAGATCCAAAAGGGTGCATCTCTCCCTAATTCATTCTATGAAGCCTCTATTACCCTTACCCTTAAAAACAGATAAGGACAGGACAAGGAAGGAAAACTATAGACCAATATCCCTGATAAATATAGACACAAAGATTCTCAACAAGATACTAACAAATCGTATCCAACAACTTATCAAAAAGATTATACGTCATGATCAGGTAGGCTTTATTCCAGGAATGCAATGTTGGTTCAACATACACAAAACCATAAATGTAATACACCATATTAACAAAAAGAAAGATAAAAACCATATGGTCATATTAATTGAAAAAGCATTTGACAAGATACAACATCCCTTCATGATCAAAACTCTCAGCAAAATAGACATAGAAGGTCCCTTTCTCAACACAATAAAAGCTATGAAAAACCCATAGTGAATATCATCCTCAATGGAGAAAAGCTGAAAGCTTTTCCGCTAAAAACGGGTACAAGACAAGGATGCCCACTTTCCCCACTCTTCTTCAATAACTGGAAGTCCTCACCAACACAATCAGAAAAGAAGAAAAAGTAAAAGGCATTCAAATAGGAAAAGAAGAGAGGAAACTCTCTATTTGCAGATGACATGATTTCATACATAGAAGGCCCAATGGTTTCCATGAAAAAAATTCTGGAAGTAATACATGAATACAGTAAATTTGCAGAATGCAAAATTAATATCCAGAAATCTATAGTATTTCTATATATGAACAACAGGCAGACTGAGGAAAAATGAAAAAAGTCCTTGTTATCTACCCAAAGGACAGAAGAATTCTTATTCAGAAAAGTGCTTGCACATCGATATTTATTGTGGCATTATTCGCAATTGCTAAGACATAGAAACAACCCAAATGCCTATGAACAGATTGAAAAACTGTGGCACATATACTTTGTGGACTATACTACTCATCCATAAAAAAAAAAAAAAGACCCTAGCTTTTAACAGAAAGTTGAGTATGGAAGATTTACTGCTGAGTGACGCAAGCCAAGCTATGAAAGAGAGACACTCCACTTAATATATGCTGAATGTCCCCACTCTATGACTGAAACTGAATGACTAAAGGATATAGAAACACAGTAAATGGTTATGAATACCAGATATAGGTGGGAAGAGGGTGAGTGAACAAAAGAAATAAAGTCTGAGGAAGGACACTGAGGAGAAAAATAGAGAGGCATAACATTAATAAGAGAAAGAAATGGGGTATTATCTGTTGAAAATAACGTTATAATATTATCAACTGGACTAGGGAGAAATGTACACATGTTGGAATATTCACTTTACAAGACAAATAATGTGAATAAATAAAAGAACTTGAAATATATATTAAAAAAGAAACACACTCTGTATATGTGTGTGTGCATTCCCAAAATTTTGACAGAATGGAGAAATGGAGAAGGAATTGAAACATGACTATGCACCAATGAGGAGTGTATCTCTATCTCTTAGTCTCTGGTGAAGATGTGTACCCTGAAAGTAACAAAAAACATTCTGTTATTTTAAGAACAGGAATGAACTTGTAGAACATTATGCTGATTGTAATAATTCAGGTACAGCAAGACATATACCACATCATCTCATGTATAAGTAATTTGTTAAAAACTCAAATTTATAGAACAGAAAGTAAAATGGCAGATAGTATAAAGTGAGGATAGCCAGGTTTGAAAGTGTTGTTCAAAAGAACACAGTATTTTAGTTAGACAATAGACACATGTTCAAATATTTTAATGTACACCATGTCAATGGAATTAATTACAGTATGTTGTATACCTAAAAAATTCTGAGAGTAGATTTTGTGTTCTCACCCAGAAACATAAGTTGCGAAAAGCTTTTCAGAAACATAAGTTGCAATATATATACATATATAAACCATATATATAGTTTTTAAAGAATTATTTTATTTCATTTTATTATTATTGTTATTATTATTAAAATTTGTATGAGAGAGAGAAAAGAGAAAGAAAGAGAAAATGAGAAAGTAAATCACCAGGTCCAGAACCTGAATAGTGGTTAGCCGTGTGGGAGTCTAGCACCTTAACCACTATGCCACCTGACAGCCCTGGTAACACATGTTAAATGGCTCAATTTAGTCATTCCCCAAGGTTTATATCAATCAAAACATCTTTCTGTATATAATAAATATATAAAATTTTAAAAACACAAATATAAAAATAAACTAATAAAGTCAATAAAACGTTATCAGCAATATTTCATATAAACAATGGTAGAAGGAAAAAATATGATTAGAGCTAAATGCTAGGTCAAAAATAAAGTTTTTATGACTCTATAACAACAGAAGCAGTATGGTTTCAAATATATATATATATATATATATACATATATATGTATATATATATATATATTTAGAGTGCAGACACTTGGTATATATTAAGTGGGGACATACAATGCCTCTCCTTCATAGCATGGCTTGCTTCACTCAGCAGTAAGTCTTCCATATTCATCTACTTCCTTTCAACAGCCAGGGTTTTGTTGTTTTTTTTATGGATGAATAGTATTCCATTGAGTATATGTGCCACAGTTTTTCTAAGCATTCATCAGTTCCTGGGCATTTAGGTTGTTTCCATGACTTAGCAATCGTGAAAAGTGCCACAATAAACATCGATGTGCAAGCACTTTTTCGATTAAGTATTCTTTTGTCCTTTGGGTAGATACCAAGGAGTGGGATTGCTGGATCATATGGTAGTTCTATTTGTAGATTTTGGAGGAATCTCCAAATTGTTCTCCACAGTGGTTGGACCAATTTACATTCCCACCAGCAGTGTAAGAGAGTTCCCTTTTCACCACACCCCCGCCAACACTTATCATTTTTTGTTATTTTTTTTAAATCTTAGACATTCTGACTGGGATTAGGTGATATGTATTTAATATTTTTGATCTAGCACTCCATTGAGAACTTCTTGAATATTTGGTCTGGTGCTGGTAAATTCTTTCAGATTTTGTTTATCTGAGAATGTTCTTGTCTTTTCTACCCATATGAAGGATAATCTTGCTGGGTAAGGTATTCTTGGTTGAAATTGCTTTTCCCTTAACACTTTGAGTATATTTTCCCATTTTTTCCTCGCTCTCATTTTTTCTGATGAGAGGTCTGCTGTTAGCCTGATGGAATATCCTTTGTAGGTAACTTGCCATTTTTTTCTTGCCAATCGTAGTATCTTGTCTTTGTTCGTGATTTTGGTCAATTTGACTATAATGGGTCTTGGAGAAGATTTTCTTGGGTTGATTCTATTTGGGGTCCTTTGTATTTCTTGGGACTGGATCTTCGAATGCCTCTCTAGGTTTGGAAAGTTTTCTTGCAGGATTTCATGGAATAGATTATCAATGCCCTTATGGGTCTCTTCACCTTCTGGAAAGCCAATTATCCGGATATTTGGACGTTTGATGGTATCTAGTACTTCTCACATATCATTCTCAAATTTTTGGGCCATTTTCTCAGTCTTCGTGGTGAATTTTTCTAGGCCAGCCATTTTCTCTTCTATATCTGAAATTCTATCTTGTGAATGATCTAGTCTGCTTTTAATACTTTCAAGGGAGATTTTGACTTCTTGTACTATAGACTTCATCTCTAGCAGTTCCGTTTGAGTCTTTTGTAAAGTGTGTAATTCCTCTTTTAGATCTTGCAAGAATTTCCTCATCTCCTGGAACTTGTCAACTTTTTTCTCCTTTCTCTTTAGCAGTTCATTATCTCTCTTCTCTTCCATCTCTGTTAGCTTCGACATTATGAATGCTCTAAATTCCTTATCAGACATTTCCATGATTTTCACCGCACTGCTTGTGGATGAAGAAGAGTTACTCTTTTCCCTTGGAGGAGAGGTATATTCTCGTTTTCCCATATTTCTCATGATCTGGCGGTGATTTCTTGTCATCTGATGGATGTTGTGTTTCTTTCAAATTCTTGAAGTTCAATCGCTAGCTCGTTTGTTGGAGGCTGAATTATCAGTAGAAAATCTTCATTCCCTGAAAAATCTAGTTCGCTGGAGCCATATGGAACCTTCTTCTGAAGGCCCAGCTTCTTCTGCCTGACCATTCGAGTTTGTGGGCTGGAGGCTGAATTATCAGTAGAAAAATCTTTATTTCCTTTTTTCCCTGAAATCAGTAGTTCTTAGGAGCCATGGAGGAATCTTCTTCTGAAGGCCTGCCCTTTGCCTCCCTGGGTGGGAAGAGGAGAGGGGGTTATTAACAAGATAAAGGAGAGCTAAAAGCTGAAAAATTACCGTAAAAATTTAAGAAAGAAAAAATTACGAAAAAAGAGAAGACACAGATAGAGGAGGAGAGAGAGACAGAAATAAGGTGTGAGAGGCCTTCTACCACTCGAGTTTGTGGGCTGGAGGCTGAATTATCAGTAGAAAATCTTTATTTCTTTTTTTATCTGAAATCATTAGTTCTCAGGAGCCAAGGAGGAATCTTCTTCTGAAGGCCTTCCCCTTTCCTCTCCACTCGAGTTTTTGGGCTGGAGGCTGAATTATCAGTAGAAAATCTTCATTTCTCTTTTATTCCCTAAAATCACTAGTTCTCAGGAGCCATGGAGGAATCTTGAAATTATCTTACTCCTTTGTAAATCATATGTCTCATTTCTGCCAAGATGGAGTTGCAGATCTGAGAGTCATGTTGGACATAACAATGAAATGTCTTCTGTGCACTAGTGAGGATGCATTGATGACTGACATTATTTCTTTCCCTTCCTGCTAAGGCATCAGACAATTAGAATATTGTGGATCTTAATATTTTGTATTTTTTAAAAGAATTATTCATTTTATTTTATTTATTACTATACTTTTATTTGTGTGGACAGAAGGCTGACTACTTTTTCTATTTTCCAAAATCTTTTCAAAAGGGACTGGGGAGGTCATGCCCACAAACATTAACAGAGCATTTATTTTCTATTAACAGGATTCTTCCTACCTCCTGTCCCTGGCATAGTATTTTTGAGATGTATATTTCAACTGATTACAGTATATTCTTTTACTTATCTCTTCTTAAGACACAGAACTTCCCTTTTCCTTGAGATGTAGATTAAGCCTTTTTTTAAAACTAATCTCTTCCCAAGACACAGATCTTCCCTTCTAATCACCAACCTAAGAATTGTGGAACCCATCTATAACCTACAAGCCCCCCCCACTTCTACATGTCCCACCGTTTTGGGCCAAACCAATGGAAAATCTCTTCACTAAATGTTGTCTGTCAATCTCAAAAACATATAAAAGGAACCCCTGTACATGATCACCCCGAGAAAAGGTATGTATGTCTCTTCTCAGGGCCTAGGTCATTCACATTTGGCTTGGAAATAAACCACATTAATTATTAATTTTACAGTTGGTTATTTATTTTCCGTCGACAAGATGGCGACCATGAAGGGACCAGAGATGAACCGAAGATCTTCTGAGGGGATGCTTCAAACCCGGTGCCTGGTACCAGCAGTGGGCCCTTTGTGCCCTCTCCAGCTCCGAGCCTCTCCTCTGGGGAGATCCGGTAAGTCCTCTGGCCTTGGACCTCCCAAAATTTGGTAGACGGTCTGGTTTATTTCTAAGCTGGTTTCTTGTTCGTCTGTCTTGTATGTTTGTCTGTTTTGGGTAACCCAGGTTTGCTCTCCTCTCAGTCAGGAGTAGTGGTCTTTGCTATCCTCCCAGTGAGGGTCAGCGGTTTTCTCTCCTCTCAGTCAGGAGTAGCGGTCTTTGCTATCCTCCTAGCGATGATTAGCGGTTTACTCTCCTTTGAGGGGTGTGGTTCTCGCACTCCTTAGGTGGGGCTCCCAGGTCTCGCATGAGGAGTCCCAGTTTCTGCGCTGAGTCGCAGGCAGGGAGGGGCGGTCGCATTTTTGCACGCTCCTTCAGCGGGGAGTGGCGGTTCCTGCGCTCCTCAAGCAGGGGGCTAGTTTGCTCTCTGAATAAGGTGTAGTGTTTGTTTCCTCATTGTGCGAGTAATTAAGGAACTAAAAGTATGGAAGTATATTAGTTAAAAAAAAAAAACAAAAAAAAAGAAAGAAAAAAAAGGTAAAAAAGGGGTTCTAAGGGGTCTTACACCTTTGCCTTCTTGAACTGCTTCATTTGGCTGCTATGCGTTTGCACTGGAGAAACTGAACTGTCATATTCATAGGCAGATGAGAGACTGAGTATCTCAGCTCTAAAGATAAAGGGCACTTGCTCCTCCCTGCTAGGTAGGCACACCAGGCGACTGGGAGCCATGCAGGGAGTGTCTGGAGGGAAAAACACCTACAGGGAATCCACGCACAATAATAACAGACCCATCCAGTAAACGCAAAATAAGAGCTGACTACTCAAGCGTTTTGGGCCCCCTTCAAGAGTGCTAGGTTCTTCAAGGGAACTGAGACACGTAAAACAAGTAATCTCGACACTGGAGTGACATTTAGTGGAGAAATGCTCAAAAAAAGCAACACGCTGGTCCACCACATTAAACTCCTTAGATTTACACAGGTCGGTTTCTCCTTTTTAAAAAGTAGGGAAAAAAAAAAAAAAAGGGAAAGACATATACAGTTCTAAAGGGCAAAAAGGACGACCCATTTTGAACACTAGCTAACTTTATGACGTCTATGGCACCTTGACCTGCAGGCATTTAGAAAAATGGAAAAAAATCACAAAAAGTGATCTTGGTTAAAATTTTATCAGGCAGAAGCTTCGATAAATCTTTGCACGCTAAATTAACAAAATCTGTATTTCGTTAAAAAAATGAGGTAACTACGTTATTAGTATAAAAATACTCATTGAAAAAAAGATGACAAAATTAACTCCTTTTAAAAGTTAACAAGAATATATTTGAGACAATATATAAATAAAAGAAACCGTTTCTGAAATTATTTTAAAAAGGCGCCTCAAACTTCTTGTCCAGACAATTTCTGTCTTTTCTTATTCCTTCTCTTACCAGAAATAAACTTTGCAGATTAATCACCATGATGAATCTATAAGAAGAAGGGAAGTCTAGTCTTGTTAAGTACAGGGGCAAAGAGCAGGGCAGCTCATGCTACAAGGGGCCATTTCTGCTAGAGTTTTGTTTCATGTAATCTTTGTATTTTTGTTCAAGTGCTTAAGTCTTTGCTGAGTTTAATCATATACTTTATCAGTTTTAGAGGGTGTGTTCATCTGGTGAGCTTTTTGATTTGCAAAAGTCCTAGATAACATTTTGTTTCAGTACAAAACAAATCATCAGTTTTCTGGCAGCAATAGGCCTGGGGTCTTTTCTTTCCCCGTTTGCTAGCAGACAGCAATTTTCTATCTTGTAAAACATCTTAAAATTTGTTATTCCTTAAAAAACCTGTATATTTTTCAGTGATAGTCTTCTCTCAGCCTTTGTCTCATTATTATTATTTTTTTTTATCATAACCAAAGTCTCAGTTTTTCTTTTACTGTGGGTCATTACAATGTAAATCTTGGATTTACAAACCCCCTTAGAAAAGTCTTGCTTTGTTTTGTTTTGTTTGTATTTATCCCAGTCTTCGCCCTTTTCAAGTTGGATTCATAGTTTTAAGAAGGATACAGGAGGCTGGAGTACACATGTCCTGCAACCCAGTACAGATACAGTAAATAAGTTCCTTTGTTTCATGCTCATAAAGAAATAGAGACATGGTCATAGAAAAAAAAACACTAAAATAGAGAGTTAACAGAGGGAAGAATATCAGAGCTTCCAGGCAGGGAATGAGTCTATCCTTAGTATCTAGTACCTAGCTTCTTTGTTTTGGTTTCTTGATTTTATTTTTTTCTTTTTTCCTGCACTTAGATATCTCCCATGAGAAATTAAATCTCATCGATGGCGCATGGTCAGGGTAGTCTTTAAAGAAATTAGCATCCACATGTAAATTCACTTCCTGGGTGTTATCCATGTCCCGTTCCAGTGGTGAATTTTCTGTATATGTATCTGAGATATCAGGAGGATAATAACAACCTTCCTGTTGCCAAAAGTCAGATATAAAGGGCAAATTAAACACAGAGATACTTTTTAACTCTTTTATATGTTCGTTTGTGTGTATTTATATGTCATATGTTATGTTTATGTGGCCAAGTCCTTAAGGAATTCCATTATATTGTAACATGTAAATAAAGAGCGCTCTTAGCATTTTATCCAAATGCTTTCAAGTTCACGTGACTTAAGTAAATAAATCTACAAATTAAAAAAAAAAAAAAATAATAATAATAATAATAATAATGAAGGTTAAGGATGACTTCATAATTGTCAACCTAGGTTTTACCAATCAAACCACAAAATTGTTTTGGTATTGATTTAGTAAAAATAAATTTCAGACTTAACAACTTAAGATAAATATCTAATATTCATTATGGTCTACATATTTAACATGTTATAAAAAGTTAAATAAAAAAATAAGTAACTGACTTTCTGGTATCTTTTAGTATTTAAATAGCCCGGGCATTGGTTTTTAAGATCTGGTTATTGTAAGTATAATGTTATAAAGTTTTTCAGGTAATTTTAGATCTTAAAAGAAATTAATGCTATGTTAAATTACTATTAGTTAATATAAACTATAAAGTTTTTCACTTGGTTTCTAATTCTTAGAGTTATTTTGTCTTAATAAAAAATTGTTAAAAAAATAATAACAAGTCAAATTACTTAAAAAAAAATCAAGATTGAAAAAATCAAGAGGGCTGGCAGGTGATATGATGGTTAAAATACTGGGCTCCCACATGGATAAAAGTAGTTCAAATCCCAGACCCGACAGCCTCCTTTCCTGCTCTCTCTCTCTCTCTGGTAGAATTTTACATTGGTTCTTAAGAAAAAATTTATTAAGATTACAAAAGGGTAAAAATTAAGGTTAATATGCTATTCTACATACAAAATTACAAAACATTAAAATCTCATTTGAGTAAAAATCTACAAATTAGACATACAAACTTTTTTTTCTTCTCTTTCTAATTGTTTTTTTTTTTGGGGGGGAACAATCTAAAAGGTTATTAAGGTTATATTTAAATATATTATGTAAAACCCTTAGAGAGAGATCTAAAAGCCAAAAAACTGTTAAAGCCCATCTTAACCAAAAAGGCTGTATAAGATAGGGTAGGATCACACAAATGACTGACACCTTAATTAAATATCATGCCATTATGACCTAAGCCCATCTGTAGTAACAGGATAAAACAATTCTGTAGACCTGCTTGACAGTAAAAACAAGGCTCTAATCAGAGTTTGTTAAAAACATCTCTCATGTTGTTGTTGAGACCAACAGTTAGCATAATGGCTATGTCCCTGGACTTTTTTATAATTATACTATTACTTATAAGCCTGTTATATCCCAATATTGTCTTGAGTTTTCTGACATGTCGTTAATATAACTTTTCTTTTAATTTCTCTTTTTCAAACATTATTTTCTTAAACCTAAATAGTCATTTTTTGGGTTTTTCCAGTAGGGCCCCTGGAAAATCTCAAAACGTGCACCTCATTTTTGTAAAAACTAATTTGGTATATCAGTTTATGTTAAAATCATTTGTCAACTGTTATTATTATTTACATATTTAGTACTAATATTCAAATCATGACTTTATAGAATTAATGCTCTTAAAATGACACTGTTATAAGTTTATCTCAAAGTACTATGTATGACAAATTATTTCCTCATTTACCTCTATTATACTAAACTGCTGTCAAGTTATTTATACTTTTTTTTTGCCATTCATACTTTAAAAAATTACTTTCCCCAAATAAACTTTTAGGCCTAATTTTTTTTCCTTCACCCAGAGACAAGTGACTATTGCGTCAGACATGTCCTTCCCCCAGGCCTCCATTGCCTCCTAGCACCATGAGACCTGACTCCTAGCATGAGCCTCCTAACACCGTGGGACCTAATCACTATTGATGAGCCTCCCTAACACCGTGAGACATGACTCCTAGGGACAAGTCTCCCTAGCACCGTGAGACCTGTAAATTTTGTGGCCTATACATGCATTCAGAGGAATAATTTTTGGCCAAAAGGGGGGAATGTGGACAGAAGTCTGACTACCTTTTCTATTTTCCAAAAGGGACTGGGGAAGTCATGCCCACAAACATTAACAGACCATTTATTTTCTATTAACAGGATTCTTCCTACCTCCTGTTCCTGGCATAGTATCTTTGAGATGTAGATTTCAACTGATTACAGTGTATTCTCTTGCTTATTTCTTCCCAAGACACAGAACTTCCCTTTTCCTTGAGATGTAGTTTAAGCCTTTCTTTAACTAAGACATGGGTCTTCCCTTCCAATCACCAACCTAAAAATTGTAAAACCCACCTATAACCTACAAGCCCCCGCTTCTACATGTCCCGCCTTTTTGGGCCAGACCAATGGAAAATCTTTTCACTAAATGTTGTCTGTCAATCTCAAAAGCAAATAAAAAAAACCTCTGTACATGATCACCCCGAGAAAAGGCATGTATGCCTCTTCTCCGGCCTAAGTCACTCACACTTGGCTTGGAAATAAACCGCATTAATTATTAATTATTAATTTTACAGTTGGTTATTTATTTTCTGTCGACAGTTCAAATCTGAATATAACAAGGACAAGTAAGAATTTATACCCAAACAGCAAGGTGGGAGGAATTGGATAGAAAATTGCTAAGTGGTAACATTACACTTAATAAAGATTCTGCACAAATCCACTTACATGGATTATATACCAATGTGCACATAGTACTGGAAGAACTTTCTGAAGTCTGATTAATTTTTTTTTTCTTGGAGAGGTTTTTGCTATAGGACGCATGCGCTTGCCAGACAGACAGAGAGAGAGAGATAGAAAGCAAGAAATCACTCCCCCAGGGTGGACGGCCATGCCGCAATCCCTTCTCCTCCATTCTCCTCTCAGGATCTTGGGCATGCACGCACACACGCCTGGCATGAGTTTAAGCCACCGGGTCCGGGACTCGAACTGCGGTCGACTACGTGGGAGTCCAGCAACATAGCCATTATGCTAACTGCTGGTCCTTAGTCTAATTAAATTTTAACAAGCAGGAGTCAGCAAGTGGTATATTGGGTAAGGTGTTGTACTATACCACATGGTTGCAGTCTGAGCTGCAGACCCAGTAGCTTGAAACTCACTATTTTTGCTCCAGACAGTTACTGGTTTCAGTCTGATTTTAGTTCAGCAACAAGGAGTCATAAATACCTCTGAGACTTGTAATGGTGGCACAGTGAACATTCACCAGACCACAAAAGCAAAACCACAGTAACTCCACTATGTGGAGTTCATTCTCTATCTACCTAGAGTGGGTTCTAACTCCTAACTCAGTATGGAGGTTAAGGCAGCTGGTTCCCATATGGATGACTATGTATTTGAGTACTGAGTAAAGTGCTCTGAAACATACCAAGTGGATGTGTACCTTTCTGTTCAATAATTCCAAGTACAGAATAAAGGAGAAGGGATTATAGCATGATCATCTTCTGCCCTCTCACTGTGTGTTTCTTTCTTTCTCTGGCTAAGTGCATGCATGCTAAGGCTAAAACCCCTCAGGGGAAAAAATTATGAATGTTTATATTAAAGGTGAAATTTAAGAAATTAAGACCAAAATAATTCCTTAGAGAATGGAGAAAGAATTGAAGACATTGCCTAAAAAAAAATTTAATAAGAAAGTATGCTATTTTAAAAATTTCAAAATATAGTTTTAGCTAGTATTAATTTACAGCCTAGGAATTTCCAAGTGGAAAATGAACAATTATAAAGACCAATTAATCTCAGAGAAAAATGTTTTTACAAGCTGGTAAAAAGACTTGATGTAGTCAATAATTAACTAGAAGATCTGAATTAAATATTTAATTTTCAACAAAAACATATTTAACAGCACTTTTTTACACACAATTGATATAGTAGTGTATAAAATTATAGAAAAAGTCACAGAAAATATCTGAAATGTGCCAAATGGTTGAAAAGTTGGCAAGACAGATGCTATTTTTTAAAAATATTTATTTCATTTTATTTATTATTATCGTTTTGTGTTGATTTTGCTACAGGGCCCCTGTATTCACTATAATGTGTGTGTGTGTGTGTGTGTGTATGTGTGTGTGTGAGAGAGAGAGAGAGAGAGAGAGACAGAGATTGAGAGAGACAGAGAGAAAGCAAGTCACCAGGGCTGACACTTGAACTGTAGTCAGTCTATTTCAAAGTTTAGTGCCACAATACCCTCAGCTCATCCCACCAGGTGCTATTTTGAGCTTCCAGACATAGGGAAAATATGAAATGCTTCAATCATGGCTTACAAACCTACATTGAAGCAAGATGACATGTAGGATACATTCACTTCTACAAGAGTTATGAAGGTGAGTGTAAGCATGAAGAATGTAACTCATAATTGAGTACTATTCATTCCAAAAGTGCCAAGGGAGTATGATGCTAATGTTCTCCTCACAGAAAATATGAAATACTTCAGGTGATATGCATGTTAACTACTTTAGTTCAAATGTTCTGTTTTATTTAAAAATCCTAAAGCTACTTTGTATTTTATAAGTAACATATCTATAATTTGCCTACATATACATTTTTGAAATGTATAAAAAATGGTTAATGTGTGCACTCCTCATTCACATGCTTAAAAAATAGTTTTCCTCTCCATGCATTAATGATCCTCCATTGAAATTACCTGTTTAGTGATCGAATCATCATCTAGCTAAATTAAAATTTATCTTACTCACAAGGCCCTCAAAACTTCTCTTCATTGTTTGGAAACAATTTGCTTAAGTAGAAAGAAAAGCATTTCCATGTTTTCTAGAGCCCTTGGAACATTATTCACACCAGCTCCATGACCCATGCAGGAGAATCTCTGAATGGCAGCCTAGGCCTAAACCTGTATGACTTGTGATTTGGCTGAAGAGTTTGCCCTGAATCAAGATTTGACTGTATTGTCTATTGCTGTCCCCTCTGTTTAGGTTTACATGGAAGAACTACCAATATGTATTGGACTTTTACTATGCCATTGAGGAGATCAATAAGAATCCCCATTTGCTACCCAACAATTCCTTGGGTTATAAATTTTATGATGCATTTCCCAGTGATAGGAGATCTTTATAAAATGCTCTGTTTTTGCTCTCTGGAGAGAATAAGACCCTGTCAAACTACAACTGCCAGACACAGAAACAACCTGTTGCTATCATTGCAGGAAACATGCCCACATTTTCAGCCCAAGTTGGAACCCTTTTGGAGCTCTACAAAAGCCCACAGGTAAGTGCATTGTTAGTTTGGGGAATGAGAGTTGGATAGCTCCTAATGTGAGCAAAGAAAATGTGGAAGCAGGATTTACATAACCCTGGAGTCCCTCAATACCTCTCTTGGTTGTTTGGATGCAATCTACTTAAACAGAGAAAAAAAGGACACAGGGAACTTTTTAAGTGATTAAATTGCTAGTAGTACGAAGATTAGAGAGAGAGGAAAAAAGCAGTGGTGGGCCTGTTGGTAATATGGCAGTTGATAAAAGTGAATCCCACATCCGTGACTATATGGTTTAAATTTTAATCCATTTGGCTTAAAGAACATGCTTGGCATGTTTGCTTTCATGTCCAAAATCCCAACAATAGAAAACTTTAGGAAAATGGATATTGGTATGACGGTTACTTATGAGTGTTATTTTTTACTTTTCCTTTCTCGCTGTGACAAGTACACATGATTCATTTTTTTACTCTAAAATTAAAAATAGAGAAGTGTAATCTCTTAACTATCACCCAAATTTCTGTCAATGGCCATTACATTCAATCCCCTCTGATGGGAATATTGATGGCCAACTTAAAGATGTCTCCTAAATAGTAGATGTCTCCTAAGATGCAGCAAATAGAGATCTACCTCATCTCAGGAGAGGACAGTATCAGGAGGATTTCAGAGGTCAATCATATACAAAGACATATTTTTTTTTATTCATTATGTCAAAGAAAGGACATTCCAGCACCAGAGAGCCTATGAATTGGCTATGGCTCAGTTACAGTAGCTGAGGTTTACCAGCTCCCTCTGTCCTTCCTCAAATCCATGGGGGTGGATCTCTTGAAAGCACTACCAGTTACTCTCTACATAACACCTCCACCTTAGAGATTTTTCTAGAGAAACTATCATATAAACTTCAGGAGACATTACTGGAAAACACAGCCTTAGCTTATGAGAGTACTGTTATTGAAAAATTATATTTAAAAACTCAGAAAGGCTTAGTGATTGTGTTTTAAGAAAATATAGGTTATGCTATGGTGATTAAACACAGTATCAAAAATCAATATAATTTTTTTTTAGAGTTGATATTTTTTCCTTGGCTGGCAAGAAAGGAAACCTTAGATTAACATGTCACATGAGCTCAGGGTGGCAGAATCACCAATGTCTTGTTGCACCATTTTATCAATATGTGCATCCCTCAGTTCCCTCTGTAGGCATTGAAACAAATATTGAACTCTATACTTTTTCTCCTATGCTATGATCTTGGAGTAATACTGTTATTTTAATTAATTACATGTCATTTCTAAAAAAAAAAAATGGGACTGCAAAACAGTCTTCTGATGCTCATAATGACAGAATATTGTCATTTCCATAGTATGCATTCTCTTCAGTCAATATCTCATTCTATGGTCTTATCAGGTAGAGAATTATCTCCTCCCCATTTAAGTGGGACAATCCAAAATTACACTAAGGTCAGAATTACATTATTTCTTTTATCATTCAGTTCACATATGGTCCTTTTGATCCCATATTAAGTGATAAAGACCAATTTCCACCAGTTTATCAGATGGCCACCAAAGACAGCTCTCTGACTCATGGAATCATCTGGTTGTTGCTGCATTTTGGCTGGACGTGGGTGGCATTCTATATATCTGATGATATGCAAGGGGAGCAGTTCCTTCAGGATGCTAAGGCAAAGATGATAGAAAAGGGTATCTGTGTGGTCTTTACAGAAAAACTCCCTGCCACAAAAGGTGTCTCTTTATCACATGACCTTTCTCTTGTGCAGAGGATCAGAGTTTCATCTGCAAATGTGTATATAATACATGGTGATGAAGGCAGTGTCCGGGCCCTTGGACTAGAAAAAGAATTCTATTTAATTTTGGGAAAGGTGTGGATCATGAGAAATCTACACTCCCAAGAGTGGGAACGTAGCTTTACTACTTTTAAGAGGATGCCATACTTTTTCCATGGAAGCCTCTTATTTTCAAACCAGGAAAGCAAAATTCCTGGTTTTAAACAATTTCTCAAGACAGTGAACCCTTCCCAATACCCAGAAGATTTTTACTTCAGTAAACTCTGGGCTTACTTTTTTCTGTGCTCACTTGCTGGATCACTATGTGGCAAACTTGGAGAGTGCCCTCCAAATTCTTCCATAGAGTTTCTTCCATCTGATTTGGACATGATGACTGTGTCTGACTCCAGCTTTTTTATTTATCATTCTGTGCATGTGGTGGCTCAAGTTCTTTATAAGATGCTTTTGCAAAAAATAGAAATGAGATCTTCAGGACTTGCAGACCAGACTATTCTTCCCTGGCAGGTAAACATCATTCACACACACTAATATTTGGGAGGTATTTCTTCTTTTTCTTCTTTTTAAAATGTTTCTCTCATAGTACACGTGTATTAATTCATCAGAAAGTGAAAGTGAGGGGGAAAGTGAAACATGATGTGGGTGTGGCCACATCACAATCCCTTCTCCTCCTGTGTTTGAGCACACATGCATACATGCCTGTGTGCTTTCCAAGCTTCCAGGTCTGGTATTAGCAGCATAGTCAGCCACGAGGAAATCTAGCTAAACCACCACACCACATGCTGAACCCAAGAGGTTTTGTTAGAGAGATTTTTGCCATAGGGAGTCCAGCGACATAACCATTACAACATCTGCTGGTGTCTGACCTCTGGAGGTTGTTTGGTTTTTGCTTTTTAGCTTTTTTAATAGTGCATGGGCACCCACCAGAGAGGTAAGAGAAAGATAAAATGTGAGAATTCATCTTTTATAGGGGATGGTCATACTACAATCCCTTCTCCTTCATCCTCCTCTTGGGAGTTTGGGCTTGTACATTTATCTGCCCAGTATGGTTTTCAAGTAAGTGATGAGGAAACCCAACCACCCTAAACCATACATATATATTGAGGTTGTTTTACTTTTTAGATAGAAATTTTTGCCATTAGGTGCATGGGCTTCTCAGAGAGACAGAAAGTGAGAAATCTCTTCACAAGGGGCTGGCTATGTTGCAATTCCTTCTTCCTTATTTTCCTCTCAGAAACTTGGGCATGCATGCAGACACACGCATTGTGAACTTTCAACCAACCCTCCAGGACTAAGTGGGAGTTTAGTGATATAAACATTATGTCATTTGCAGGTCCCTGTTGAGGTATATAAATATTTTTAAAAACACACAACATGACTATGTTTTCTTTTCAAAATAAAAATCATTAGGCAAAATTAGTAGAAAACATTTTTGATTATTGTTGCTTTCATCCAAAGTATATAGGTTATTGTTATTTCTACTGAGATAGTTCTGCCACTAGAGACTTAGATATTAAAATATTTGAAGTGGCTCTATAGCTTGGTGGTTGATGTAGCCAGATTCCACATGGCAAACCTTGCAGCTTGAGTTTTGTACCCAAAGCTTGAGAAACACAAGAATGTGTGTGTCTCTCAACACATATTTGTCAATGAATGAGAAGGGATTACTCCATGATCATTCTCCATGAAAGTTACTTTCTCTGTCTCTCTGGAGAGTACATGCACCCTCTTGCAAATTTTAAAATGAATAACATTAGTAAAAATACTGTTCAGTGAAATACTGAAAAATGTCGAAGAAAAGATACTTGACAGAACTTAGATCAAAACTGGTAAAATCTATGTGTGTTTTTTAGGAATGAGTCCAACACCACAGAACATAATGGTCTATTTTATCTCTAGTGGTACAGATGCGGTGGCCTTATCCCTCCATGCAATACTCATGATGAGGAAAAAATAAGTTCTACATAATATTATAACATGACTCAGGGAAAGAAATTACTTTGGGACTTTACTGTACTTTTACTGTCTGCAAAGAATTCTGGAGGAAGGAATAGTGATGCAATTTTAAAGCATGAAACCACTTTTGAGACATATAATTTCAGGGCATCCTACTTGATTTATAAATATGTTTATATTTTAAATAAACATTAAATCATGGAACCAGAAATTGGCATGATGATTAAGGCACTGTACTCCCATATCAGCAAATGTGGTTCAAGTCCTGGACTGGTGGTTTGCTTTCTTCCTTTACCTCTCTCTCTATCTGTCCCTTTTTAATGATTACACATGCCCTATAGAAAACCTAAAAAAATAGTAACAATAATTCATAAAATAGAATGAATAATTTTAAAAATAAAAGCTAAACTTATAAATTTTGTGTGAAATATCTTTATCAAAAAGGAACAAACACATTAGACAAATTTGTTGAGCAAAACAAATAATTCCAATACACGTACATACAAATAAACATCCAAAAGTTTAATTTCTATCTGATTTACACTTGTACTAACCAGTATGATATTTGAATTACACTTGGAGCAAGTTTGAAGTTGATTCTTAGAAAAGCAATTTATTTTGTCAATATGGTTATGTAGATATGAAAAACATTGTAATGCCCTATTCTAACAATTAAAAGACTGAAAGAACAGTTGCATAAACAATAAAAACTAGTTATTTTCTGCAAAAGAATGCCATCAATTCAAAAGTGAAGATGTTAATATAATTCGTTAAAAATATTTTGAGTGAGACCAGGAAATGGTGTTTTGGTTAAGTCACTAAACACTCACATGACCAATTCTGGGGTGGCAGTTTGCTTACTCTCTCTCTCTCTCATTCTCTCTCTTTTATTTTATGAGTATATGCACCCTATAGCAAATTTAAAATAATGATAATAGACAAAAATAAATAAATAATTCTTTAAAAACAATTTTTTGTGGGCTGGATCTGTAGCATGATGAGTAAGGCAGCTGGATTTTTCATGGCTTGTGTCCTAGACTGGAAGACCTAAGAAACATGCCAGACATGAGTATACACATATTTGCACAAAATCCAAAAAGGAGGAGACATGGAAAAGAGATTGCAGCCTGACCATTCACCACTGGTTGGTGTTTTCTCTATTTCCTTTCTTACTATCTCTCTGTCTCCTTTTGGAAAACATATATGACCAGTAGGAAAAGCAAAAACAAAAATAGCTCTTTAGAATTTAAAAGTTTTAAATACATATTTTGTTACAAATTGTTGATTGAATGGTCATATAACAAGCACACTCTTACTGAAAGAAGTCCAAAATAAAGATAAAGAACAAAATGTGTTTGTTCCCTTTTAAAAAGCTTTATTGAGGTGTAAATAGTATGCAAAACTGTACATCTTTAATGTGTGTATTTGGATAAACTTGGAAAAATGCATATCTTTATACTGCCACTACCACTATCAATAATCCATCCATATACTGCCTTTGTAAATGTTTTCCTACAAGGGGCCAGGAGGTGGTAGGGTGGTAAGGGCGCTGGATCCCCACATGTGAGAAATCACTCCCCCTGGGAAATAGTCATGATGCAATCATTTCTCCATCTTTTCAACCATCTACAATTTTGGGCATGCACACACATGTGCTGGGTGTTCTTTTTTATTATTAATTTATTTTATTTAATATTATTTTTAAAATTTGAACAGAGGTGGGGGGAAGGGAAAGTTAGAAAGCAAGCCACCAAGTTCAGGATTCAAACAGTAGTCAATTATGTGGGAGTCCAGCAACTTACCATACCACCTTTGACCCAGCCCACTGTGTTTTATTAGCTGCTGATACAGGACTGAAATTGCCAGCTTGACCATGTGTGATTTGGCTACCTTAACTACTCCATGGTCTGGCTCCATCTGTGCCTGTGCCCTTTATAAATTCCCAAGTTTAGACTTCAATTAGTCTAGACAAGATTTTAGTAGTCAAGATTTTATGAGAGTCTATGTACAAATCACCCTCTGGGAAACATCCTAGAATTTTTCTGATAAGCTACAAGCACTCCTCCATTGTTTTTAAGAAGAAAAAAAGAGTTAATCTCACATGAACCCTGAGCAGGTGACCATTCAAACCAAACTCAGCTCCTACAAAGAAGTAAACTTAAGGGTAGGGATGTTAAAGTATGATCACTTGATAGATATGGACCATCCACTTCTACATTAAATGCAGACCTAATTTTAAAACCCTGTCTTTTGGGAACCAGCAGGTAGCGTAATGGCTATGTCGCTGGACTCCCATGTAGTCAACCGCGGTTCGCGTCCCAGACCCGGTGGCTTAAAACTCACGCTGGGTGCATGTGCGTGCGTGCCCAAGATCCCGAGAGGAGAATGGAGGAGAAGGGATTGTGGCATGACTATCCCCTCTGGGAGGTGATTTCTCGCTTTCTGTCTCTATGTCTCTGTCTGTCTGGTGAGCGCACATGCCCTATAGCGAAAACCTCTCCAAAAAAAAAGAAAAAAAAAAAACCCTGTCTTTAATACAGCTTCATCCATTTCTGAGGAAAATTCAACAGATAGCATTGGGTACAACATGCCCCTCAGTGAAAACAGAAATACAATGCAGTATGATATCCACAACCTTGTGCAATTTTCTAATAACAGTTGGCTGATGGTTAAAGTAGGAGCTTTTGTCTACAGGAACACCCATGATCATGGGTTGGTCATCAATGAAGAGGTGATAAACTGGCCTGTTAATTTCAAAAAGGTATGATGTCATTTCAATATGAAATACATACAGAGGTGGGGTTAGCAGATTGCATAGTAGTTATGTCGCTGGAATCTCACATCACTGATTGTGGTTTGAGTCCTGGACTTGGTGGCTTGAAATTCCTGCTAGATGTGTGTGGATATGTTCCCAAGATTGAAGTAGGAGAAAGGAGAATAAGGGATTGCAGCATGGCCATTTCCCCAGGGTATGATTTCTCACTTTTTCTCTTATGGTCTCTCTCTCTCTCTGTTTCTTTCATGAGTACACATGCCCTAAGGCAAAACCCTCTAAAAGAAAGAAAGAAACAAACAAACATATGCAGAGGTATCTGAACAGAGTTCTGAAATTAAAATTGTGTGACTGCTTTAACTCAGCAGCAAATATATTTTTTCAGGGTCAGCAGGTGACTTCATAGTAAAGGAATTGAATTCTGATATGGCAAACCATGGTTTGAATTCTGGATTTGGAGGTTTAAAAATTATGCCTGATATGTGTATGTGTGTACATGCCTAAAATCTGTACAGCAGAATGAAGAAGATCATGGTGTGGCCATCCCTATGAGGATTAATTTCTCACTTATTCTCTTTCTGGCCTTTTCTCTCTCCAGTGAACACACAAGACCTATGCAAAACCTAAAGAAAAATGAATTAACTCTTGCCTCAGTGAAAATACAAATTAAAAATCAAAATTTGCCTTTTACATCCAGACTTTGTACTAAAATTTCCTTATATACATTCTAAACTATAGAAAAACTTGTTTTTTTATTTTATTTTATTTTTTTAAGAGATTTTCGCTACAGGACGCGTGCGCTCGCCAGACAGACAGAGAGAGACAGAGAGACAGAAAGCGAGAAATCACCCCCTGGGGTGGATGGTCACGCCGCAATCCCTTCTCCTCCATTCTCCTCTTGGGATCTTGGGCACGCACGCACACGCGCCCGGCGTGAGTTTTAAGCCACCGGGTTTGGGACATGAACCGTGATCGACTACGTGGGAGTCCAGCGACATAGCCATTACGCTAACTGCTGGTCCCGCAGCTGTCACTTCTAAGGCCTTAAAGCTTTGATGATTGGGCCAGAGGGACTTTCATTCCTATATGGCAAGTGCCCAGGTCGAGAATCATCAATTCTACCCTGGCTGATTCATGTCGATCAGGAGATGCAGTGGAATTAAGGGGTGGAGATATGGAAAGAAAAGGAGAAAGTCTCACCCCTAGAGGCTTACAGACCTAACAGGTCATGCTAGAGGCAGTTTCTAGCTCTATATGAGTTGCCCATATCAAGAGCTATCAATTCTCAGTTGTCCTACTTTAGACAGGAGATTCAATGGAAATAAATATGAAAATGACAAAGAGGTTGAGAAATAGAGAAGAGGTTAAGCTGCTGGCTAGTCCACCACAATATAGCTATGTCACTGGAGAGGAAGCATGGTCTCAGAAGAATCAGGTTCTTGGTGTCTCAAAGAACTGAATGCAGCACACAAGTAGAGTGAAAGAGCAAACAGTTACAGTATACTCTACAAGGGTAGAAGCAGGTTTACTAAATGCAGCTCAAGAGCCCTTTTAACTAAGGATGGGCTTTATAGGGTATATAGGGGTGGAATCTGGTGCTCTTCATATGTCCGATTGCTCCGTTGTGTGTGTGTGTGTGTGTGTGTGTGTGTGTGTGTGTGTATGTGTATTTTTTAAGAGAGGTTTTTGCTATAGGGCATGTGGGCTCACCAGAGAGACAGAAAGTGAGAAACCACCACCCCCCAGGGGGAATGGACATACCACAATCACTTCTCTTCCAGTCTCCTCTCAGCATTTTGGGCATAGATGCACATGTGCCTGGCATGAGATTTTTTTTTTTAAAGCTTCTGGGTCTGGGGCTTGAACAGTGGTCGACTATGTAGGAGTCCAGCTATGTAGGTTTTGTGCGTTAATATATGTATATGTTAACGGACAAAACAGCATGCATATACATTACACATATGTGCTTAACAAGTGTATATGAGGACAGTCTAAAACTGCCAAGCCTGAGTCAAAATCCTTGAGACCTCTGTGTGACTCTCACTCAATAAATTTAAAAGGAAAAGAAATTTAAAAATTAGAGAAGCATTTATTGAACTTATGATCTGCCCTCTGTTACCCCAACTGCTCCTGTGGGTCAAGGCCATTCCTCCTGTCCATCTCCCCCTTCTGCCAATCCCTTTGTGTCTGTTTTCATTCCTCCCTCTCTTTCTCTAGTTATCTTTCACTCTTGTGTCTTTCCAAGTTCATTGTTCTCACCCAGCTCATTGTTTATACCACCTTTTTTGTTTGTCCCTAACTCTTGCCTCTCTGTGTCTTTGTTTCTTACCCAATGCCTTTCTTTTCTCTTCTTATCCTCCTCCTACCCTTACATTCCCTGGGATGAAAGAAAGATGCCATGTCCAGGAAGATCACACATTGCACCCAGGAAATATGAACAAGCCCTGGCAGGGCAGCCCCTGGGGTGATGTTGAGAAAGGACACTGGATGTGGAAAGACAGGGCCAGTCACTTCCCCAGAACTAGTCTTGGGGCCTCTTATGGGCAGTTGTTGCAAAAGGGTAGACTCTTGATAACAGCTTCACCTTGCACAGAGAATTATAGGCTCTCAGGAAAGGAGTATGGGGAGCCCCAGCACCACTTGTGGCACTGGATGCCAAGGCTGCCTTTGAATGGTGAGTCCAGGGGTGCAAAAAGATTGCTCATTGACTGATGAGTTGACCTGCCATTGAGTGGGGATGAGTAATGATGAGAATTTTAAAGAGAAAACAGATGCATGCAACATCCATGTGGACAACAGGCAAATTCCTAGATGAAATGAAACTGAGTAATTTGAACCAGAGACATCCTGGAACCATTACTGAGCAGTGCAGCATCCCAGGAGGATCTCAGGGCACTGTGGAATTTTCTTTGGAAAGATAGTGTGAATTAGTGGAATTTTCTTTGGATAGATAGTGTGAATTAGTGGACGTGATGTTCACGGCAACCCCTGGACCCCAGATGCACTAGACATAGCAATGACGGAGACCACCAAGTATGACTTGAAAATGTATTCCATTTTTGAGGAGAAGCTCTTCTGAAGCTGCATCTGAGTGGACAGGAAAGTAGGGGACAAAGGAAAGGCCTCCTAGGGTATGGGTGTGGCCATGTGGGTGTGGCCTATAGAAGGGGTGAGAGGCAATAAGACAACCAACTAAAATGGGTAATGTGCTGTTAACTTGTTGGCCCTCAGGGGCCAGGAGCTTATTGCCTCTCCCCTGTGTGGGCAGAACCTTGAAGGAATGGGGTCTTGTGAGTAGGACTATGAATAGGGGTTTCATGTGGGCAGGGCCTGAGCGACCCTTCCCCCTGCTGTTCTGGCTTATTTTACCTCCTAAAATTTCCAAGCTGGGTTTATCTGGATACTTTGGGGTATAGCAGGCTGGGCTGCTCCCACCTATTCAAGTTAAATATTTCACATGAATCAAGGAAAAAGCCTACAGCTATGAGGGGCTGATGCTGGGTGCTGATGTTTTCTTTTTAAGGGAACATGGTGCCTCCAAAGCCTTTTTGCAGCCACTGCCTGGACGCGTGACTTGGCATGATGGGGGCCTAGGGGTCAGTGTAGGCTGGGGAGAAGCAGAAGTCCACACTATGGTTCTGAGAGCAGGTTTTAAAATAATAATTCAAGTCTGGGGTGGTCTGTGGTGAGAATGGACACCAGAATGTGACCTGACAGTCCCTGAAATTTTTGCCATTAAATAAGACCCATCAAACTCTTATTTCCATTTCAGTCCCCATTGACTTAGAAGGTGGGGATGCAGCACTGGGTTCAGGGCTGAAAAATTCTTGGAAAAAACCTGTACCTAAGGGCAGAGGGCTGAGATTTCGCTTCAGGAAGAACAGATTCCTACTTGTAATCTACTAGGTATAATTTTTTTTTGTCTTATTCACATTTAATTTGTTTTATCTCATGCTTCTTGATTTATAAATTCAAATACCTTGGAGAGAAACTTGAATAGCATCCTATAATTTGACAGTAATTTCCAATTGTATTGGGATTACAAACATTTTCATAATTTCACACCTTGGAATTCCCAATGGGCATTTTTAATTTCAGAGACTATTTTACCTCAGGAGCTATGTATTAACTGTCTTTTATCGACATCCCAAGTACCTTGTGCTCTACAGAACATCTTCAAAATAATCACTGCTGAATTTTAAGTAGGGTTGATATTCCAGACAACCAACTAATGTGGGGAGCAAGTGCTGTTACCTTGTTAACCCCCTATGACCTGGAACTTATTGACTCCCCCCATAATTCCCAGAGACAGGAGAAATGTTCTCACAAAACAGATCACATTCAGTGCTGAAATGTCTTCCTACAATTTCTCCATCTGTCTTCTCAGTGCCAAGTCTCTGAAGATCTGCCCTACACATGTCAGTATCCAGAAACATCCACCATGAATACGTTCAATCATCCTTCCTTTAGAAAACTTTCTCTATACTTCACAGGTTTAAGTGTCTTGCCACTATGACTAGTAGTTAAGGGGTACCTCCTCATTATTTGCTTGGTTCTAGGCTCTTACAAGTACAGAGTAGTTGTCAATAAATCTCCAAATAGTATGTTTGCTCCCTGAAGATAAGGAATATATTTTACTCATTTTTCTAGCTCTAATTCCATGCAAACACACAGTAATTGCCCAATATGTGTACTTGTTTGATCAATACTTATTATACGTGTTACACACATAGTTTCTAGCATCCTCTCAGGAGGAAAATGCTACCCACTTAGATAAGTGTGTATAATACATTAGTAGAAAGTGAGAGAAATAGGGAAATGGTGCTTCTAGTCTAACAAGAATTTTAAATATAGGAGAAATGTTTTATGTGAAGACATTGCTCCACACATGCTGTCTAGCTCACCAGATTTTGAAATGAGGCAGAATAGAACCCAGAAGGCCACTTTGGTATCCATCGTCTCCTGGTTTAGATCTTGGTTGGGCTCCTTCTCAATTTGTACCCTAGGAGAGCTCACTCTTGTGTCAAAGGGCAAATAAAACACCATAATGCAGGGTACATAGGATTCTACACATTCTTACCATTTAAAATGACACATGCAGCTTGAATATAGTTTGCTGTTTTTGAGATAAAATTTATCTTTATTGGTAACATATAAATTGAATAAATATAAAGGCAAATAGCAGAAGAAAAAGAAGTATTTTCAAGTTAATTTTTTAAGGTTTTGCTATAGAACATGTTTATTCAGCAGAGAGAGGCTGAGGAAATGAGAACTTGCTCACTAGAGGTGATGGTGAAGCCACAATTCCTTCACCTCCATTCTCCTCTCAGGATTATGGGCACAACATATATACACCCAGTGTGATTTACAGGCCACCAGCTCAAGAACTCAAACCACAGTCAGCCATGTAAGAATCCAGTGCCTTAGCCAGCACGCCACCTGCTGGCCCCTCAAGTTCATTCTTTTTGGAGAAAAAAAGTCTTCTACTTAATAAAGGCTAGCATTCAGAACATAAACAGAACTCCCAAGTTCACCAAAAGAAAACTCTTATCTAGTCAAGACTAGTATCCAGAATATAAACAGAATTTCCAGATTCACCAGAAGAATACAAAAAACAGACTTAAGAGAAGGGGATAAAGCCATAAGAAGGCATTTATCAGAGAGAAGATACAGATGTCATATAAGCACATATATTTAATATGCTTTACTTATCATCAGCCATTTATGGAATGTACATTAAAGCAATGTGATATCAAACACACCTATCAGAGTGGTTAAAGTTTAAAAAATGAAATAAAATCATTTCAGGAAAGAAATTAAAGAAATGGTCACTCATTCATTGATGATGAGAATGTAAAATGATATAGCCCTTTTGGAAAACAGGCAGTTATGTTTTTTTTAACGTTAATTTTTTAAATAGCATTTTGTAGTATTTTAAACTTACAGGAACAGCACAGAAGACAGACAACATTAAAAACATGTACTTGCATGTAGGACAACTCAGTTAGAAAAGTATAGTGAATGGATGGAATCTACTGTATGATAAAAATGCTACAAACACCATTTAGTTGCTGTCAATAAGAAATTTACTTGTTTTAAAAAAATCCAAATGCTGGCATTGTCCAGAAAAATTTAACCACAGAGTGCACGTGCTCAACAGAGATAGAGACAGAGAGAGAATGCAAGAATGTACCCCCATGGGCATGGTCAGACCACAATTCCCTCTCCTCAATCTCTCCCTCCTTTCGGAGTTATGGGCATGCACATACCTGTGCTTGGCATGTTTTTCAAAATACTGAGACTGGGACTTGCATGCGGCCAGTCATGTGAGATCCAGGAACTTTAATCACAATACCACCTGCTGGCACCAGCCACGCAGTTTCTTTTTTTTTTTTATTTCAATTTATTTATTTGCATTCATTTACTGTATATCATTACAGCATACAAAATGAGATTTTCCATTTAGAGTGCACTGTATATTGTCTCAATCAAGCACATCAACAAACATGTTATTGTCAGCAGATGATCTTCCATTTCTTGTTTTCTGTATGTTTAGCTTTTCCCTCCCCATCCTTGATTCCTTATCTCCTACCCTCTGCCATCTCCCATTCTCCTCCCACACTGTCTCTGGTATCTATGTTTGCTTTCTATACTATTTTCCCTCCCACATTTTATTGAATCACCAAAGACCCTAATGAATCCAAAAACCCTCATAGCAAACACAGGTGACACACACATTTCCATGAACACAAGTCTAACTTTACGCATCCTATAAAGTAGCACCTAGCTGGGGCTACATATCCTACTGCAGTCATTGAATAGATATATATTTTTTTCCTGAAACTTTTTTTTTGTAACTCAATTTACATCCCTTCCCTAAGCATCATCACAGCACACAAAATGCGATCTCCCATCCAGTACACACTGCACAGTGACTCAATCATGCACATTACAAAAAAATTTTCATTTCTAGTTCCTAGAAATATTTCCACCCCTCTTTCTGACCCTCTGTCTCTTCCCACCCTCCTCTCACACCACCTCCGGTGTCCAAAATTATCCTTCCTTCCCTTCCCACTCACATTGCATTGATCACACAATTTCCTACATAATCTAACTACTTTCAATGGTGAGTTCACTCATTACTACTAAGAAAACCAGTTTTAACTTAAATCAAAGAAATGCCAAGAAACTTTGCTTAAAGCCAGGAAACAGGTTAGGATTCTGTTCAAATGGTAGGTGCATGAACCTATCAGTCTCATGTACTTTTATCTTCTGTTCTGGTTCAATTTTCCTGATTAAATTCTGGTATATAATATTCAACTCCAGACTTGTCCCTATGATTAAGTTGGCCACTTTCTTAGTTTTTGGACTCTTATTTCCGTGTGTCTGTGTTTAATTTTTCTGATGCAGCACACCCTTAAGGACTTCTTGGAGATCTGGTCTGGTGCTGGTAAATTCTTTCAAGTTTTGTTTATCTGAGAATGTTCTTGTCTTTTCTTCCCACCTGAAAGATAATCTTGCCGGGTACAGTATTCTTGGCTGAAATTGCTTCTCTCTTAACACCTTGAATATATTTTCCCATTCTCTTCTCGCTCACAATGTTTCTGATGAGAGATCTGCTGTTAGCCTGATGGGATGGCCTTTGTAGGTAACTTGATGTTTTTTCTCTTGCCAATCTTTGTATCTTGTCTTTGTCTGTGGTATTGGTCAACCTGGCTATAATGTGTCTTGGAGAAGATCTTCTTGGGTTGATTCTATTTGGGGTCCTTTGTATTTCCTGGGACTGGATCTTCGAATGCCTCTCTAGGTTTGGAAAGTTTTCTTGTAGGATTTCATGGAATAGATTATCAATGCCCTTATGGGTCTCTTCACCTTCTGGAATGCCAATTATGTGGATATTTGGACGTTTGATGGTATCCAGTACTTCTCGCTTATCATTCTCAAATTTTTGGGCCATTTTCTCAGTCTTCATGGTGGATTTCTAGGCCAGTCATTTTCTCTTCTGCATCTGAGATTCTATTTTCTGAATGATCTAGTCTGCTTTTAATACTTTCAAGGGAGATTTTGACTTCTTGTACTATAGACTTCATCTCTAGCAGTTCTGTTTGAGTCTTTTGTAAAGTGTGTAATTCCTCTTTTAGATCTTGCAAGAATTTCCTCATCTCCTGGATCTTGTCAGCTTCTTTCTCCTTTCTCTTTAGCAGTTCATTATCTCTCTTCTCTTGCATCTCTGTTAGTTTTGCCATTATGAATGCTCTAAATTCCTTATCAGACATTTCCATGATTTTCACCGCACTGCTTGTGGATGAAGAAGAGTTACTCTTTTCCCTTGGAGGAGAGGTATTTTCTCATTTTCCCATATTTCTCATGATCCGGCGGTGATTTCTTGTCATCTGATGGATGGTGTGTTTCTTTCAAATTCAAGTTTCAAATCAAGTTCAGTCGTTAGCTCGTTTGTTGGAGGCTGAATTATCAGTAGAAAATCTTCATTCGCTGAAAAATCTAGTTCGCTGGCACCATGTGGAACCTTCTTCTGAAGGCCCGGCTTCTTCTGCCGCTAGCTCGTTTGTTGGAGGCTGAATTATCAGTAGAAAATCTTCATTCCCTGAAAAACCTAGTTCGCTGGCACCATGTGGAACCTTCTTCTGAAGGCCCGGCTTCTTCTACCACTAGCTCATTTGTTGGAGGCTGAACTATCAGTAGAAAATCTTCATTCCCTGAAAAATCTAGTTCGCTGGTGACATGTGGAACCTTCTTCTGAAGGCCCGGCTTCTTCTCCCAGCTAGGCAGTTTCTAAAGAAGCTAAACTTACACCTATGTTGTACCCCAGAAACTGTTTGCTAAAAAGTTTCCAGAGTAATGAGAAGCATTACTTTTTTTTAGACGATTTTGCTATAGAGCACATGTGCTCACCAGAAAGACAGAGAGACAGAAAGTGAGAAATTACCCTCCAGGGGTGATGGCTATGCTGCAATTCCTTCTCCTTCATTCTCCTCTCAGGATCTTGGGCATGCACACACATGTGCCCAGTGTGAGTTCAAACCATGGGCTCCAGGACTCGAACCATGGTCGACTACATGAGAGTCTAGCAACATATCCATTACACCGACTGCTGGTCCCGTGAAGTATTACTGTTACACATAGACATAGACAGTGTACTGTTGTAAAATGTAACTGAATGAATGACCACTAAAGTAAAATTAAGATTAAAGGGGTCTGTATTAGTTGGCCAGCAACTACAGCCTGAGTGTGGGGGTGGGGGAGCTGAGAGTCAGAACTGTAACCCTCACTGAAGTTTCAGTAGTCTTTTTATAGGGGGTCAGTTATCAGAGGTTTTTATGTAAGTAATTACAGAAGCTGAATCAAGTAGGTTAATTATTTCTGAGGGCACTCTCTAGGCCTTTGTTTAATAGTCTCTATGGCTCCAGGCAGGGGTCTGTTGCTTGACAGTTACATTGTTAAGGAACAGCTAAACAAAGGGGTTTTGGGCTAGTTCACAAAGACAGTAACAGGTACAAGATGTTGCCCCAAATGCTGTTTTTTTATATGGCTAGTACAAACTATTTTTTTCATAAAAAATTAAAAAAACAGGTTTAAAAAAACAGCCATATAAAAAAAAATGCACCAACAGTGGTTCATGTATAAAACCTAATATGTGGCTTCTACAGTACATAACTGGTTACCATGGCTGACTGTGAAAGCTCAGACAGGATAGTGTACCCACACCATGCAAGATTACTCAGCAGGAATAAAGTTAACAAATTACATGACTATTTGAATGACTCTCCAGAAAATAATATGAGTTGGAAAGTCCAATCGCAAAATAATAGGTAATTTGTGATCTCATCTATATAACACCCTTTGAATGACAAATTTATCAGAGTGGGAAAGAAACTTGTGTTAGCAACTAAGGATGGCCATAGTAGTGAGCAGAAGGAAAGTGAGATGTTATTACAGGACAGTAGGAAATAAATTGTGTGATTAAAAGCATTTGTAGTTTTACTAAGTCAATAGGGAAATAAACCTACATATGGAACCAAATACAAAAACTAAACACACAAATATACAGAAACATATGCAAGTATGTAGTAATAAAACTGTTGAGATGCATATAGGTGGGTATTTTAATTATATTCTTGTCAATATTGCAGTTATGATATTTTCATGTATTTGTGCTTTACTATAGATTTACACAAAAAATCATACAGAAGAGAAAGAACTTTTAGCAGCCCTTCTCACAAGGCCAGCCCTGGGGCTGCAATTTCCCTGACTTGTCTGAGGCTTTGAAATAACCCTGTGTGTTTGATCTTCTTTTACCTGAGTTTTCACAGGAGAAAACTGAGGCCTATAAAGGTGAAGTGGCTTTCCTAACACATAGCTAGCCAGTGGCCAAGGTGGCACTGTGCTGTAGGGGAGGGAGCACTTACCTTTGGAACAGTAGGACCAGGGTTTGTTGGGAGGTGGGGAAATTTGGGTAGGTGCACAGGAAGTAGGTAATGTAGAAGAGGTTGCCCTTCTGGAAGGCTACAGGTGCTCTTTGAGATTCTCACAAGTGAATGCTCTAAAGGTCCTCACCTGTATTTCATCCAAAATCTGGGATTACACATTTCCTCACTTGGGTGGGATGATGTATGGATGGTTAACTCTATATGATCCCCAGCGACATGCAAAAACTGTTACCCATAACATGAAGTGAAAACAAAGTGCAAAGTATTTTCTCACATATTTCTAAAAGCCATGAAAAGTGATTATGCATTTAACCAAGGATACCTGGATGGTGGAGTGAAGGAGGGGAGGAGGCTCTGACATTGGGGGGTAGGTCCTGTGAGTCACTGAAGAAGGAGAGCCCTGAGAGAAGCCCTGAAAGTCTCCAGGTCAGCATCTGAAAAAAGCCTGCTCAGACATCTCTAGGCCCAGCTCATGTAGACTCTTCTATCCTGCACCTACTTAAGCCAGCTCTAGCCCTCTGTCAACTGTATGGGTAACTGCCCTACATCCAGAGGGAGGAGGGGTCCCCAATGACCATGGCAGTCTCCTGGACTTGTCAGCAAATAGCAGTGAGGCCAGGAAGCAACAGAGCCCTTCTTGCTGTTGTCACTCTCTGCCCCATATGACCTTCTGACCCTGAATCAGGCACATAACAGTGTCTGCAAAGACCACCATCCTGGGATGAAAGCAGATGGTAGCCCAGAGCTTACAGTTACTGTAAAACAGACATATGGGCCCTGCCCCAGCACTCCCCTTACCACCCTACCAGCCATGACCTAGGGTGTTAACCTAATGAGCCCACCAGGCCTCTACCTTCTAACTCTTGCCCGGAGCATGTTCACCCCACATGTCCTCACATTCTCCCAACCAATGAAAGGAGTGAGGGATCAGGATGGTGGCCAACCCTGAAGTGCCCCATGTGACCTTTGCATTCTTCTCACAATTGATCAGTAGATTCAGGGGGGAGAGCTGAGCAAATATCTGCAGAGAGGGAAGGTTTTCACTTCAAAATTTTCTGAGTCCAAATCTTTGGAAGTTGAGATTGAGCAAAACATTCTGGCTCTCTTAAAGGACTCCAACTAAACAAGGTGAACAGGGGTTGTTTCTGGAATCTAGGTGCCTAGTTATCAGAGTTCCAAGTTCTGTTGGGGTCTATTGTCAATTAACTGAGACCACTTCCTGTGGTTCCTTTTTCCTGGGATCCTCAGATCATCTCTCTCCAAGGTCCCCCCTGGGCTGATGACAGCTCACCCTCATCCCATGCTGTATTTACAACTGAACACAGTTGTACCACATAGCCCACCCACAGACATGGGGAAGGCTCCTAGCTCTGAGTAGCAAGAACTGGGCTCACTGCTGGCTCCTCCTGTTTCCAGTGCTTTGACCTGGACAAGTCATTATGCCTCTCAGAGCCTCCCTTGACTCCCCACTTGCACAATGGAAATAGTTCACGTATCTCTTTTTGATATGTCACCAGGTGTGTGTATCTAATACCTATATAATGCATGGGCTGGTACCACATGGCAAATGCACAAACTTAGAGATGGGAGTATTACACAAAGAGATGGGAGGTAGCATGAAATACAATTTAAAACAGCCTGATTTGTGGTCTGCAATATATAAAAAGTCATTTTTTCCTAATAAATTTACTTCCTAGTATGCCCTATGGGAAGATTTAAATTAACTAAAATTTGGATACTGACTCTCTCTGACATAAAACTTAACAGGGTTTTTGCATTATATTTAGAATTAGAGAGTTGGCAGGTGGCATGGTGGTTAAGGCACTAGACTTCCACATGGCCAACTGTGATTTGAATCCCGGACCTGGTGACTTATTTTCTCACTCTCACCCTCCCCCCCATTTTTGATCAAATTGAAAAGTAATAACAATCATAAAATTAAATATTTAATTCCTTAGAATTAGAGCCTAATCCCTCATGTTTGCCTATGGAATTGTGGGGTTCTAAGAACCCATAAATTCTTCCAGGAATTCTTACTTACTGGTTCACAGTTCCTAGTGTAATGACCTTTTCTTTGGGTTCAAAGGATCTAGTTACTGGCTTCTAGACAAAAAACAAAACAAACAAACAAAAAAAAACGGTGTTATGTTGTGATGATTTTCTCTCCCCTGTGTTTATTATACCTCTCTGTCTTATTTCTAAATCTTAGGAATTGAGCCCAGAAATTTCAGTTGTTTTATGATAAGACTCCAATGGGAAAGAATTAACAGGGAGCCCAAGCCAATTAACAAGAATTTAGATCCCTGTCCAAACTGAATCCTGGCAATAATTTATGATCTCAAAAGCTGATCCTGCCTCAGGTGGGCCTTAGTTGAGAACAAGCCCCATTCTCCTGAGACCTGGAGACAAAAGCACCTAGATGAGCTGGCCTGGGTTCTGGCCCACACTGTCAGATAATACAGGATTCCCGTAAGCTACAAAACTTGGGGTAATATCTCACATGGAAAAAAGAGACAAGTAGAGATTTCCAGGCCTTGAAGCCTGGCTCCACCCAGCTTTTTTCTTCCCTTCTCCTCATAGACTACCTCCACCCAAACTAGGAGTGTTATAACTACCTCTGTGGTCTAATTCACCTCTTCCTCCCAGTCTCTGGACAGCTGAGACTTTACCCTGGAACATTGCTTCTGGATAAGTGCATGATTGGCTTCACTTATCTTCCTCATCATGGCACAACCGATATTTCATTGAGGACTTTCATACCTACCCACTAAGTGGTCTCAAACTCTCCCTCATTACACTTGCATAGTTTCACTTTAGCACTTTGTGATTCTGTCCAACTCACATCAGGCTGTAAGCTTCTGCAGGGAGAGATTATGGTCTTAGTGCATCACCCATGCCTAACAATCTGCCTATTGGTGGTCTCAGAAAAAAATACAGCCCCAGGCATGAAAACTCAAAACCACACACACTTTTGTTTGGAGTCAAGACAGTGGCTCTCCAAGGGTTAAAGTAGGCAAATGACCAGGATCAGAAAGTTCCAGTACAAAGTAAGAACTCAGAAGCCTTTTTTGCCTCTGCCACTGATTCCACTGTCTTAGACAGTCCAATTCACAAATGAAGCCTCACCCCAGCCAGACCCTAGAAGAATGGTCCCATGTTCAGCCATATTCTGCACTATCCAACTCAGTACCCCAAGACCCAAGGCTGTTCTCTGCTCTGAGGAACCTCTGTAAGGTAGAAAGTATTTCCAAGGATCTCAGGGCACAGTGGGTCACAGTAGATAATGCAGTCCAACAGTCACTTCTCTGAACCTGTGCAGTTCTTCAGGTAACCTCAGTTAATGCATCCATATCTTGATTGATTTTTTTTTTATATCTGAATACCCACTGGACAATTTATTTTAAAATAGAGGTTTATTTAGCTAACGTTTCTAGAGACTAAGACATCCAATGCTAACATACCATCAACAGGTGAGGGTCTTCCTGCTGTCATGACACGGTAGGAGGCATCCCAGGGCAACAGGACAAGCATGTGTCAGGTCAGGTTCTCGCCTTCCTACAAAGCCACCTGTCTATGAGGCCCTCACCCAGGTAACTGTGTCTAATCCTAATGAAGTTCCAGATGCCTAACTCTCAAGACTGTAAATATATGAATTTGGGGTTCATTTCCCATATCTGAAACCTAGGAAACACATTCAAACTACAGCAATTTTACTTCAGAAGAGGTATCTGAGATCTCTTCTCCTGTGACCCAGGTTGCACTGGGGTAGGGAGCTAATCCTAGTTTCTAGTGCCCAGAGTGGTGGGTGCAGGTCTAAGCTTTGTTATCCTAGGGAATTATGGCTCACAAAGACCTACAGATTTGGGAAATCCACCAAGATCAACCTGACATCCCCATACTTACCCATGCTTTGAGGCCCAGGCATGATGCTGAGGAACTTGATAGCCTGCCTTCAACAGAGCTGCCTCCACCTCCATTCTATTCCCTTAGTCTTTTTCTAGTACCATCCTTTATTCTAAACCTTGCTGTAAATTTAACATGTATGTGCCTGGGCACAAGTGGTAATGCCAAGAGGCAATGACCTCTTATAAGGTGGGGTAGGCAGGTTCCCCTTCATCTTACGGACTGTTATACCCAAGTCACATCAAATGGGAGCAGTTGAGCCTTGGCTCAGGAGGCTGAAAACTTCCCTCCTGCTTTGAACTCTGCTCACCTCATGTGTTGAACTTCATCAAAGGCTAATGAGATAAGGTAGGGAGCAAAGGTTGTCTACTAAGGACCTGACAGAGCATATTTTATGTGCTCCAATATGTGCATAACGAGGGAGAGTGTCCATAGCATTTCTTCAATCTTGATGGAAATTTGGCTCAATGTTTTTGGAACAAATGGGATAAATGTGTTGTGTGGGATTAGACTGTTTCTCTACATCGTGTTATTCATATAGTAATGAATCCCACACAAAATAGAGTAGTATTCACTGAGGTCCTTCCTGTCTAGAATAGTACAGTGGATAACCATGAGAGTTTCCAGAATGGCTAAGGACAAAAGTATTGGCATTGCAGAGATGAATTAGAACTCTTACATTATGATGATGAGAGGACATAATAGTATAAACATATTAGGTTGGAAAAATCTTGGCCACACCTTAAAATTTTACCACATGAAGATCAGTTCCATAGCATAGAGGTTAAGCCTTGTGCAGAGTGAACTGCACAATGTGAATGCTGGAGTCAGTCACAATGTGAATGTTGGTAGATTACATGAAAAACATAGTGGGTATATGCACATGCATGCCCCTAATCCTGAATGGATAGAGAAAGGGAAAAGGAATTATGACATGACCATTTGGAATACTTTCTTTTTTTAGTGAGCTCACATGTACTCAAAATGAAAAAAAAAAAGCGAGTACAAAATCCATTTTTATCTAATATTTTTGAAATACAGTTTTAAGGACATTTATAAATAAATTTTATTATAACAATGAAGTGATACTTAGAATCAAGGAAAAAATATTCATTTCCAAATGCAAAGTAGTATCCTTTGTTTTGAGGTAGTTCACAGTAAAGAACAATATTTTTAATGATTGTTGCAATCAAGCATATAACCACTTAGTTATATCTAAGTTCTATCTGTTAAAAAGATGTTCTTTTAGAGAATCTAACCATCTTATTTTTAAGTAATTTTCTCCAAATTGTGGTAAAAATATCCTCGATGGATAGAAGGCAGAACTGCTTTGGACCACACCTAGATCCTAATAATATTACAACACAGGCTCAGTTCCAAGGGAGCCCAGCTCTAACTTGTCTCATAGGCCCACTGGGAAAGCAACAATGAAGTGGTATCTAATAATAGTACTAACTTATCAAAAAATTAACAATTTTAGGTATCTTTGTTTTAGGTTTCTGTGGTCTAGGTACTTCCAGAAATTCTTCATAGTCTGCATGCATTCCCTTTGCCCAGTGATCATAACCATTTTATCTGAATTCTGACTTTAAGAACAATTTTTCTTAAATATTCCACAGAATCACAAAGTTTACAACCACCACTGTGAGCGTAAAGTCCTTTGGGATTATCAGGATGGAATCTAGAGAGGTGTCCCAATTCCTTACAAATAAAAAACATTTTGCAAAAGAAAATGCACCAAGAGCTGGGTCTACTTTTACTTTGCATTTGGTTATTTCAAGCCCTGTGCAGCCATATCAGTAACAAATTCCAGTTCTCACATCTTGATTTTCAAGGGCAATTGGGCAATCTGCAATTGCATGGTCAGGTTTTCCTTTTTTAATCTCATTTTATTATTCTTCTTACCATTTTTTAAACATTTGACCACTACATTTCTCTGCTGTTTGTCTTTTAAAAATTTATTTATTGTACATTCATTCACTGTATATCATGGCATACACAATGAGATTTCCCATCCAGAATACACTGTATATTGGCTTAATAAAGGATATTACCATACATGTTTTTAACATCTTAATTCCCACCAAATTTCTTTTTTATAATTTTACTTATTCATTCATTTATTTTAATTTGACAAGAGACAGAGAGATAGAGAGGGAGGGAGGGAGGGAGAGAGGGAGAGAGAGAGAGAGAAAGAGAGAGAAAGTCACCAGGTCCAGGACTTGAACTGTGGTCAGCCATGTGAGATTGTCCAGTGCCTTAATGACCATGGCACCTGCTGGTCCCACCACAGACTTTTTTTTTTTGGCACGTGCGCTCGCCAGACAGACAGAGAGAGACATAGAGACAGAAAGCGAGAAATCACCCCCCAGGGGGGATGGTCACGCCGCAATCCCTTCTCCTCCATTCTCCTCTCGGGATCTTGGGCACGCATGCACACGCGCCCAGCGTGAGTTTTAAGCCACCAGGTCCGGGACGCGAACCACGGTTGACTACGTGGGAGTCCAGCGACATAGCCATTACGCTAACTGCTGGTTCCCAACCACAGACTTTCTTTAGAACAGCTTCAATTTCTTCCCTTACATCCTTTCTTTTGACATAATTTCCCCATTGTGAACCATCTGTGAGTTCTGTCTTAAGTATTCCATGAATCCATTCATATCTTCATTTAACTACTCCTTTTTCCTTCTGTTTTTTTTATGTTCTGGTGGGGTGGATTGTTTTCAAGGGACAGCCTACTGGCTTCATGTTGTTTATGCTTTGGTAGGTTTTAGCTTGTTTCCTCAAAGGACTCCTTCTTCTTGTCCTCCCATGATGTTACAAGCACAGATCTCTTTTTATGTAGTAGCTTGTACCCACCTGGTCATAGCTAGCTTAACCAGAGTTGCTTTATCACATGTAAATACTCCAGAACAGCAGAGTTAGCTGAAAATAAATAAATAAATAACCATACAATTTCTGTGTGCAGCAGAATTTTTGCTCATATTTATTTTAACCAAGGGGGAAATATAAGTTTACAAAAAGATATGCAATTTGGCCAGCAGGTGGCATGGTGGTTAAGGTGCTAGATTCCCACATGGCCAACAACAGTTTGAGTCTCAGACCCCACAGACTAAAAATCCTATCAGACATGTATGTGTGCATGCCCATAATCCCAGGAGAATGGAGGAGAAGAGACTGCGGCATGGCCATAACCCCTAGGGGTGATTTCCCACTTTCCCTCACTCTTTCTCTGTTTCTCTCTGGTGAGCACACACCCCATGGCAAAAATGGTACAAAAAAAAAAAAAAAAAAAAAAAAGATGTGATTAATGTCAATAGCCTCTGTCCCCATTGAACTGTGGTTCTGGGGATTAGATTTACAAACTGGCAAATGGGCAGTTAGGGACTGGTGCTCACTCTACCCTCTCCAGCCCACAGCCCAATGCCCACCCTACAGCTCCAGGTGCAGCCTGTGCTCCCAGAAACTGGAGCATTTGCAGGTTGACATCAAGGTCCTCAGAGTGCCCCAAGTCCAGGGCACCCTCATGCCTACCCCTTCATGGCTCCTGACAGTTTGGCACCTCTACTGCCCCCCAGCTACCCTATCTGCTTTGACAAGGGTATGGGCTTGGCCCCATATCCCCCAGACTGGCTAGGGTCCAGGCCCACCGAATTCCAGGTGAGCTGTCCAGCCCCCTCCTATGCACAGTTCCAGGCATATGTCATCCAGGTCCCCTCCCAGAATGCCATCACTGGGGACACAGCAGCACATTCTGCCCTAATCTATTAACCATTTAGTAATAAGTTACTTACTGTGCCATGATGGGTGTTGCCTGTCCCTCTAGACCCTCTTACTCTGGGGGCTGGATTGGGTTCACCATCCTGATTCTTTTGTGGGAAGGGGCTGGCAGGTTGGGTAGGTATCAGCCTGGGCTGGGACAGGGAGGAAGTGACAGCCATTGGACAGGGCACCTTCCACCCACTGGACTCTCCCAAGACCCCTGAAGTGCTCCAGGTCCTTCAAAGATGGTGCCAATAGCCCCTCTTTGGATCTAAGAAATGAAAACTTCTGCACCTGCCACTGCAGGGATGTGGTAGCTGGATGTCTGTACATCTAAGACCACTGAGCTGTGTGCTATATATCCACCAAGAGGGTTCCCACAGCAGAAATGTACACTTGGGGATCCTGGCTTATGTCAGCTATTCTCTATCTGCCCAAGTCAGTAAGAAGACTTGAAAACTTCAGACTATTACTCATGTTATTTTCTACACTTTTCTATCTCAAGGTTATTTTTCCCTCAGAATTTGTAGAAACAAATCTTGATATTTCTACCTTATATATAATTTAGATGAGACCATAACACAAACATCATTCTCCCAAAATTTTTAAATAATTATTTTATTTAATTTTATTCATTGTTATTTTAATTTGACCAGAGAGAGACAGAGAAAAAGGAAAAGAGTGAAAACAAGGCACCAGGTCTGGGACTCAAACCACAATGGCTCAGGTGGGAGCCCAGTGCATCAAATTCCATGCCTCCTGCTTGCCTGCAATATGTTCTTTTTTCTCCCCACTCTTCTGAAGATGTTATCTTCTCCAATATCAGTTTATTGAAAAAGATTATTATAAATTTTTTTTCAGGCACTACTTTTTTTTTTTTTTTTGGAGAAGTTTTTCGCTATAGGGTGCGTGCGCTCGCCAGACAGACAGAGAGAGACATAGAGACAGAAAGCGAGAAATCACCCCCCAGGGGGGATGGTCACGCCGCAATCCCTTCTCCTCCACTCTCCTCTCGGGATCTTGGGCACGCACGCACACGCGCCCGGCGTGAGTTGTAAGCCACCAGGTCCGAGACGCGAACCGCGGTCGACTACGTGGGAGTCCAGCGACATAGCCATTACGCTAACTGCTGGTTCCCTTCAGGCACTACTTTGACATATTAGTTCATAATGATTTATTTCCTTGCTATAAAACAAATTTTAGAAATATATCATAAATATGGACTTTCTTTAAGTAGTATCTTTTATTGCTATTGAACCAGCTTCAGTTTTGTGTCAGTGACTAAACCAAAGTTCAGGTGCTCAAAGCTGAAAAGCCAACACTTGAGAGACAGGTGTCAATGAAAAGGAAAGACAGTTTCATTCAGGAAACTTTGACCTGAAAAGATGGTGAACTAATACTAAAAAACCATCTCCACTGAGGAAAATCAATTTGGCTGATGAGAAACACCTACTGTGGCATCTCTGAGAAAAAACATAACATTGAATAAATGCCAATGCTTCTGGCAGTGAGGTGATGAAAGACTGACAAACTTTAAGAAAGACTGGATGCTCCTGGAATACAGAATCTCAGCCTAGAGACATAAAGGATATGTCAGTTATCTAAACTTGGAGGGATTCCAAAGCCCTGTGAACCACAGAGAAAAGGTGAGAAGAACTATCCTCCAATTTACATGTTTTATACAGGAACTTCAGACCCCAGCACTCTTCAATTGAATAACCATAAAACTGGCAAGGAGATAACACTCATTGTAAAAGTAAAAGGTTATAACACGTCAGTGAAAACATTAAACTTTTTCACCACCCTGCCCTAAGAGTTTGGCAACACCTTGAAAGCCAATGAGCTGGTAGAGCATTGAATATGATTAAGACCAGACAATCTCACATCTCCATGGTCCTGTGGAATTGAAAGGAACAATACAGAGAAGAAGCACCTCTGATCAGGAGAAATGAAGTGAATGCCCCAATGACTGAAAACTACAGCATTTTTGCACAATGAAGAACAGGAGCCCTGTTCATTCCCACTCCCACCCCCATACCTGTGAAAGTACAAACCCCATTGGAGACTGAGAAATCTGGATATTTCCTCCAACTAGCTGGCCAGTCTACACTTTCTCTCTTCAGAATCAAGTCTCAGGGGATGGCTACTTGGCCCCTCTAAGGCCACCTGCAGTGCATCTCTTCAGAATATCCCTCAACTCTAAGTGTAAAGCAGAGAGAAGGGTATATGAGAGATGGGGACCAGGGATTGCCTTTTCAGTAAGAGGGAAGACAGGGCACTGCCCCAGGACACCCATAATCCTGGAGAAAACCATCCAGTCACCTAGCTGCTAGCATGAGTATGCTTGGATCTGATCAAACCCAGGCTGATGCCAGGTACTACAGATCAGCCATGCTGACCCCACTTGATCCCCTGACACTCAGCAACCTGTTCCTCAGGAGGCTGCCTTACCAGGGTCACATCCAGGTTTTGCAGAACCCCTGCCCCACAGGCTATTCTGACTACACGTGCAGGCTCAAACAGACCCTACCAAATTTAGTTCGTCTCTGGCCCCTTCTAACACCCTTGCCAAGGCTACCTCTAGGTTTTGTGGGTCACCCTGAGGCTTTCCAGGCCAGTCACCTAGGATCTGCTTAGAACCACAAGACTTGGCTCACCTCCAGACCTTGTGTGTCATCTACCCTGGACCCTGTTCAGACTTAGTTGGCCTCATTGACCTTTGAGGATTACAAGGCACCTCACCTGACCCTGCTCCACTTACGGCCTCATGTTCTGTCTTCCTTCTGCTTAGCCCTGTCCAGTACTGGGCGTAGCAGGTTTTCCAACTCAGACCCCATGTAGCTGTACTCGTCTCAAGGGGTGCTTAACTTAAGCCTGATTAGGGCACACTGGGAAGCCATTCTGGGCTGCTAACCTCTGGGCTTTTATGAAATTTCCTGCCCACACCCCACTGGGTCCCCAATATGTACACATTGTCCTCATCTTAGGGTCTCACAAGGTGGTCTGTCTGGACATGTTCAGCCCTGCTTGGCCCTCCCCACCTCTGTACCACACAGGATCACCATTCCTGACACCATATAAATTCTGTTTTCCCACTTCTGTCTCTCTTCTTCAGAGTCCTATGAAAACTATCCCAAAGGCTTACTCTCTCTATACAACATGAAGAACCTTGCTTAGTGCCCACTTCCTCTGAAGTTGTACATACACATTCCTCCCTGTTCCACTGAGCCCTTGTTGAATATTAGCCCTGCAGATGGCCCCATAAGAGCCCCACTAGTCCATATCCTCAGAGGAAGAAACAGAGCCCCCTTACCCAACTCCAAAGGGAATCCCCTCCCACCTATCCTGACCCCTGATAATAGGTTATTCTACAAAAAATTCAATCAGAATCAATGCCAAAACGGTTAACCAGTACACTAAATGCCAAATGGCTAACTTGTACTAAAGGTCACAGTCATATGAAAAATAATTTAAAAATACTATATAATAATAATAATAAAACACCAGGACCAGCAGTTGGTATAATGGCTATGTCGCTGGATTCCCATGTAGTTGACTGCTGTTGAATTCGGGACACGGAGGCTTAAACTTACTCCAGGCACGTGTGCGTGCATGCCCATGATCCCAAGAGGAGAATAGAGGAGAAGGGATTGTGGTGTGGCCATCCCCCCGGGGGGTGATTTCTCGCTTTCTTTCTCTCTCTCTGTGTCTTTCTGGTGAGTGCATGTGCCCTATAGCAAAAACCAATAGTAATAATAATAATTAAACACCACCACTAGGTGGTATTTACTACCATGCAGGCAGGTGGCAAGGTGGTTAAAGGCACTGGATTCTCACATGGCCAACCACAGTTTGTGTCCTGGACCTGACAGCTTGCTTTCTCACTTCCTCCCTCTCTCTCTGGACAAATTGGAAAATAATAATGATAATGTTAAATAAAGTTAAATAAATAAATAAAATTTAAAATAATATCTATCACCACTATAGAAGGTACTCCCCAAATCAGGTATTCTACTAGATGTCTAAAACCCAAAGGGAAACAAGAAATATGAACATGAAAAAAGCTAAGTGAATAAAAATAAAACAAAAACAAAAAAACAAGCAAACAAGAAAATATGTCACTTCCAAAGGAACACACTAATTTTACTCTAACAAGTTAAACACATGAAGTTATATAATTGTTGGAAACCAAAACCAGGATATTGATCATAGCAAAACTCAATGAGATGCAAGAAAATTTTAAGAGATGAGAAAAACAATGAATGACACGAGAAAGATCCAACAGAGAGAAAAATAGCTTTAAAAAGATTAACAAAGAGGGTCAGCAGGTGGCATGCAGGTTAAGGTGCTGGGTCTCATATGGCCAACTCTGTAGTTCAAATCCTGGACCCAGTGGCTTAAAAATCACACATGTGGGACCAGCAGGTGGCGTGGTGGTTAAGGCACTGGACACTCCCACATGGCTGAACATGATTCGAGTCCTGGACCTCGCGGCTTGATTTCTTTCTCTCTCTGTGTGTCGCTTTATGGTCATATTAAAATAAATAAATGAATAAATTTAATAAATAAATAAATCTTTAAAAAAAATCACACATGTGCATGCATGTCCAAAATCTTGTAAGGAGACTAGAGAAGCGACTGTGCTGTGGCCATCCATGCAGGGAGTAATTTCTCTCTTAGTCCCTCTCTCTCTGATGAGCACATGCACCCAACAGGAAAATTAATGAGAGAACCAAATGAAAATCCTAGAGATAAATAGTGCAATATATGTAATAAATTATTTTGTACAGTGCACTGCCAAACTATAAGGCTATGCAAAAGAGTTTCTGAACTTAAAGATACAACCTTTCAAATAATCCAAATTCTCAAAAAGAAAATTAAAAATGAAGAAAAATAGGTACAGTAAGTGGTGTGATGATTAAGGTGCTGGACTCCCACAACATCGACTGGTTTGAGTCCAAGACCTGGAAGCCTGAAAATAACACCAGATATATATGTGTGTGTGTCCAAAATCTTGAGAGGAGATTGGAGTAGGGGTTGCAGTGTGGCCATCCTCTCTGAAAGGTGATTTTTCAGTTTCTATCTGTCTCTTTCTGATGAGCACATGTGCTTTATGGGGGAATCACTGGCCAAATTAACAAGGTCAGGAATCTGGATAGTCACCCAGTTAATTTGGTGTCTTTAACTAAAATAATACAACCTTCATCCAATCTATTAAAAAAGGTAGACTTTAAGAGGCTATCATTTTAATGAATTTTATAGATTATCTCTGTCATACTAGAATATCGCTTAAAGTTTTTTCTCAGCCATTCAAAATAATCAATGTCCATTCATTCTTTGTTTCTATTGTTGAATTTTACTTCAAAATTCCTTGGAAATACTTATGGTATAGCTGCATCAAGAACTTTTCTTGGGGACCAGCAGATGGTGTAATGGTTACATAGCTGGTTTCCCACACTGCAGTTCGAGTCCTGGACCCAGTGGCTTAAACTCATGCTGGGCGCGTGTGCGTGTGTACCCAAGATCCAGAGAGGAGAATGGAGTAGTAGAGATTGCGGTGTGGCTGTCCCCCCGGGAAGGGCAGTGACTTCTCGCTTTCTGTCTGTCTGTCTCTCTCTGTCTTTCTGGCAAGTACACATGCCCTATAGCAAAAACCTCTCAGGGGAAAAAAAAAAAAAAAAAAAGAGGTAGACATGCTTTCATTCCTGGGTTTTCATTAAAATCTATATCATCATTTCAGTAACCACTTTTTAGGTATTCTGGGGCACTCTCTTGATACTAACTTGAGCCAGGTGATAAAGGTCTCAATATCTAGGCTCACAGGTTTACATATTTAAGTCATATTCCCTAGCAACACATATGGAATCCTCAGTTGTGCTGGAAAAATAATTTACAACATAATTGAGTTCAGTTTTGGTTTATAGATTATATACTAAGGCTGATCCTTCTCAGTTACAGGCTTTACTGAAAGAGCAGCCAAACTAGGCTGTTAGAGGATGGCACTGGAGTCTATTCTATTTCCCTCTGTGGGGGTGGAGATGGAGGTGAAAGAGCAGAGTTCAGGATGTGGAAGATTTTACAGAAGAGCATAAAGAGGTGCCAGAGAGATAGGAAAAGAGTGGTTGGAGTAGAACAGCCCCCTGAAATTTTAATTCCAAAGCGGTTCGAGTCCCAGACCTGATGGCTTAAACTCGCAGTGGGCATGTGTGTGTGCATGCCCAAGATCCCAAGAGGAGAATGGAGGAGAAGGGATTCTGGCATGCCCATATCCCCTAGGGAGTGATTTCTCACTTTCTGTCTTTCTGTCTGTCTTTGTCTTTCTAGCAAGCACATGCACCCTATAGCAAAAAACTTTCAAAATAAATTATGCACTAGTGAAACATGATTTTGTCTCTAGAAAAGGTGGAGAGGATGGAAAAATATATTGAGATAAAATTTGTTCTGACAGCAACTTCCCATGTCACTCTCATTATGGGCCTTTCTTTGAAACTTTAAAAGCCTTTTCAAAAGTGAACAATTTGAAAGAAGGGGAGTCTATAAGATCAAAGCGCATTCTGAGAAGATGGTGGGGGTGAAGATGAGGAAATGGCAGACAGACAATAGTCACTGTGTGAGGCACATGCTCTCTTTCAAGGAACACTCAATTTATCCTGGGACCATTCTGCTAATACTGAGGAATCATTATTTTCCTTCTACTTTAACACAGATGGGCCATAATTGATTTCAGTCTTAACCTGCTACTGGAAAAACATTGCTCATTATTTTGCCACTACATGTATCATTTCAACAAGCATGATAGGTTATATATGTTTACACTGGTGTATTTATTATTTTTCATTTATATGGGTAAAATATATACTTCATAAAATTTACCATCTTTCCTCTCAGGGTTTTTTCCTCTCATTTATTTGGGTAAAATATATATTTCATAAAATTTACCATCTTTCCTCACCAGCCATCTTCATGACTTCTGTCATCTTGTAAAACTGAAGGATCTATAACATTATTATATAATAATGTCAAATCTTTCAAGTTCTCCCACCTAACCCAGCTGCTGGCAACAAACATTCTTTCTGTACTTATTATTACTACTCTGAACATCCCATGACTATTTTTATTGTGGAAAAAATTCCCCCAAATTTTGAAACCTATTTGAAGAAATTGACTCAATGACACTGGTTAACGTGGGACAAGAAAAGGTTTACTTTGGACCATCATGATAAGCATATGGTCCATATAAATGGGAGTTTGCAGTGGGGAAGAGAGATTGGGTTCAACTTCAAAACAGTGTGAGTAGTAGAAATTAACAACTGAGGAACAGTGTAGGGAATATCAGATAGAAAATTACTAAGGAAACATTAGAGACACGAGAGATTATGGATAAACTGAAATAACAGGATTCTTACTGAAGACAGATAGGGTGATCAGACATCAACTTGGAGGTATTGGAAGGTAAAAAACCTAATCACTTATTTTAAATGATACGATATTTAGTGTGGGGCTTCTTGGAAACTACCGTAGCAGGGTTCTTTGCTAAAAGGGATTTTACAAGGAAGTACACAGAGGAAACTAAAAGATTGACAGGCCTGAATAAAATTTGATCAAGCCAAAAGTTTGACACATTTTAACCATGTCTAAGTATATGCAATTTAGTGCTGCGCAGTATATTCACATTACTGTGATCCAGTCAGTGTTACAAGATACAAAGAGTTATATGGCTAGCATTAATACTTGCTAGACAATGTGAGTACACACAGTAAGTTTGGTCATCTCCCTTTTCACATTATAGCTCATAGTGACTTCCACCAACCTTTTTCTGTCACCGCTGACCAGCTACCTAATATCCATCCACCATGGTTTGGTATGGTCTACCTGGGCCATCTGGTGATGTAGGGCAAACCAAAAGCAGCCTAATACCAATTCACCTTGGGTTGCTTTCTGGACCAGTGGGTGTTCTGCTTCAGAACCTCTTGACTAAACTGGCCACAAATGCTATGATCAACACCCAAAGAAGATCTTGGAAATTGTATAACCACCCATGACTATACTGTCCCCCAACACACCTATACCCTACACATCCTATTTAGCCTATATCAGTTCCATTCTCAAAGTAAACTTGGACATTTCACCAGAGGTACTCTTGAAGTGTCCTGTCAGTGCATATGAGTAGTTCCCAAGTTGTGGAAAACCTTAGAATTTTTGTTTGTTTTGTTTTATTAGGCCTTTACTGTACATTTTATTTCTTTAATTTTTTTAAATTTTAACTTATTTTAAACATTTAATCACTACACATCACTTAGCTTGTAAGTTGAATTTACCCAAAATGAATACACTTCCCACTATCCAGGTGAGGATGCAAACACATTATCATCAGCATATTATAACCCATTTTTGTACCCCATAAATGTCTTGACTATTTTCCTCCCTAATTTCTTTTCTTACACTCTCCCCATTCTCCCACCCTCTCCCCACATTGACTCCAATATTTATAACCATTTCCAATGCTTCTATGTCCTCTAATCTTTAAGTTTCCACTATGCCTTGAGGTACTTTTTCTGTTGTCTTGCATACCATGGCCAGAACTGGAAGATAAACAAATTTTTATATTCATTTTTATTTTTGCCAAAATCAGTGATTATATTTTCTTGCATCTTTAACCATCAAACAGGGGTCTTAGAAATAAATTTTTGCTGGGAACAGCAGATAGTGTAATGGTTAAACAACAGAACTATAACATATTCCAATGCAGTTGAAGTCCCAGACCAAGAAACTTAAAACTCAAGCCAGGTGTGAGTGCATTTGTGCCCAAGATCCCGAGAGGCAAATGGAGGAGAAGGGATTGTAGTGTGGCCATCCTCCCAGGGTGTGGTTTCTTGAGTTCTGTCTCTCTCTGTCTCTCCAGAGAGCATGCACACCCTATATAAAAAATCTCTCAGGAAAAAAAGAAAGCAATTTGCCAAAATAAGTGTTTTGCTTCTATAGTTGGAAAATTTTTAGATCTTAGTCATTATCCTTCTGAAATGTTCCCCTTTTGTAGTCATAGATATCATTCCCAAATTTTTTGATACCTTAATTTGGAGTACTGTGGCTTGCTGAATTTGAAAGACATTAAACATTGTAACCTTAAGAGATTAATTCATATTTCTGAATAATGACTCAAGGATTTATAGCACAGTTTACATTACTGAGGATTTTCTCCCATTTCAGTTGACTAATGTATAGTGAGTTTGGAATTCTAGCAAGAAGATTCCTTGACTTTTCACATTCATTAGATTTCTGATCCGAGAGTTCTCTGATACACAGTAAATTGTGGCTTTTTTTTTGCAGAAGGTTTTAATACACTTTTCACACTTACAGAGTTTCTCTTCTGTTAGTGCTCTAATATAGAATATAGAATGATTACTCTGAAAACATTTTTCTACACCATTCCCATTTATAGGACTTACTCTTGCATTCTCTGATATACAGTAAGGATTGACTTGTATTAGATGAAAGACTTCCTATTGGTCCATTGACGTTCACAGGATTTTTCTTTCCTGTATATTCTGATGTACATTGAGGGCTGACTTATAAATGAAAGACTTTCTATACTCTGTACATTCATGAAGTTTCTCTCCAGTGTGAGTTTTCAGATGCTTACTAACATATAGTATCCAAAAGAAAAATTTCCTATATTCTTGCCATTAATAAGGTTTCATTTCTATTTGAGTCCTCTGATGTAAAATGAGCCCTTCCTTCCAGGAAAATGTTCCCTACACTGTTGGCATAATGTTTCTCTCCAGTGTGAGTTCTCCGATGTACACTGAGTGCTGACTTTCAGAATGTTTTCCCACATTTTTCATATTCATAGGGCATCTCCTGTGTGAGTTCTCCAATGATTAGTGAGTTGTGACTTCCAAGAAAAGGTTTTCCACATTGTTTACATTTATAGGATACTTTCCTGAGTTCTCTGATGTACAGTGAAGTATTCATTGCTGGAGAATGTTTTCCTACATTGTTTGGATTCATGTGCTCTCTCTCCTGAGTATGTTTTCCAATATATATAACAAGTGCAGACCTGTGGTAATTTTTTACATTGTTGACATACATAGGGCTGCTCTCCTGTGAGTTTTCTTATATTAAGTGAGGTATCCCTTGCTGGAGAATGTTTCCCCACATCATTCGCATTCATAGGATTACTCTCCTGTATGAGTTCTGTGATGTGTGGTAAACTGTGACTTCCATGAGAATGTTTTCCCATATTGGTCACATTCACAGTGTTTCTCTGCTGTGTGAGTTCTCTGATGCAAAGTCATGTGTGGCTTTTGAGAAAACATTTTCCTACATTGTTCACATTCATAGGGCTTCTCTCCTTTGTGACTTTTCTTATGTACAGTGAAACATCCCTTGCTAGAGAATGCTTTCCCACATTGTTCACATTCATAGGGTTTCTCTCTTGTGTGAGTTCTCCTATGCAGTGAGGAGTGACTTACAGAAGAAAGTTTTTCTACACATTCATAGAGTTTCTCTCCTGTGTGAGTTCTCCAGTGCTCAATGAGGTGTGACTTCTGGTGTATGAGTTCTCTTATGCACAATGAGGTTTCCTGTGCTAGAGAATGCTTTCCCACATTGTTCACATTCATGTGGTTTCTCTCCTGTGTGTATTCTCCTATGCAAAATGACGTTTGACTTGCAGAAGAACATTTTCTTACAGTGTACACATTCATAGGTTTCTCTCCTGTGTGAGTTCTCCAGTACTCAGTGAGACCTGACTTATGGGAGAACATTTTCCTACATTGCTCACATTGATAGGGTTTCTCTCCTGTGAGTTCTCATATGCATAGTGAGGTGTGACTTCCGGGAGAACATTTTTCTACAATATTCACATTCATAGGGCTTCTCTCTTGTGTGAGTTCTCCAATGCTCAATGAGGTGTGACTTCCGGGAGAACATTTTCCTACACTGCTCACATTCATAGGGTTTCTCTAGGGTGTGAGTTCTCTTATGTACAGTGAGGTTTTCTTTCCTGGAGAATGTTTTCCCACATTGTTCACATTCATATGGTTTCTCTCCTGTGTGAGTTCTCCTATGCATAGTGAGGTGTGACTGCCGGGAGAAAGTTTTCTTACATTGTTCACATTCATAGGGTTTCTCTCCTGTGTGAGTTCTCTTATGCAGAGTGAGGTATGACTTCTGGGAGAACATTTTCCTACATTGCTCACATTCATAGGGTTTCTCTCCTGTGTGAGTTTTCCAATGTTTATTCAAAACTGATTTGTAACTGAAAGATTTTCCACATTCTTCACACTCATAGGATTTCTCTCCAGTGTGAGTTCTCTGATGCATAGTGAAGTGTGACTTCTTGTAGAACATTTTTCCACACAGTTTCTTTTCATAGGGCTTCTCTCCTGTGTGACTTCTCTGATGTATGGTGAGGTCTGAATTCTGGGAAAATGTTTTCTTACATTGTTTACAGTCAGAGAGTTTCTTACCTGTATAAGTTTTCAGATGGTCAGTAAGGGGTATGTTCAGACACAATAAATTCTTGTATTGTTTTATCTACCCTTTTTCACTACAATAAGAGTCACCTCATGTATAACAACAGTTGAAAGCTTTCATAATTTGTTCACATCATAAGATTTTACTTCTCTGTGATTTCTGTGGTACTCCATAATTTTGATCTCTGTAAAAAAGCTTTTTGATGTTTATTATATTTATTGGGTGTTTGCCTTGTATGCATTCTCTGAAGAAAAGCTAGATTTTACTTCTGCAATAAGGATTTCTCTCATTAACTACATGAGTAGGAATCTTCCACTCTGTGTTTAAAATGTACTGTAAAAAAGATTTAAAAAAAAAATTTCTCACATTCTCTACATTTATAGTGTGCATGCCCTGTATCTTCTGAAGAATGAGACAGTTAGGCTTTTTGTAAAATGCTTTCTTCCACACCTGATCTATATACTGGGCAACAAGAACTATTCTCACCACAGCCTTTCCTATATTCATTCTATTTACAAGTAGTATCTTATATATCAATCCTCCTTGGTCAGAAAAAGACAACAACTTCCATTATATCTAAGAATTTCTTCTACACTTCTCATGTATATTTCTAATATTAGTACTGATCTCTAATAAGAAACATATTTTTTTCTTCTTAATAAGTTATGGTAACAATTTACATTAATAGTTTTGAAAGTTGAATGGTTTTATTTTGCTCCTTTATGTTTCCCTTTCCTTTAACACCTTTAAAACTATTCAAAATATCTACCACCTGTCTAGCTGCAATTGTATACCAAAAGATTTCCATCTGTCATTTGTTTACCCTGTTCTTTTTTTTCTTATAATGGTGGGTATTGTGTAATGTTTCTTTGCTAATGAGAACAGTTTTCTAGATCATCTCTTTGAAGAAGCTGAAAGTCTTGTCACTTAAGCAGATATGCTACTTAAAAAGGACATGGCTATAATAAAAATACATACTAATCACTCTAAACATGTCTTCCCTTGGGACTATTTAAAAAATAATATATCCAAGTTTTTCATACTCTTATCCAAGTAAGACAATTCTCCTTTTTTTAACCTCACTACTACTCACTTTTTTCCCTCTCAATAAAATACAAGCTGTTTTAAAAAATATATATATTTCACTAGTCCCTGAAAAGTATTGTCTAACCTGGGAGGCTCTGGTTGGGAAGTTCTTCTAATGTCCATGGCTCTCCTCCTTGCTCCAACTTGAAGATCACTGCAGGTTTGGCAATGCAGTGTCCTGTTAATAAAAAGCAGTGTGTAATTTTTGCCAAATCATTCATGTAAGCTATTTGAAGAGTAACAACAGTTCACCTTTATCAACTGTGCAATAAAGGGGCGGATTTGGGCAATTTGTTAAAGAAGAGTGACATTCACATTAACCACATAAAGAAATCTCACTTCTAAATAGCAATAAACAATATAAAACTCTTATACATTTAGTATAAAAGGAGAAGGGAGCTATATGGGAGTTCCACTAACCCAAAAATACCAAGTTGCTGTAGGTCTCCAGCATCACATCCTTGTATAAAATCTTCTGAGCATCTTCAAGGTCCTGCCACTCCTCCCAGGTAAAGTCCATAGCGACATCCTCAAATGACATGAACCCCTGTAAAAATACATTTAACCTCATCAGCCCTGAGAAGTAGAGCATAATATGGGAAAATTTCTTTCCCTGTATGTTTGTGTCTCTGTATGTCTATAAAATCTTTGCAAAGGGAGAATAAAATAAAGTAAAAACATTCTAGCTCTATGCTAACTTATTCATCGCTAAAAAATATTACAAGTATTCCCTTATAGATCTCCAAATGTTTTTGCTGTTGAGATGAAAACATAATAAATATTCTGCTATGTCAAGGTGCTTATGATCTCATACAAACATGTAAGTATTAAGTACATATCAGGAGTAATGTGTTAGATTAACTAAGTTATACGCAAGTTTATGGTACCAAGTCTAATAAAAAAATAAAAAGGTTTTTTTCTTTTTCTGTATTATCAAGTTGTACTGTGTCAAAGACGTTAAGAACATCTATGTAAATGTTCCTATGAAAATGCACCTATAGCAGTCTTCTCATGAAAACAGATAGTATATTCCTAATATTAATAAAAGTAGAAACAGTACATCTAAGTATTTCTGGTCTGTGAGAAAAGACAAAGGCAGTAAAGGTGTTTAAGGAATTTATCACAAAGTAATTTTGTATTTAAATACTTAACCTAATTCCAATAAAATATTTCATGTACATACTGTTAATTATCATAGGTGGGAGTATATCTATATGCATCTTTATATGACTGTTGTGCATTCATAAATATTGATAGTGTCCACATAAAGATGAGTATCACCTGTTCAGTAAAGCACAGTACACAAATAATAAGAGGCCAAAAGAAGTGACACATTATATAACCAGATTTGCAGTTTAACAGGTATCCACAGATTGCAGACTGAGGATAATCTTTTAAAAAATCTAACAGGGTTATAACCAAGTTGAGACATGACCACCTATATGAGGCAATAGAGAAATAAGAATACAAAATAGAAAACTGCTAAAAAAAAAAAAAAAAAAAAAAAAAAAAAGCAAAAGCAGAAAAATATTGGTACTAATTTGGCACTGAAACCAAAGAGAAAGTTAACTGAACTCTTTCTGTTTAAGCAGGCATATAGATATGGGGGTTAAAAATTAAAATTTGGAAAAAACTGAGCCGTAAAAAGTGGAATCTTGGGCACATCATCTTTGATGTTTCAGTAGTCAAATATTTAGGAAGGAGCAGAAATTCAAGTGGTAACTGAAGCTATTCTAATCAATGAAAGTGAAACTAGGCTCAACTGGTTAGGTTTAAGAGAATTCAAGTTTGGAAAAAGACAGAATAAAACAAACAATAAAAACATTAATATTTACTGAAAAAGAGAATCATACCATAAAAACCTAGGAAAAAATTGTTTAAAAATTTGCAAGAGGGCTCATGTGTTTGCTGAGGAGTGCAGATAGGAAGTAAAATCACCCCCACTGGGGAATGTTCATGACACAATCTGCCCTCCTGCATTTCTTCCTTCTTTCAGGATTTAGGCTATGGATGTACATGTGCCTACTGTGGTTCGCAAGCTACTGGGCTGAGGAATCAAACCATGACATTGGCCATGTGGGATACAGGTACCTTACCCTCCATTCCACATGCTAGTCTAAAGTTTTACCATTCTTGAAATTCTAAAAAAAGACTCAATGCTAATATATTTTATAATATTCACAGTTCTATCAAAAGAACTTTTGTGTTCCATCCACAGAAGATATATTTAGAAATACTGATTTATATTAAATACCCTCAATAATAGATGATTTAGGATGTTGTTCTTTAACATAATACACATATATCTTGGTGTAAATGACAATATCACAGTAAATAGAGAAACACTGAAGGAAAAGGATGTTCTACCACAATAACTAAGCCATATATGTGACGTACTAGTCAATTGAAATAAAAAAGAAATATTTAAAGTATATATGGGGGCAGAGGGACTGGCAGGCAGTGTGGTGGTTAAGAAGCTGGAATACCACATATCTCACCATGGCTAGAGTTCTGGAGCTGGACCTAGTGGCTGGCTCTATGCAACCTCTCGCCCACTGCCTGGTAAGAGTGTGTGCCCTATAGCAAATTAAATAATAATAATAATAATAACTAAAATTAAATAGAGAGAGAAATGGTAAGAGTGAGTGAGCACACACTAGGAGGTGCATGGAGGTTAAGGCAGCTAGATCCCAAATCTCTGACTGTGCAGTTCGAGTCCTAGACTTGGAGGCTTGAAAATCACACCAGGTTCATGTGCATGCATACCAAAAATCCTGAGAGGAGAGTTAGGAGAAGGGATTGCAGTATAGCCATCCCCCTACTGGGGGATGATTTTTAACTTTTCTTCTCTCTCCTTCTGGTGAGTGCATGCAACCTATTGTAAAAACTTTTTAAAAACTGTAAAAAGAGTCAGAGGCTATACCATATTAAAAAGATTGATTTACCAAGAAGATATAAAAATCATAAATCTTTATGCATTCAACATCAGAAACAAAGGCTGCTAGATATGAACAGAGACTGATTGTGACACAGTACTTCATATGAATCCTACTTTCACCCCTAGAGATATCATTTAGACAAAAAATAAATAAAGAAACAGACACAAAAGATAAATGATATCACAAACCAAATCAACTAGCCAACAGTTATAAAACATTTTGCCAAAACATAAAAATACACATTTTTCTCATTGACACATGGAATATATTTGAAGACTGACCACATAATAGATCACAAAACATCTTTAAAATGAAAAAAAAAACAGAAATTGTATACAGCACCTTTTTTGTTGCTATATATATATATTGCTGATATATATATATATATATATATATATACACACACACACACACACACACATATATATAATGTATTCATATACTAATATATATTAACTAATATGGATATAAATATGTTAATTATATATATTTTCACACATATAGATAAAATTAAACTCAAACAAAAAAGCTTTCAAAACTTCATGAATACATAAAAACTACATAATTTACCCCTGAACAACTTAAACACTACTGAATAAATTAAGAATAAAAATTAAAATTTCTTGAAACAAATGAAATCACAACTCTCCAGATGCTTTCAGACACATCAAAAGCACTCCTAAGAGAAAAGTCTATAGCCATTAGCACTCACACACGTACACACTTACACACACACAACACACACACACACACACGTTAAAAAAAAGAGAGAGAGAAAGGGACCAGCAGTTAGCATAATGGCTATGTCGCTGGACTCCCATGTAGTTGAATGCGGTCCAAGTCCCGGACCAGGTGGCTTAAAACTCATGCCGGGCACGTGTGCGTGCGTGCCCATATCCCGAGAGGAGAATGGAGGAGAAGGAATTGCGGCATGGCCATCCCCCCGGGGGTGATTTCTCGCTTTCTGTCTCTCTGTCTCTCTCTATCTGTCTGGCAAGCGCACGTGCAGTATAGGAAAAACCTCTCCAAAAAAAAAAAAAAAAAAAAAGAGAGAGAAATAACCTAATGAATTATCCCAGCAAACTGAAAAAGTGGGAACAAGGTAGCCCAAAAAAAAAGAGAAGAAACAAAATAATAAAAATTAGAGTACACATAAATAAAAAATAGAATGAAAGAACAACTGAGGGCCAACCAGGTGGCATGGTGGTTAAGATACTTGGATCCTACATAACCAAATGCACAATTTGAGTCCTGGAACTGTCACTCTCTGGGTGCATATGTATGCATGACCTAAGTTCCAAGAGTAGAATAAAGAAGAGACTGAGATTTGACCACCACACAGGAGGAGTGATTTCTCACTTTCCTTCCCACACCTATCTCTCCAGAAAGTGCACACTCACTATAGTAAAGACTGAAAAAAATTACCAAAAAGCTGGGGTTTTGAGAAAATAAACCCAACCATTAAGTAGAGAAAGCAAAATAAAAAATTTGGAAAATATAAGGCACAAAAAATGTGATATTACCAGCGACATCACAGAAATAAAACAGATTATTATAGAATGCTTTCAATGACTATACACCAACAAATTGAAAAAACCCAGAGGAAATGAACTAACTTCTGGACACATGAAATAAACCTGGATCGGGACAAGGAGATGGCATAATGTGTGTGTCACTGGACTGCCACATAACCAATCACAGTTAGAGTCCAGGCCCAGAGACTTGAAACTCACAATAGGTATGTGTGTTCAAAATCCTGAGAATAATGAAGAAGGGAATGTGACATGGCCATTCCCCGGGGGGTGATTTATCACTTTCGGTCTGTGTTTCTTGCTGTCTCTCCAGCAAGAACATACACATGAAAGGAAAAATATACTGTATCATCACATCAAATAGAAAGCCTAAAGAAACCAACAAGGACCAATTAAATTCAGTAAAAGTCTCCCAACAAAGATAGTCCAGGTGCTAATGGTTTCATTTCTAAATTCTACAAAAGTTGTTTTTACTTTTTTCATTTTTTTTTTGTTTTGCTTTATTTTTGTTTGTTTGTGTGTTTGTTTTTGCTATAGGGTGTATGTGTTTGCACAAGATGGAGGTGAGGGGTAGAGAGAGAGAGAAGGGAGAGAATGTGAGAAATCATGGCTCCCTGACCAGGGAGATAGCCATGTCACAATCTCTTTTGCTCCATTCTATTAGGATTTTGGACATGCACAGACTCATGCCCCATGTGTGTCTACAGTCAGTGGGTTCAGGACTCATACTGCCAAGTTAGTCATGTGATATTCCATGTCCTGAACCACCATGAGACCTGGCTGGCCTTCTGCAAAACTTCTAAAGGAGAATTAACACCACTTCTCATCAAACTATTCCTAAACATCTAAATAGAAAAATCTCCAAAATTAATTTTCTGAAACCACTGTCACCTTGATACCAAAAGCAGACAAAGACATAACAAAAGATAAACTACAGACCAATATCCCTGATAAATATAGATGCAAAAATCCTCAGCAAAACACTTGGAAATGAAATCCAACAGCACGTGAAAAAGTTTAATTTTTAACTAAAACTAAAGAAAATGGATATTATTTACAAAAATACTTCAGATACAGCATTGAAAATAAGAATATATAGAGAACTAAATCAGCTCACTCACAAAAATACTAACGATACAACTTTACAATGGGCAGCTGGTCAGAACAGACAACTCTTAAGACATGTGAATGGACATGAAGCATATGAAGAAACGTTAACATCACTTATAATAAAAGAAATGCAAATCCAAAGCACACTGAAGTATTCATATCTCCAGTCAGAATGGCTATGATCAAAAATACAAAGAACAAGTACTGAGGAGTTTGTGGTTACAAGGGAGCTCTCCAAACAATAATCAATCCAATTAAAAGATGGGAAGATGGGCTGAACAGACAACTCACCGAGGAAGACATCTGAATGAACAAGAAGTACATGAAACCATGCTCAAAATTTCTGGTCATAAGAAAAATGTAAATCAAAACCTGTGAAAAGGAAATTCTCCTACACTGTTGATGGGAATCTAAATTAGCACAATCACTCTGGAGTATGATATGGAGATTCCTAGGAAATCTACAAATACTACTATCATACGATACAGTAATTCCACTCTTAGGTATTTACCCTAAGGATAGGTTACCCTCAGTTAGAAAAATGTGTACATTCATGTTTATTGCAGCGTTATTTACAATTGCTAGAACATAGAATCAATCTCAATATCCAAAAACAGACAAGTGGATTGAAAAAAGGTGTGTGTGTGTGTATATATATACTCTATGGAATACTATTCAGCCATAAAAATCAATGAGGGTCTGACGTTTTGATACAAAGTGGACACACATGGAAAACTTAACACTAAGTGAAGCAAGCCAGATTATGAAAGATAAGATTCGGTATGTCCCTGGTCAATATATATTGAATGTGTGCACTATGCAGAAAAGACTGAATGACTGAGGACCAGGAGTTGGTGTAATGGCTGTGTCACTGGACTCCCATGTAATTGTCCACGGTTCAAACCCCGGACTCAGTCGCTTAAACTCATGCCGGTGCATGTGTGTGCGTGTGCCTAAGATCCTGAGAGGAGAATGGATGAGAAGGGATTGCAGCATGGTCATTTCCCCTGGGGGGTGATTTCTCACTTTCTGTCTGTCTCTCTCTGTCTTTCTGGTGAGTGCACATGTCCTATAGCAAAAACCTCTCCAAAAAAAAAAGAAAAAAAGAAACTGAATGATTGGAAGATCTAATAGCAGGTAGGGAGGGCAACTATGGGTAGTAAAAATAATGGGGAGATAATAGGGAGTGGGGAAGGGGGAAGGGAGGAAAATGGGGAAAAATACATTTAACTAACACAAAAACTAAGTTATTTGCTAATAATAATGTACATGATAATGTCTTTGTCTTGATTTATTCATACTATATTCATGCTGAGAAAAATAAAATGTATATTTTGTACACTGTAATGTATACACACACACACACACACACACACACATATACATATACACACACATATACTGCAAAACTATTTTTAAAACGAAAGGAGCCCTCCTGCATTGTTGGTGGGAATGTAAATTAATATAGCTCCTGAGGAAAACAATTATGGAGTCATCTCAAAAATTTACAACTAGAACTACCATATGATCCATGAAACCCACTTCTCAGTATTTACCCACAAAACAAGAAATTAGAGAGACATTTCCACATCCATGTTTATTGCAATATTCACTATAGGTAAGACAAGGAATCCACCTAAGTGTTGAACAAATAATGACCACAATAAAACGATGTAGTAGGAGGGCAGAAGGAGGTAGGGAGCCACAGAAGGTGCAGCTGAGGATCCTGAGAGGCTATGACCAACTGTAGTTTGTTTTGTTTTGTTTTTGCTAGAGGGTGCATGCACTTTCTGCAGAGACAGAAATCACCCCTGGGGTGATGACCACACTGCAATCCCTTCTTTTCCTTTCTCCTCTTAGAACTTTGGGCATGTATGCACATTTACCCAGTGTGAATTTCAAATTGTGGGTCCAGGACTTGAGCTGTGGTCTATCATGTGGGAGTCCATTGCCTTAACCATTATGCCACCAGCTCACTCCAGTTGTTCTTTTTTTAAAGGAATTTATTATTATTTTTATTTTTTCCTTCTTTTAGATGTTCTTACCATAGGATGTGTGCACTCCACTGAGAGAGAGAATGAGAGAAAGATAGAGACAGAGAGGTAAAGTGAGAATTCACCCCCCCTGGAGGAATGGCCACACTTCAATACCTTCTCCTTCACTCTCCTCTTGGACTTGAACACAGAGATACATGTGCCTGACATGATTTTTAAGCCATGGAGTCCAGGACTGGACCTGCTCTTGGCTACATGGGAGTCTAGCAACATAACTGCTGCACCAGACTGGCCATGCTAGACATCAGACGTGATTTTCTTTTTCTTTTTTTTTTTTCCTTTCTGTAGAGGTTTTTGCTTTAGGTGAGTGAACTGACCTCAGAGACAGAGACAGAGATAGTGAGAGGAAAAGTGAAAAATCACCCCCAAGGGGGGAATGGCCATGATGCAATTAATTCCTTCTCTTCCATTCTCCTCTGGGGATCTTGGGCGTGCACACACACACACACACACACACCCAGCATGATTTTTAAGCCACTGATTCAAGACTCAAATGGCAGTTGGCCATATGGGAGTCTAATGATTTAACCACTATGCCAACTGCTGGCCCCCAGCTAGTTTTAGATCTGCAGCAATCTCTGGCCCCAGAAACACAACTCACCCCCCTTCCCTCCTCCTCAGCCACAAGCAGCGCCAGTGGTAGTGGCAGCTAGAGGGAGTTGGCTTCAGTGACCAATCTCAGGAAGCTGAGTCTAAAGGGAGAAATGGCTGAGGTGTCCTCCATGGTTGGTAGAATCAGAGGCAGAGGTGGCACCTGTGGTGGTCATGGTGGTGGAGGCAGCAGTGGCAAGTGGAGATGGCTGCCCTAGTGAGAGAAGGGGTGCCTGTGGCCCAGGAGGAGGAGGGAAAAGCAGCAGAGGCAAAGGAAAAAAGTTGGACAAAAGAAATGAGTACTATTTCCACTAAGACCTAGAACTGCCCAATATACAAATAGTTCTAATTAGACAATATAGGAATGGCACCTATTGATTTTCAGGTTTTACATAACCTGAAACAAAAATTCCCTGAAGTTGTTATATCCTGGTGCATGTTACAGAATAATAACAACATGTATGCCTGCTGTGCCATTCTTTCTCAGGAGAGTACAAAGTATATTTGTGGTGAAGGAGACTTGATTTTTTAAAATGATTCTGGAATTTCTGATCTACCCAATCATATGATTACTCAACTTGGACGCGCAGTCACAGAATGTTTACCTCAATGGAAGAAAAGAAAATGGAATAAATGGATGTAGGACTCAAACACGCAGCACTAGTGATGGACACACAGCATTAGTGATGGACAATTTCAAGTGGTCAGTCCAATAAAGAACTGCTTTAGCAGGAGACACAGACAACATCACCTCAAGTTCCTCAAGGCTATTAAATTAATCAAAAGCAAATAAATAATACAGGTGATCTCTAGGAATTCAAGATCTTGACTTTCAAGTTTTTCATTTTATATACATAAGGTATATGGCCATTCTATTTAATTTGACAATAGACCTTGACCCCTTACATTCATGCATTTCCCTTTAAAATCAGGCTTTATTTTTTATTATCTTCTGCATTTCTATATAAAGATTGATAAATGGTTTTTACTTCTTTTATTAGTAAAATATAATTTGGATATCTTGCATTTATGGATTTGAGATTTAGCTGCATAAACTCTTTGTAACAGGTGAGTTTTTTGTGACTTACCTGGGTAAATTATTTTTGTAATAGATAACTTATTTATAAAAATTAAAAACACATGCCAAACAAAAAAAAATGTGGCACATATACACAATGGAATACTACTCAGCCATGGAGAACAAATAGGTCCTGTCATTCAGAATGAAGTAAATAAATTAAGAAGATTTAATGTTAAATTAAATGAGTGAAACAATAAAAGATACTGTATGTCCCCATTGAATGGATGCACTCTATGGCAGACACAAAAATATTTACAGATATAGAAGTAGAGAGGGCAATTGAGGATGTCAAAGACTATATGCGAATGAAGAGGTGGATATATTGTTAACAAGTCATTTATAAGAAATGAGAATGTATGTATATAAACAAATGAGTTACGATAAAATATACCAGAACAGATAGAAACAGATGTTGACACTCGTGTGTGTGTATAATCATGTATATATACATACGCACACACAACTCAACTAGTTGAACAAAAATTGAAGGTACACCACAAATTGTTTTTTGATGAATATGGCAATATCACAGATTTGATTACCTTCCCCTGCATGAATGCTTTGAAAAACCATATAGGTATACAATTAAATATACATTGAAAATTTAAAACCAGAATAATAAAAAGAACAGTACACAAAACTCAAATACCTGAAGACATACTAATGAAAATCTAAAAATGCAAATACACACATTTCAAAACAAAACCAGCTACAGGGATGCAGCACTAACACACCTGTGATGCTCAGACCCCATGGAAATTTCTTGGTTTCACTTCCCAATGTCTCCCTGAACACACTAGGAATCTGCATGCCCATGATCTTAACTGGCTAAATTAAACCATGAACACACCACTGAGTGAATCCCTATTTTGTTTCTCTATTGTCCTTCAAGGAAATAATATGTATGTAACTACAACTCTCTCTATATATCAAAATGACTTATGACAAAAATAAAAATACAAAATAAATTCAAAAGAAAAATAGAAATTCGGAGCATAAAAATTATTTTCCCAGAAAGAATTACTACATATTTGTAAAAAAAAAAAATCTGCAAGAATCAGCATCCCAATAGAAAAGTGAACAAAAAATACTTCATATGTTCCAAAATCTTTAACTTAATCTTTAGTTAAGGCCACTAATTATTTAATTTTATTTAAATTAATTTTTTAATTAATTAATTTAAAAGATGATGAAAACCTATAAAAATTCAAATTAAACTTCAATACTTTTTTTCACCTAATACATTCAAGTAAAATCTAAACGTTTACAAAACTTCATTTTACAATGCAATGACAAGCATCATTCTGCTGTGTCTAACCTCAAAATAACACATACTTCAAATCTTATCAGTCTTGACCATGTCTACTGTGACAGCCCACTGCAAGCGAACATAAACTGCAACCTCTATTACCAGCAAAGTTTTTTAAATAAATTATCTCCTACTGAACTTTCCCTGGGAACAACACTTAGGATAAAAAGTTCAGGGGAATTTTTGGTAGTTACATGGACGAATGACAAAATCATTCATTTCAAAGGCCTTGAAAAACACTTTTTTGACACTTGCCAAATTCTGAAGATCTAAAGAACAGGATGCTAGATCCAAAGTAAAAAAGGATGCAAGGTGGAATGAGATTTATTCATCCCCCTTTTGCTAAAGATAAAAAGTCCCACTGGAGGATAGTACTTCATTACTACTAAATCTTAGATGAAAACACCCTATGTGTCAGTTGTCATGCACGGGGCAAAATCGAATGGCATCCTGTACATGTAATTGAATACCTCAGGGAGTAGATGGGTCAGAAAACTATCTTTAAAAGGACTGATCATTTTCCAATCTGATGAAAATGATAAAGTCAAAACTCAGTCCATGTATCAAAAGCTATTTATACTAATGAATTAATGGGTCTCCCAAAAAACATTCAGTCAGTTGAAGTTTCAGAGATTCTCTCTTAGCTTTTGGAATTGCTAACCTGGTAAGAATATCTTTGTCCACTTTATGGCTATGGTTTATATATATGGACAATCTATGCTTATAATGTAACTTATGTTTGCAGGTCTCAAGACATGTGTTTAAAGCTGAATGTGTGGATGTAAGGGAAAGTGAAAGAAGTCACATGGGTGGGCAAGGATGTCTATGTAGCCAAACCCAAAACTCTGAACAATGGATTGGATGAGATTCTTGTGTTTCCAGTGTCCTGTGGGTACTGTCACCCATTATTGTTGGAAGAAATAGGCACTATAAACAGAATTCTACTGAGAGAAAACAATTGTAAACTTGAGCAAATGACCCGTAGGCTCTACCTTATGCATCTTATGGCTGATTTTAGTGGATTCTTGTATAGTAATATAACAGTGAGTATAAAAACCTTCCTAGGTTCATAATTGCCTCTAAAAGTTACAAGGCCCCAGGTGATCTTGAGGATCAGATCACCTTAACTTGCAGTTAAGTATCAGAAAAATCATGGTCTTAAGAGATAGCCAAATATCATACAGCAAAAGACAATACAAAGACAACTACAGGAAGGCATATAATAAGCAAACTGTCACAAACTAGAAAATGTTATAACAGATAAAGATCTGATAAGATACAAACAAGAATATTGGAAATAAAAAATAAGTGAGGACCCATATAAATTACTCTTCTTATTAAGCTTTTAAAAATTATATTGGCTGGGGCCAGCAGGTGGTGAGGTGGTAAAGGTGGACTCCCACTTGTCTGAGCATTATTTGAGTTTCAGACCTCCTGGTTTGCTTTCTTACTCCATCCTCCCCCATGCTTGTGACTGTGAGTCCCCTATAGCAAATTTAAATAATAATAAAGTTAAGTAAATAATTCTTTTTTTTTTTAAAAAAGGCACTGGCCATTTAAAGCAATATATAGCTATGGACTAGATGGATAATGTGTGCTTACAATGTAATTTATGATCGTAGGTCTCGAGTCATGTGGTTAAAGCTGAGTGTGTGGATATATAGGAAAGTGAAAGAAGTCACATATTGGATTTAAAGTATATACAAGTAAAATGCATGATGACATGGTAGAGAAACTAAGAGAAACATGCAAGTACACTATTATAGAATTCTTGTACACAAAGTGGTATAATGTAACTGTTTGATGGTACATTAAAAGTCAAATGTGAATATTGTGAACCATAAACAACCATGTCAAAAATGTTACACTTAAGGTAACGAAAAGTTCATGGACCATATATAAAAGGAAGTACATTAAATCTATCGTGTTGCATTACTTTACCTTTACTTATTTTGTATAAATTATAAATGATGTCCATGAAAGACAGACTTGATTCATGTAGTAAAAAAATACTAGACTTACAAAATTCTAAACTGTAGGGAGCCAGTTACAAAGCATTGCCCTGTTACATGGCTGGGGCCTGGTAAGCCTAGCGTCTTTGGCGTTGACCCTGGCAACGGTCGGGGTGGCTTGCAGAGCACATGTGACAGGGGCCTGCTAAGCCTAGCGTCTTTGACGTTGACCCTGGCAACGGTCGGGGTGGCTTGCAGAGCTAGTGCTTCCTTGGCCTAGCATCATGTGATGTTGACCCTGACTTAGGTCAGGGTGGCCTGAGGAACTGGTTGCCATACTCCTTCCCAACTTTGCTGGCTTGAGACAATCACCTGCATGGAAAAGGCCGGGGTGTTCTATACATAAGGTAATCATAAATCATTAACCCGTGATTGTACTCGTGATTATAGTTTGATAGTTACCTATGATTTTGTGTAGGAAACCATTGTTTAGAGGCCTTGTGTGTATAGGAGATCGTTGCTTAGAGGCCTTAGAAATAAACTAATGAACTTCCTTGTACCCTCTGCATAAAAGAATGAGGAGCAATAAACTCGGGGCTTCAGTCTTGGACGGTCTTGACTGTAGCCCTCCCAACCCCATCTTTTGTCTCTTGTCTTTCTTTCCAATCCTCACCCCTGCACTCAGGTACCCACAATTACCTACCGGCTGGCTCCGGCACTAAACAGTCCAGGGTAAAGAAAATGAAGCTACAATACAGACAGAAGGAATTACTAGGAGAAAAGAGATATTATCATATGAACAACCTAAAAGTAACAAGGCACATGAAATAATGGTGAAGGGCTTAGCCAAAAGAACACTCTTCAAAAATTAATACATATGTACATATATAAATATATATATAAATATATATATTATATATATATTTATATATATATAAACACACAGACATATGTGTGTATGTGTGGTGTGTGTGTGTGTTACTTAAAAATGTAGAATGGAACCATCTGAGACATCAGAGAATAGTTAAAGCAAGGCAGAAAGTGAATTGAGAGAATTCATAAAGGACAAAGTCTGTAAACTTTTGTAATTTTTACCACAGAGAACTTTCCAGTTTGCATACAGATCAAGGAAGTAAAAGCTGCACCTTTACTGGCTCAGGTTATCAAAAGGTAATGTTCAGGGCTGAACAGACAACCAAAAAGTTGGGGAGGTCATAAGTCCTAGAATAGATCAAGGCAAAAAATATAATCCTCAGGATTTGCACATAAAATTCATCAAAACTGCTGGTGAACTACTAGAATACACATATACAGAACTCAGAGGGACCTATAAAAAAGCAGCTATTAGAAACTGAAAGAAATGGAGAATCAACTCCACATCACTGCAAGGGATATAGAATGTGGAACTTGAATCTAGCCAGTTAATCAACTTGTAGAATAAAAATTAATCTTTTGAGATATATAACAGTATTCACAAGTTCTATGATGTATAATTTACAATATCCAGGGTAGAATTTAGAATTCATATTTAATAAAATAAAAGTAAAATGTGACCCATATTTCAGAAATAAAATCACTCAAATAAGACAGATATTTCAAGTAGAAGACAACAAAGTTAAAACTATGCATAGTTTAAATTTCTAGACTTAATAGAGATATACAAATGTTACAAATGAGGACTGTTGGTAGTAAAATACATTTTATAAAATGGGTATTCAGGAACTTTCTAGAATCCTTGTTGAGAATTAGAGGAGAAATGGCTGCCTGAGCTGTCAAAAGCTAATTCCTCTTACACTAGCTTCAGCCCACTCACTGGCAGTAGGAAGGGGTAAAAGAATTACTATGACATATTAGGGGTCAAAGCCAATGCCACCCAGGAAGAATAGAAAAAGGCTTATTGGAAGTCGGTTTTGGGGGATGCTTTCTCCATTCCTCCTCTCTGTCTCTAGTGAGCGAGTATTCCCTTAAGCAGAAAAAATTACATAAAACAAAGATATCTGGGAATTAAAAAGAAGTTAAGATAACTCATCACCAGGAGATCTACACTGAAAAAAACAGTAACTTCCCCAGGATTAAAGAAAATGAAACCAGAGACTGATGTGAACGTACAAAAAAAGAATCAAGGAACACCAAAAGTAGCACATGTGTATGCAAGCATACTATAGGGCCATATCTCATGACTGAATCCAATCCAACAACATTCTAAAAATATTATACATAATGACCAGGTAGGATTTATTCCTGGAATACAATGATAATTCAATATGTATAAAACAATAAATATAATAGGTCACATTAAGAGAAGAAATGACAAAAATCATATGATCATATTAATTGACACATAAAAAGCATTAGATAAAATATAATAGTCTCTTATGATTAAGATTCAACAAAATAGGCATATACATTTCATAGCCAAATAAAGATCATATATGACATTCCTGCAGCTAACATAATATCGAACCAGAATAAGACAGAGACATCCACTTTCTTCTCTCCATTTCAATGTAGATACTGTATACAGAAAAACCTAAAAAATCCACCAAATACCTCTTAGGTGAAATACATGAATGCAGTAAAGTTGCAGGACACAAATCCAGCAAACAAAAATCTGCAGTAGGCTATTCCCATAGCACAGTGGTTAAATACTATGTGTAGGGAGTTAGATCCCACATAACCACCTGTGGTTTGAGTCCAAGGCCCTGGTGATGGCTTAGGAAACACATTGAGTGTGTGTATACGTGTATGTGTGCAAGTGTCTGAATTCTGATGGGAAGGAGAATTGGAGGAAAGGGATTGCAGCATCTCCTGAGGACTCTGGCTATGTCAGTTTAGTCCAGAAAATAATTCTCAGGTAGGTTTATAGCCCATAATGGCCATTTTATGCTTCATTTTAAGGTGTTTTCTCTCTCTTCCTGAATCTCTATCTATCACTCTCTCTAGCAAGTACATAAGCCCTTGGGTAATTAAAAATATCTGTAGCATTTTTCTACACTAACCATGAATAAACTGAGAGAGAAATGAAGAAGGCAATCCCATTCACAATAACCACAAAAACTATTGGGAAGAAAACTCACCAAGAAAGTGAAAGACCTCTATGAAAAAAAATTATAAAAGCTGAACAAGTTACTTGAAAAATATGCAAAAACCAGGAAGACAGTCTTTTTCATGAATTGGAAGAATCAACATACGTGCTATGCCAATACTACGTCATAGTAATCTACAAAGACATTGCAATTCCTACCAAAAAAAGGCGATATTCTACACAGAAATAATTATAAAATTTATGCAGAATCACAAAAGACCCATATAATCAGACCAATACTGTACAAAAGGAATAAAATTGGAGGCATCTTACTTCCTGACTCCAAAATGTATTGTAAATCCACAATCACCAAAATAGCATAGTACTGGCACAAACACAGACATACAGGCCAACCCAACAGAATAAGCAGAAAAAAATACAACATAGAGCCAACTGATTTTTGACAAAGGCCACAGATCAAGCCTATGGAAAAAAAGAGAGTTTTCAATAAATGGTTTTGGGAGAACTCAATATCCACCAACATTTGAGTGAAACTAGATCATCTCTTACCAGTTATAATTAATTCAAAATGATTTTTTTTTTTTTGAGAGGTTTTCGCCACAGGGCGCGTGCGATCGCCAGACAGACAGAGAGAGACAGAGAGACAGAAAGTGAGAAATCACTCCCCCGGGGGGAAGGTCACGCCGCAATCCCTTCTCCTCCATTCTCCTCCCGGGATCTTGGGCACGCATGCACACGCGCCCGGCGTGAGTTTTAAGCCACCGGGTCCAGGACGCAAACCGCGGTCGACTACGTGGGAGTCCAGCGACATAGCCATTACGCTAACTGCTGGTTCCCAATTCAAAATGGATTGAAGACTTCAATATAATGGTCAAATCTATAAAACTATTAAGAAAAATGTAGGAACAACAACATATTGGAATGGGTGAAGACCACTTAAATAAGACCCATGAGGCATGGACAAAACCACCAAAAATAGAGAAACTAGATTACATAAGATAAAATATTTTGGCACAGCAAAGGAAACAAAAGCATTATAGAGATGACGACACTGTAATATAAAAAGCCATAAGCCAACAGTGGTGGTGAAGATTCTGGATTCCCACATGGCTGACCTTGGTTCAAGTCCTGGATCAGATGGCTCAAAAATAACAACAAATAGATAAGTAAAAACAATTACTTAAAAAAAAAAAAAACCCAAAAACTGTATTTCACAAAGATGCACAATGATTACTGGTAAACCAGGAATGATTTCAAAATGGAAATAAATATGTGTATAATTATATTTATTTTTATTTACCTTTATAAGTGTACATTTTACTAATCATAATTATTTGTGCATACTTACATGCAACTGGCAGCATAGTAGGTTTATTTACACCAGCATTACCACGAACATGTGGGTAATGTGTTAGTCAATAAGGTAATGACAGCTACAATCATGCTAGGTAACAGAAATTTTGGGGCTTTATTATAATCTTCTTGAACCACATTAATACATACAGTACATCACTGAAATGATGCTATGCAGTGCATTATTATATTGGTCAGGAAATGTAACTTTGGACAGTCTGTGATATAATCAGCACATACACGGTAGCTGAGAGAAATTTATGGAGAGTTCCTTAGGAACCTGTAGTAGATTCCTGCCACACATTCCAGGTTTAAACTATGCATCAAGTGGGTACTTCTAAGAGCTGTCTGAGACCATGCTATATTAGCAACTCTAGGAAAAGCTACTGACTGGTTTGTGTTTTAGCAATTGGTAACACTTATCACTGTAGAACACTATGTTCATTTCTAGATTAGTTGTGAAAAACTGTCTACCATGTAATCTACGTGACGAATAAAGACTATCTCGTGATTCATATCCCTTGAGAATTTAGCATGCTCTCCCCTTAGAGTCAATACAAACCATGTAATAAATGTGTTTTTCCCATGGTATCAGAAAGACTAAAGACCAATTTGTACTCATGTCACAGAGCTCTATGGTCTTATAACCTGCCTAGTTCACCATGTCAATTTTATCTTGCCTTTTTATGCACTTCTCATGCTAAATTTTATTTATTTTTACTCTTCCATTTTAATTTATGAACTCTCATAAAATCCCTAAATACAACGTAAAACAAGTGGGAAATCAGTAAATAACTTACCGAAAATGAATTCATTTTCTTAATCTGGACAAACAGAGGTTTCTAAAATTATAGCTGAAAGAGAAGGTGAATGATGTAGATCAGAGAAATGGTGTTGCTTGTTCTAAGATACCTCTATGTAAAGCTCTCCACAGATTAAAGAAAGCCTCCCTGTGGGAGAATAGTCACTTAGACATGAGAATGGGCTAAAAAGACCTTGTTGAACAAGTAACCACAAATTTATTCACTGATAGAAATGAAAGACACATATTAAACATAGGTTAATAAAAATATATATTCCCTATTGACTTAGTAAAACTCTTACTGTGGGGATAAGCAGATGGTGCAATGGTTAAGTTGGTGGACTCCCATGTAGTCAACCATGGTTCGAGTCCCAAATCTGGTGGTTTAAAATCACGATGGCAATGTACCCAAAGTCCTAAGAGGAGAATGGAAGAGAAGGGATTGTGGCATGGCAATCCCCCCTGTGGGGTGATTTCACACTTTCTGTCTCTCTGGCAATTGCACACACCCTAGCAAAAATCTCTAAAATAAAAACTCACACTGGAGACTAGCAGATGGCATAATGGTTATGTTACTGTACTCCCATGGAGTTGACAGTGGTTCAAGTCCCAGAACTGGCAGCTTATGCTGAGTGCATATTCGTGGATGCCCAAAATCCTTAGAGAATGGAGAAAGGATTTAAGTGTGTCCATTTGGGATCCAGGGCCCTAACACATGCCACCTGCTGTACCACACCTTGTTTGTTATTAACAGCATGTTTGAAATATTGAACTTTTGTGAATCAGTGCATTTACACAAAAAGACCTGAAATGTTTATTGAATTCATAACTTTTTGTAAGATTTTTGTTATTGGCTGTGTTTACTCACCAGAGAGAAACTGAGAAACTGTTAGCTGGAAAGTGAGAAATCACCCTGCTAAAGGGATGGCCATACACAATCCCTTTTCCCCCCAGAATGGCTACACTTTCTCTCTTCCTGACTTCCTGTTTCTCCAGTGTGCACACATGCCCTATAGCAAAAAATCTTTCATTAAAAACAAACAAACAGGGACCAGCAGTTAGCGTAATGGCTATGTCGCTGGACTCCCACATAGTCGACCGCGGTTCGAGTCCCGGACCCAGCGGCTTAAACTCACGCCGGGCGCGTGTGCGTGCGTGCCCAAGATCCCGAGAGGAGAATGGAGGAGAAGGGATTGCGGCGTGGCCATCCCCCCTGGGGGGTGATTTCCTGCTTTCTATCTCTCTGTCTCTGTCTGTCTGTCTGGCGAGCGCACGCACCCTATAGCAAAAACCTCTCCAAAAAAAGAAAAAAACAAACAAACAAACAAACAAAACAAACAAACAAAAAAAAACACCTCACACCCAGAGCATATGTGCACAGGCCCAAAATCCCAAGAGAAGAATGGAGAAGATGGAATGGCAGGGTGGCCATCTCCCCTAGGGACTCACTTCTTGCTTTTTGACTTTCTATATCTGTCTCTAAGCAAAAGCATGCACCCTATCACAAAAATTTCTCTTAAAAAAAAAGTTACTGTGAAAAATAATCTATGAGTTTAAGAATGTTTATTTAAATAAATTATAGTATCCCAAAGAAAGAAACTTGCTTCCACTAAAACTTACATTATAGAAAAACTCTTGGTCAGTACTAACTATATTCTTATTAATACAGGCATTCCATATTAGTATTTCCTCTAGAACAGTTTTTGCATCTATGACTAAGCCCCAGAAAAAGTATGCATTCTGCAACCTAGTATTGTTGGCACATATCCATAAAGGAAAACATGTACATCATGAATACTGATGGCAGTACAATTTTCCAGTAACATTTTCCAGTGAAAAATCTCTCTGTATCCATGTTGAATACAGGTACTTTCTTTTTCTTTCTTTCTTTTTTTTTTTTAGGTTTTTGCCATAACATGCATGTGCTTGCCAGAGAGAGAGTGAGAGGAAAAGTGAAAAATCACTCCCCAGAGGAGCCAGCCATGTCACAGTCCCTTTTCTTCCATTCTCCTCCTTGAATTTTGGGCATACACACATACGACCTGGTGTAAATTTCAAGACACTAGGTCTGGGACTTGAGCAGGTAGCATGGTGGTTAAGATGCTGGACTCCCACATGGCCAATCATTCTGGGCTGGGGTCAGCAGGTGGCATGATGGTTAAGGGTTATGAACTCCCACATGGCAAACCACAGTTCAAGTCCTGGACCTAGTGGCTTCCTTTCACACATTCCCTCTCTCTGTCTCTCTCTGGTCAAATTGGAAAATAATAATACATTAAAGTTAAAATAATTATTTAAAAATAAAAATAAATCATGCTGGGCACATATGCATGCATGCCCAAAATTCCAGAAGAAAAATGGAAGAGAAGGAATTGTGGCATGGCTATCCCCTCAGCAGGGTGATTTCTCACTTTTCAACTGTCTCTCGGTCTCTCTCTGGTGAGTATGCACACATGATGACAAAAACCTTTAAAAAAGTTATGAATTCAATAACTATTTCGGGTCTTTTTGTGTAAATGCACAAGCTGATTCACAAGTCCAAAATCTCCAACATGCTGTTAATAACAGACAAGATGTGGTACAGCAGGTGGCATGTGTTAGGGCCCTGGATCACAAATGGACAACTGCATGGTTCAAGTCCCAGACTCGAAAAATCATGATGGGTGTGTGTGTGTATGCCTGCCCAAGTTCCCAAGAGGATATTAGAGAGGTAGGAGGAGAATAAATTGCAGTGTGGTCACCCATTGGGGTTGATATCTCACAATCTCTCTCTGTCTTGACAGCATACATGTCATACAGCCAAAAAGAGAGAAAGATAGCAAGTAAAGGAAAGAAAATGATCAACATGTGATATCTCTATAGGATATCAGAGCATTTGTTGAGAGTATCGTGAACAGATCTCATGGTATCAAAAGAGACAACTTGCACAGAAAGAGTAGCTAGAAAAAGGCTGATGAATGTTGCGTGACTGAGAAATGAGAAAGCTTGCCTTGCACAGCTATTTTTCAATCAATCTTTCAGGGTCAAATATAAAAAAAAAGGACAAGATTTCAACATAACTTTTACCTGCACAGGTGTGCACTGGATCTGTCCCCCCACCACACCCTTCATCATAAACCCCCAAGGTACAAACCCAGTGGCAATGAGAAAGAGTGGGCATAGAAGAACCACATGTCTTAGACATCTTGAAGCTGCCTTTTGCCCACAGAGGTGTGCTTTGTACCTCCCTTACCTCACTTTCCTACGCCCCTTCACCATAAGCCACCACAGTGCAGGAGCAAGTGGCAGTGAGAGGGAAGGCAGAAAGCAGTGCAGCTTGGACTTCTTGATGCTGGATTCTCTCCCCCAACTCCCAACCACTGCCCAGGTGTGCACTGGAACCTCCACTGACCTCACTTAGTCATACGCTCTCATGGTTGCAGGTGCCTCAGCAGCCAGAGAGAGAGAGCACAAAAGAACCATGCCTCTAAGATGTCTTGCTCAGACCTTTTGCCTGCCCCTACTATGTAACTCTCTGCCATAAGCACAGGAGCCCAAAGCAAGAGACACAGAGGAACAGAGAATGAATGCAGAAATTCACACATCTCAGATTTCCTGCTGCTGCCCTTTAGCCTGCACAGGTGTCCTTTGACTCCTCCTCCCTCATAAGCCACCCATGGCATGGAAGCCTGCGCTGCAGTGAGAGAGAGAAAGAGAGCGTGAGAGAGACAGAGAGAGAGAGAGAGAGAGAGAGAGAGAGAGAGAGAGAGAGAAAAGAAAGACCACACTTCTCAGGCTTTCTGCCACTGTCTTTTGCACTGGTGTGCTTTGGACCCTTCCCATCCTTCAATCCGTTTGCCTTAAATCCTCATGGTACAGAAGCCTATGGCAGCAAAGCCAGACAGAGTGAGCACAGAAGGACAGTGCACCTCAGACTTCTTGCTGCTGCCTTTTACACTGGTGTGCTTTGGACCCTCATACCTCCCCCTTGTTCTTCCACCTTAAGTCCCCACTGTGCAGAGCCAGAGATGGTGAAAGAGAGTGAGTGAGCTCAGAAGGAACACATACCTGACTTCTTCCTGCTGCCTTTTACCCACACAGATTTGTATTGGAACCTTCCCCTCTCTGCCACTCCATTTTAATCCTCCAAGATGCAGAAACCAGGGGCAATGAGAGAGAGAGGGACAGCGTGTCTCAAAATACAGCATGCTGCATTTTGCCTGCGCAGGTGTACTTTGGACATTCCCCCCACACTTCACCCATCTCCCATAGATCTTCACATCGCAGGAGCCAGCAGCAGTGAAACAGAAATAAGAGTAATCACAGAAGGACTCCATGTCTCAAACTTCTTGCTGCTGCCTTTTGCCCATGCAGGTGTACTTTAGACTCTACCAGCCCAGTGCTGCTCTTCCATAAGACCCCACAGGGCAGGAGCCAGCTGCAAGGACAGAGAGAGAGAAAGAGAGAGAATGAAGGTCTGGGAATCTCAGACTTCTTCCTGCTGCCTTTTGCCCAAGCACGTGTGCTTAGGATTCTCCACAACCTGACCCCTCTGCCATAAACCTCAAAGGTACAGAAGCCAGGGGCAGCAAGAGAGACAGAGAAAGTGCCAAAGAGAGAAAAAGGATGTGTCTCAGACTTCTTGCTTCTGCCTTTTGAAAGCCCAGATGTGTTTTGGAACCTCCCCCACCACCCAGCCTCTCTACCATGATGCAGGAGTCTGTGGCAGTGAGACAGAGTGAGTGCAGAAGGACTGCATATCTCCAACTTGTAGCTGCTGCCTTTTGCCTACACAGATGAGCTTTGGATTCTCCCCCCACGAATCCCTATGCCATACACCCCCACGGAGCAGGTGTCAGTGACAGCAGTGGGGGCCGGGGAGGACACAAAAGGGCCTTGAATCTCCATCTCTGACTTATTGCTGCTGCCTTTGGCCTGTCCAGGTGTTCTCTGAACCCTTTCCTGGCTGCACAACCCTCTGTGTTAAGCTCCCCAGCTTCCAGTGCAGAAGCCAGCAGCTATACTAAGAGAGACAGAGAGAGCACACACAGAAGATCCTTGCATCTAAGAAATCTTTCTGCTGCATTTGCCTGTGCAGTTGCACTTTGGATACTCCTCCCCCTACCCTCCCCTGCACCCCTCTACCATAAGCCCCCAGGGTGAAAGAGCCAATGGCAGTGAGAGATAGAGAAAGCATATAGACTTGGCATCTCAGACTTCTTGCTTGCTGCCTTTTGTCTCCCTGCCGGTGTGCTTTGAAATCTCCCTCATCCCCCAGCCCCTCCATCATACCTCCATCATAACTCACAGGAGCCAGTGGCAAGGAGAATGAGTGCAAAATGTCTCAGACTCCTTTTTGCTGACTGCCTGTGCAGGTGCTCTGAATCCTACACATCCCCCACATCCCTCAGCCTTAAGCCTCCAAGGTGCAGGAGCCAGTGGCAATGAGAGAGACAGAGGAAGACAGAGAATGAGAGCAAAGGACTGCTTATCTCAGACTTCTTGCTGCTGTGTTTTGCACTGGTGTTATTGGGACATTCCGTGTCACACCTTTCTGCTTTAAGCTTGCACTGTGAAGAAGCCAGTGGCAGAGAGCAACAGAAAGACAGCTTTTCTCAGACTTCTTGCTGCTGCCTTTTGCCCATGCAAGTATACTCTGGACCCTCTCCCAGGTTCCTGCAGCCTTTTGTCATGAGACCCCATGATAAAGGAGCCAGTGATAGCAATAAAGAGTGAGCACAGAGGACTGCATGTTTCAGACTTGTTGCAGCTGCCTTTTGCTCACACAGACCTACTTTTGAACATCCCCATCCAGTCCCTCTGCCAGAATCCCCCATGGATCAAGAGCTATCAGCAGCACATGCAAAACAGACAGAGAGAGTGAGTGTAGAAGGAAAGCACATTTTAGATTTCTGCTTGCTTCCTTCTGCAAGGGCAGAAGTGCTTTGGAGCTTTTCCCCACACCCCACCTCTCTGCCATAAGGCCCCACATAGGAGCCAGCAGCAATGAGAGAGAGAGAACATGAGGACTACACATCTCAGACTTCTTGCTGCTGCCTTTGGCCTGAGCATGTGTGCTCTGGACCCTCCCCACATAGTACCCCTCTTTCACAATGTGCCATGGTGTAAAAGTCAGCAGCAGCAACAAAGAGAGAGAGTGAATGCAGAACTGTGTGTCTCAGACTTCTTGCTGTTGCCTTTTGCCTGCATGAGTGTGTTTTACACCCTCCCTCTCCTGTCCACATTTCCTCAAGCAACCACATTGCAGAAGCCAGGTGTGGCAAGACAGAGAGAGTGTGAGTGCAGAAGGACCTCATTTCAGAGTTTTTCTTGCTGCCTTTTACCTGTGCAAGTATGCTTTTGACTCTCACAATCCTGTAGACCCCTCTGCCATGACTGACATAGTGCAGAAGTCAATGGTAGAAGGAAGAGTGAACACTGAAAGGCGGTGCATCTCAGTTCTTGCTGTTGCCTTCTGCCTGAGTGGGTGTGCTTTGGACACTTCCCCAATGCACTTCTGCAGTAAGTTCTCATGGTGCAAGAGCTAGTAGCAGAAAGAGAGAGATAGCGTGCACACATGAGCCTATGGACTGCACATCTCAGACTTCTTGCTGCTGCCTTTGCCTGCACAGTTGTGCTTTTGATCCTCCCCTACCTCATTCTGCACTTTAAGCCCCCATGGTTCAAGAAAAAGTTATAAAGAGAGACTGAGACTGACCACAGATGGGTCACATATCTCAGACTTCTTGCTACTGCTTTTAGCTCAAGTTGGTGTGTTTTGGACCCCCCTACCCCAATCCCCTCCACCTTAAGTCCCCATGGTTTGGGAGTAAGTAGCAGCAGAGAGAAAGGGAATACAGAAGGACCAGGCCTCTCAGACTTCTTGTTACTGCCTTTTGCCTATCTAGGTTTGTTTTGAGATTTCAGACTTTGCTGACTTGTAGTTCCTCCTTTATTTGAATCTCTCTAGCCCAGCCCCAGGTATATCTGATCCTGAGAGACTGGTATAAAAAACAACATGTAAAGCTGGCTACATACACCCTTCTTGGATTGCTACCAATCCAAGGCCCTCTCCCAAAAACACACCTGAGAAATACAGCTCATCCTCCCTGCTACAGAGTCAACTCCAAAAAATTAGAAAGAAGTGTATAATCCATCAGATGACCAAAAATCAGTGCAGAGACACAAGAAATATGAGAACAAAAGAAAATATCTCTCCATCAACAGGATCAGAACAATTACACCTCAACCACAAAGCAAAAGAACTCACAGAAGTGTCAGAAAAAGAATACAGAATGTTCAAATTGACAAAACTGAATGAGATGTAAGAGAAAACAAACATATTCAAATAAGAAAATCATTCTAAGACCTGAAAAAGGGATTTCATAAAGAGATAAGCATCAAAAAAAGAATTAAACAGAACTCCTAGAAATAAAGACTGCAATATAAAAACAAATTAAAACCTCCCTAGGAAGTATTAACGCTAGATTAGATCATGCAGAGATTCTATCTCTGACTGGAAGACAAAACCATTGACTTAGACAGAACAACCAAAAAAAAAAAAAAAAAAAAAAAAAAAGATGACAACATTCCAGAAATACTAAACACCATTCAACACCCAAGTATCTGAATAACTGATATTCTAGAAAGTGAAGAATATGATAATAGCATAGAAAATCTATAACATGAAATACTTGAAGAAAACTTACCAAACCTAGAGAAATATTCAGACATCAGACTCAATAAATACAAAGGCCCCCAAATAGAATAAACGTAAGAATATCCTCTCAATGGTACGTCATAGCTAATTGGTCAAAATGAAAGACAAGATTCTAAAAATGGCAAGAGAGAAATGTACAGTTATTTACAAATTGTTATACTACTAGGCTAACATCAGACGTCTCAACTGAAACAATGCAAACAGGAAACAATGGGGAGACATATTCAAATGCTAAATGAAAGACAATTTTAACCAATACTCTACCCTGTGAGATCATCCTTCAGATGGAAAGAGCACATAAAATCATTCTCAGATAAATAAAAACTGATAGAGTTCACCAACACTAGACCAGCTGTTCATGAAGTATTGAAGGGCCGGCACACTATATCAGGAAAACAAAACAGAGATAAACAGAAATAAGAGGACAAAAACAACCAGGAATATGGCTATCAAAATGGCAGGAATAATTCTATATATATATCAATAACTGCATTGAATGTTAATGGATTAAATGCTCTAATTAAAATACATGAACTGGTTCAATAGATAAAGGGGAAAAAAAGGAGCTGTCTATATGCTACCTACAGTAAACAGACATTATGGATAAAAATATAAACAAAATAAAACTAAAGAGCTGGAAAAAGATATTCTATACAAATGGAAATCAAAAAGAGACTGGATTCATGATACTGCTACCAGACAAAATAGACTATGACATAAGCCATAAGAAGAGTTAAAGAAGGACACTTCAGGACCAATAGGTGACATGGTAGTTAAAGTACTGTGTGCCCACAAGGCTGAACAGTTTGAGTACCAGACCTGGTGGCTTGCTTTTTCATTTCTCTCTCTCTCTCTCCATCTCTCTTTGTTTCTCTCTATTTCTCTCTATAGTGAATGCAGATATCCTATAGCAAATTAGAAAATATTAATAATAATAATAATAGTAATAATAATACATAAAACTAAATAAATAATTCTTTTTTTTAAAGGCACTATGTAGTATTAAAAGGGCTAAAACATCAAGAAACTACAGCAGTTATAAATATCTATGCACTCAGCTCTAGAGCACTTGAATACATTAAAGAAACTTGCTAGATCTAAAGGGAGTGACAGACAGAAATAAGCTAATCAATGGGAATCTTAACAGCCCAATATCTCCTCTGAACAGATCATCTAGACAAAAAATAAGCCAAGAGGTAGAAGATCTAAACAATACCATAAATCAAATTAGCTTGACAGACATCTATAGAACTTTCCAACCAACAACCATGAAATACACATTATTCTGACTCCATATTGAATATTTTTGAAGATGGACTACATGACAGGGTACAAAACAATCCTTTACAAATTAAAAGGTAAAGAAACTATACTCACCATCTTCTCTGACCACAGTAGAAACAAATATGAGATTAATTGCAAAAAAAAAACTCTCAAAAATATACAAACACAGGGAAAATAAGCAACCTTCTATTGAATAATTTCACAACCATTAAAGAAATTAAGACTGAATTAAAAAAAAATTTACTGGGACCAGCAGTTAGCGTAATGGCTATGTCACTGGACTCCCACATAGTCGACTGTGGTTCAAGTCCCAGACGCGGTGGCTTAAACTCATGCCGGGCGCGTGTGCGTGTGTGCCCAAGATCCCAAGAGGAGAATGGAGGAGAAGAGATTGCGGCGTGGCCATCCCCTCTGGGGGGTGATTTCTCGCTTTCTATCTCTCTGTATCTCTCTGTATTTCTGGCAAGCGCACACGCCCTATAGCAAAAACCTCTCCAAAAAAAAAAAAAAAAAATTTACTGACACTAATGACAATGAACACATGATTTTTCATAACCTATGGGACATGTGTAAACAGTTCTAAGAGGTAAGTTCACAGTAATTAGTGCTCATATGATAAAAATGAAAGGGAGCAAATAGACACCTCAGAGAACTGGTAAAACAACCAAAAAATAACAGGAGAAAATAAATAATAAAGAGTTGAGCAGAAATAAATGGAATACAGAAAAAAAGAAAAACTATGCAGAAAATAAATAAAACCAAAGGCTGGCTCACCCAGAAGATAAACAAAATTGACATGCCATTAGCTAGATTAATCAAGAACAAAAAAAGGACTAGTTAAATCAAATTAGCAATAAAACAGGCAATATTAAAAAATACATGCCAGAAATATTAGGTTGTCAGAAAAGTCATCACACATATTTTCACATAAAAATATGAAAAAACATGTGATGACTTTTCCAACAACTCAACACAAAAGACCATGAAAGAATACTATGAGCAACTATATCTATAAATAAAAACACCTGGGTAAGATGAATAAAACTTAAAGATAAATACATAAATAAATAAATTAAAATGATGAAAAATTTCTGGACACATATAATTTACAAAGACTGAATCAGGAAGACACACAAAGCCTGAAGAGACCAATAAAAAGCAATGCAATTGAATCAGTAATAAATAGTCTCCCAACAAACAAAAGCTCAGTAATTAATAGCTTCACTTATGAATTCTACAGAACTTTTAAAGAAAAGCTAACTCTCAATGTACTATTTCTAAAGATCCAAAAGGAATGAACTATCCCAAACTCATTCTATGAAGCCTTCATCACCCTCATCTCCAAAATAAGAAAGAACATAATAAAAAAAGAAAACTACAGAACTGGAAAAACAATCAAAAAATAACAGGAGAATATATCTCTGTTGAAAACAGATGCAAAAATTCTCAACAAGTTATTAGCAAACAACTACACATTAAAAGATTATACATAAAAAACAGGCAGGCTTTATTCCATAGATGCGAAGGTGGCTCAACATACACAAAGCAATAAAAGTCATCATATCTACTGGTACACAAAAAGCATCTGATAAAATACAATATTCCTTCATGATTAAGACTCTAAGCAAAATCAGAGCAGAACAAACATTTCTCAACACAATAAAAGCCATATATGAAAAACCTATATATGGGTTTTTATAATGAAGGAGCAAACGATGAAAGCTTTTTCACTAAATGATGGAACAAGACAAGGCTGCCCACTTTCTCCTCTCTTTTTCAATATAGTGCTGGAAGTCCTAGCCAATGCAATCAGACAAGAGAATAAAGTAAATGTATGCAAACAGGACAAGAAGAAGTGAAATGATCCTCTTGTAGATGACACAATCATATACATAAAAAACATAAAATAATTCACACATGCACACAAAAAAAACTCTCCTGGAAATGATAAATGAATACAGTAAAGTGGCAAGATACAAAATCAACATACAATAGTCTATAGGAATTCCATATGCTAACAGAGAACAGACTGAGGTATTGTAGAACTGGAAAAAAAAAAAAAAGCCCATGTATAATAGCCATAAAATGCATAAGATACCTAGGAATAAACCAAACCAAAGAAGTCAAAGACCTCTATGAGAAAAACTATGAAAAACTAAAAAGGAACAAAAAAGTGAAAAGACAATCCTTGCTCCTCGACTGCAAGAATTAATATAATCAAAATATGTATTCTACCAAAATTAATCTATAAATTTAATGCAATCCTGACCAAATTACCAGAGGTGTTCTACACAGAATTAGAAAAAAACAATCAAAATTTGACTGGAATCATCAAAGACCCCACATTGCCAAAACAATACTCTGCAAGAAGAATGAAGTAGGAGACGACTCACTCCCTGACCCCAAAATATATTACAGAGCTGTAATAATTAAAACATTATGGCATTTGCATAAAAAAACAGGCATGTAAACCAATGGGACAAAATTAAACCCCAAAACATGCAGAACTGATTTCTGACAAAGGGCACAGGAAAATTCAGTGGGGAAAAAAAAATCTCTTGGGACTAGCAGTTAGCATAATGGCTATGTTGCTGGACTCCCATGTAGTCAACCACGGTTCGAGTCCCGGATCCGGTGGCTTAAACTCACGCCGGGCGCATGTGCGTGCATGCCCAAGATCCTGAGAGAAGAATGGAGGAGAAGAGATTGCGGCGTGGCCATCCCCCCTGGGGGGTGATTTCTCATTTTCTATCTCTCTCTGTCTGTCTGGCGAGCACACACGCCCTATAGCAAAAACCTCTCCAAAAAAAGAAAAAAAAAAAAAAAGAAAAATCTCTTTAGCAAGTGGTGCAGAAAAAATTGGATAGCCACCTGCAGAAAAATAAAACTGGACCCCTATATCTCGCCATTATCAAATGATTATCTCAAAATGGATCAAAGATCTAAACATAAAGCCTCAAACTATAAAAAATCTCAAACTATAGAACTATGGGTGAAACACACAAGAGAACCTCTTGGAGACATTGCAGTAGGCAAAGACTTCTTAATATCTCCACAGCACAGGAAAATTCCTGAAAATAAAGAAGTGGGATTACATCATATTAAAAAGCTTCTGTGCAGCAAAAGAAACAATAATAAGAGTAAAAATACAACTGTCAGAATGGAGAATATACTTACAAACTTAGCCTCAGATCAGGGATTGACAACCAGTATAGGGAACTCAAGCGACTTACTCCTTAAAAAAAGAAAAAAAAAATACAATTAAAAATAGACAAATGAACTGAAAAGACAAACTCTCCAAGGAAGATATACAAACCGCCAAAAAGCATATGTAAAAATGTTTGACATCCCTTGTCATAAGAGAGATGCAAATCAAAATCACAATGAGATACTGCCCAGTCACAATGGCTAAGATTAAAATAATAAATAAAAAATGATAAGTGCTGGTAAGGCTGTGGTGGAAAGGGAACTCTCCTAAACAGGTAGTGGAAAAATAAATTAGTTCACTCAGTCATTAGTTCAGAACAATATGGAAATTCCTCAAAAACCTAAAAATAGAATTACCATATGATCTGGCAATGCTATTGCTCGGTATATACCCAAAGGACAGAAATACACTCAGTTGGTAAAAACATTTCCACATCTATGTCTTTTGCACCTTATTCACAATTGTTAAGACATGGCATCAACCCAAATGTCTAAGGACAGAAGAATGGATTGAAAAAGTGTAGCATACATATACATAAAAGAGCAACACAGTCAATGAGCTCTTGGCATTTTGATAGAAAGTGGACAAAAATGGAAGATTTAATGTTAAGTGAAGCAAGCCAGACTATGAAAGTGAGGCATTAGATGTCCCACTTAATATATTCTGAATGTCAGCCCTCGATGGCAGAAAAAGAAAGATTGGAATGTATAAAAGCATGAAGAAAAACTGTGGATACTAGAGTTAGTGTGGGAGGAGGATGGGCCATACAAAAAAGGAGGGAAGAAATCAAAGAAAAAAAAGCAATATATTTAATGAACAAAAAAATGAAAAGCAATCTGCTGATGATAATTTGTGCTATAGTATGTATGAATGGACTAACATACACTATTCATTTTTGGAAATTCATTTTGTGTGCTATAAAGATGGGCCACATTTGAATGTAAAACAAACAAATAAAAGATTTCAATACATGTATTAAAAAGAGGCAGTCAAATTACCAGGAAATGTATGAATTCATTTACAAACTCAGTAGTAATTGAAGAAGTAAAAAATTTAAAATCAGTTTAAACTAACACTCGTGCCTAATCATCATGCCACCTGTTGGCCTCACTCTTTCTCTTCTTGTTGTCTCTTTACAATGAACAAATAAATTCCATAGTAAAGCTTAATAAATAAATAAAATAAAAAATGAAGACTAAGGAGTCATTAGCTAATTAATCTTAATAGGTTATGAAAGGGAAATTTTACTAAAAGATGACTGGAAAAGAGAAAATTATTAAAAATAAAGATAATAAAAATAAACATATCAGAGAGAGGATCAGCAATGCCACATGTTAGTTCTTTAAAATAACAAAATTCAAGGAACGGGACCAGCAGATGGTGTAATGGTTACATCACTAAATTTCCACTTAGTTGACAGAGGTCTGAGTCCCAGACCCAGTGACTTAAAACTCACACTGGACACATGTGCATGTGTGCCCAAGATCCTAAAAGGGCAATTGAGAAGGAACTGCAGCATGGCCACCCCCTCTGAGGGGATTTCTCACTTTCTGTCTGTCTCTCTCTGTCTTTCTGGTGAGCACACATGCCCTATAGCAAAAATCTCTCAAAAAATAAGAAAAAGAAATCTGGCAATTTTGACAACAGCAATACATATTATTGCGATGATAACATCCACACACATACAAATAAAAGTGTTATAAAGGAATACCAATCAGACAATGTAAAACTAGAAATGAGGTGAATAAATAGACCAGTTGAACTGACAAGAGAAACTCTTAAAAATACCCCTGGCTTTTGGTAACTTATATCAATGACAGAGACAGCACTTCAGAGAAGCAGAAAAAAAAAAAAATTTCCAAAGAACATTAGCTGTGGAGACAATATTATATCTGTACAGCAAAAAATGATGAAGTACCTTTTGTACATGACACATAATAATTTCCAAAGATACCTTTTAAGAGATATGCAATGGGATCAGCAGTTGGTGTGATGACTATGTCGCTGGACTCCCATGTAGTCAACTGTGGTTCAAGTCCTAGACCCGGTGGCTTAAACTAACATCGGGCATGTGTGCGTGCATGCCCAAGATCCTGAGAGGAGAATGGAGGAGAAGGGATTGTGGTGTGGCCATGCCCCCTGGGGGGTGATTTCTCACTTTCTGTTTCTCTGTCTCTCTCACGAGCACATGTGCCCTATAGCAAAAACCTCTCAAAAAAAAAGATCTATGCAAAATATTATTTTTTGAATAATTTATAAATTGGATTACATCAAAATACAAGTTCTATTAATCAAATGACACAAAGGGTGTAAAGAGAAATGACAGAGTGGGAGAAACTAATGACCACACATCTAATCGAACATATTTATCTTTTTAAAAGAAAACTTTTTAAAAAAACAGGATCTTACTAACTTATGATTCTCCTGCCTCCCAAGTAGTAACAAAACATTTTTTTAGAATTATTTATTTGATTTTGTTTGTTTGTTTATTTATTTATTTATTTATTTATTTTTTGCAACAGAGCACACATGTTCACCAGAAAGAGACAGACAGAGAGAGAGAAAAAAGGCTATCAGGTCCAGGACTAAAATCATGGTTGGTCATGTGAGAGTCCAGTGCCCTAAACACCATGCTATGTGCTGGTCCCATAACTAAGCATCTGTTATTAGAAAAAAAGAGACCAGCCCCCAAAGAATTGTAGGCAAAGATACTTTAACAGACCCTTTAGGTAGATTTCTAAATGTTCAATACATATGTAAAACATGTATAATATCTTTAGTAAATGGGAAATTCCAAAATCAAATAAATAAAACTAAACAGTATCAATAACACTTGGAACTGTTAAGTTATCTACATTTTAGGAAACTGATTCAATAAACTCCCAGACACACATACAATTAGCATAAACTCAAAGAAACACAAATATGTACTATGATAAGAATTCATAGCATTAGTGAGGTTGAAAGTGAGGTTGAAGAGGCAAGAGAAAATAATTAAGGGATAAATGAATGGGATAGTGTAGGGGAAGTAGTTCTTAGGGGTAGGCTGCATTTTAGATCTTATAGGTCCAATTTTTTAAAAAAAGTAAAAAATACAACATAAGTTATATGATGACATTTGTGTAATATACATGTATGCAAGTTTTTAGGAACAAATATGTAAAATATATGAGAAAATAAAAATTTATAGACATGAAAAAATGTGGTTACACATCTGTACAAGAAAAACTCACCTTTACAAAGATGACCACTTTCCCCAAATTTATCAAAATGAAGTGTTATCTCTGTCACTAATATAAATATACCATCAACTCTCCAGTATTTTTTTTTTTTTTTTTTTTTTTTTTTTTTTTTTTTGGAGAGGTTTTTCGCTATAGGGCGCGTGCGCTCGCCAGACAGAGAGAGACATAGAGACAGAAAGCGAGAAATCACCCCCCAGGGGGGATGGTCACGCCGCAATCCCTTCTCCTCCATTCTCCTCTCGGGATCTTGGGAACGCATGCACACGCGCCCGGCGTGAGTTGTAAGCCACCGGGTCCGAGACGCGAACCGCGGTCGACTACGTGGGAGTCCAGCGACATAGCCATTACGCTAACTGCTGGTTCCCATCTCTCCAGTATTTTGAAAAAGGGGCCAAAATTCTAAAATTTACCTAGAATGTCAAAATATGAATACATATATAATTAGAAAATTTCTGAATTACAGTACTGGAGCAGCTGACAATAACAAATACTGTAAAACTACAAAACAGCAATCATAGATAAAGATAAAAAGACTGGAATATAATTAAAATTTATAAATAAAAGCATATTAAAATAGAAATTGTTAGGCCACCCTGTGGCATGAGGGTTAATGCAGCTGTAACCCACATGGTCAACCATGGTTCAAGTCTAGGCCCCAACACTTTGAAAAGCAGGCCAGGTACATGTGCATATGTGCCCAAAACCCTGAGAGAAGAATGGAGTGAATACATTTAGTGGGAACACACAGTGTCTTTCATTGTTTGGCTTATTTAATTTACCATTGAATCTTCTTAATTTAATTACTTCACATGGAATGACAGGATCTCTTCTATAGGTTTGAGTAGTATTCCATTGTGTATATGTGCCACATTTTTTGTTTTTTTAAAATATGTTTTTAATTTTTATAAATAACTTATCTGTTCCAAAAAGTTTACCTAGCTAAATCACAAAAAACTTATTTGTTACAAGGAGCTTACCCAGCTAAGTCACAAAAAACATAAACTCAACATATCCAAATTATATTTTATTAATAAGACAAATAAAAACTGATTTATCAATCTTCATATAGTACTGCAGATGAAAATGGAAAAAAAAACAAACAAACCTGTTTTTAAAGAATAATGCATGCATGTAAGGGATTTGGGTCAAATTAACTAGGATTGTCATAATTCTTCTGTATATAAAATACAAAACATAAGAGACCAGCAGTTGGCATAATGGCTATGTCACTGGACTCCCATGTAGTAGACCATGGTCCAAGTCCTGGACCCAGAGGCTTAAACTCACACCAGGCACGTGTGCATGCATGCCCAAGATCCCAAGAGGAGAATGAAAAAGAAGGGATTGCAGCATGGCCATCCTCCCTAGGGGGTGATTTCTCTCTTTCTGTCTCTCTAGTTCTCTCTGTCTTTCTGGGGAGTGCAAGCACTCTATACAAAAAAAAAAAAAAAAAAAGAATGAGAGGAGAAAAAACTGATGCATGGCCATCTCCCCTGGGTTGAGATTTCTCCTCCCTTCCATCATTCTTTCTTCCTTTCTCTCTCTCTCTCACAAGCACACATGCCCTGTACCAAAACAAAACAAAACAAAACAAAAAAATCATAATGCATGTCCAACCTGGAGTCAATAGCAAATGTAACTGCAGTCTTGGATGACATATGGTTGACCATGAACTTGGATCCCCAGGTCAGTCTAAAAACAAGCCTGGGAATAACTGTGCATGCCCAAGATCCTGATGAGCTAGAGAGCTGTGGAAAACCTGTATGTGCTTCTCTCATTCTCTCAATCTTGAGTGGACATGCACACTCTATCATAAATAAAATAAACCGAAAATAAGAAAAGAAAAAAAGAAAATGTGATACAAATCTAAGTTTGGAAAGTCTTTGTCCACTAGTGGTTCCTTTTTTTTTTTTTTTTTTAGGTTTTTGACACAGGGCACATCTGCTCACTGAAGAAAGAGAGAAGGATAGTGAGAAATCACCACCCAGAGAAATAGCTACACCACAATCCCTTCTCTTCCAATCTCCTCTTGAGATTTTGGGCACATGCACACACACGTGTCCAGTGTTATTTTCAAGCTGCCAGGTCTAGGACTCAAACCAGAGTTAGCCCAGATGGGAGTCCAGTGCCTTAACCACTACACCACCTGATTGCCCCAGTGCTTCACTTCTTGGCAGAGTCATTACTGAAAAATCCTGAGACTAAATTAGTGGATACATAGGCCTAATCAAGAGTTGGCACAAAGAATAGACAGCAGAGTGAAGTCATCTGAAACCAATCAGACTCTCTTGAGGCACCACATGACTAAAGCCTCAGTTGCCATCCAGGCAACCAGAATAGAAACTACCCAACTGAACCAACTCCAAATTCTAAGGACACTTAAACAAAAAAAATTGGTTGGTTTTTAAAATACTTAGTTGGTTCCTCACACAGAAAATGCTAAACAGTACATTTAAGCCCCCAGCTATGTTTTTAACAATATCACATGAGGCAGAAAGTCTTAAATACATGTCAGATACAATCAATAGAACTTCACAGCTATATGTGAGACTTCTGAAAAACCTACAAAGCAATTATGTGTACATTAAGAGATGAAGTTTTAAGATTTGTACATGCTATAAGTCTCTGAACTTAAAAAAATAAAAAGAAAAAGCCAGTAGATGGCCTAGCAGTTATGTCACTGGAATCTCACATGACAGACTGCCCTTCAAGTACCAGACCTGGTGGCTTAAAATTCACAATGGGCAGATGTGCATGCATGCCCAAAATTCCAGGAGGAGAAAGGAGAAGGTAATGTGGTATGGCCATCACTCTTAGGGAGTGATTTCTTACTTTCCCTCTCACTGTCTCTGTGTCTCTCTCTTGCATGCACATGAGCACTAAGGGAAATACCTTAGTGTATTTCCCAAGAATATTTTTAAATTAATAAAACATAAGGAGTTGCTACTTATACAAGAGTATTACATTACATTTTATTTACATTTTAAACATTGGTTTGAAAAAAGGATCATACTGTCTAATTCTGCTATTTTTACATAATATAAAATGGGCTCTTATGTGTCAGCAGAAGGCATTGTGGTTAAGGTACTGGATCCCACATAGCTGAGTATGTGGTTCAAGTCCCAGACCCAGTGGCATGAAAACCATGCCAGGCACATGAGTGAGTGAGTGAGTGAGTGAGAAAGTGAGTGAATGTTTGTGTACACCCAAAATCCCAGGAGAGGAGAAGGGATTGAAAAATTGGCCATCCTCCAAGGTTGGCAGGGGTGGGGGGAATTCTCTCTGGTGAGCGTGTGTGTGTGTGTCCTACAGCAAAAATATCTAAAAAAAAAAAAAAAAAAGAAGAAAAATGTCTCATAAATTTCCTGCAGTGTTTATAATCTTAATAAGATATTGTTGTCATTAAGTGGAAAATACTTGGAAACCACATAAATCACACAATGTGTTGAAGGATAGAAAAAATATTGAAAGTCATGTTTGTGTTAACCTCAGTGTCATGCACACACACACAAAAATGAAAGTAAACAAACAATTTATTTGATTGAAATCAGACTATCCCTGCTGAAAGATGGCCCAAACCTCTGGACAGCATCCAGTGCTTCAGGTGAAGGTAGGATTATCCAAATTTTGTTCACTCTAGGAAGTAAGATCAATATCTACTTTAGATAAACCAAAATTTTTCCCTTTCCCAGGTTCTTCTCCCTCTGCTCTGAAGTACTAGTATAGTATTTGGGCCATTGGGGTGTTCTTTCAGGTGAGATTTCCATCTGTACAGTATAACTTTCTAACTTTGTAATACTTACTTTAGTCCAAATAAAATGGTACCATTCACCAGTACTCCAAGTTCCCTAACAGAAATCAGTGTCACTGGATTCTCAACTTGTATAACATTCATTTTGTTCCTTAGGTTTTTGCCATCAGGTGAGAGTGCTGGAAAAGAATGACAAAAAGTGCAAGGGGTAGTGAGAAATCATGCCCCAGGGGAAATGGCCACACCACAATTCCTTCTCTTCCATTCTCCTCCTGGAATTTGGGGCACAAAGGCACATGCATCCAGTGCAATTTTCAAGCTGCCAGGTCTTGGACTGAAGGAAAGGCTGCCCTTTCCTTCAACCAAGTGGGAGTCCAAAATCTTAACCACTATACCACCTGATGGCCCCTAAAATTCTTTAAGTTTACCCAGGAGTGGGCCAGTCAGTGGCACTGTGGAAAGGCAGTTGGATCTACATGCAACTTTGTAGTTTGATTCCCAGACCCAATGGTCTGAAAAGTATATCTGGAGCATGTTCAAATGTACCCAAAATCCCAAGAAGAAAATGGAGAAGTGATTTTGGCATGGCCATCCACCTGGAACATGATTTCTCTTACTCCTCACCTACCTACACTGCCCATCTCTGTGCCTCTCAGGCAAGCACTTGTGCTACAGTGCAAAAAACTTAAAAAACAAAACAAAACAAAACAAAAAACAATTACCGGGAACCAGCAGTTAGCGTAATGGCTATGTCGCTGGACTCCCACGTAGTCGACCGCGGTTCGCATCTCGGACCCGGTGGCTTACAACTCATGCCGGGCGCGTGTGCGTGCGTGCCCAAGATCCCGAGAGGAGAATGGAGGAGAAGGAATTGCGGCGTAACCATCCCCCCTGGGGGGTGATTTCTCGCTTTCTGTCTCTATGTCTCTCTCTGTCTGTCTGGCGAGCGCACAAGCCCTATAGCGAAAAAACCTCTCCAAAAAAAAAAAAAAAAACAATTACCCAGGAGTGTTAGGCAGGTCTAAGAAATGCAGGAGGGGACCAGAGCCTTCACTCACTTTAAGACATCAAGACACCCCACAAACACACAGCTGCCATAAGAACACTCTGTCTGCAAAGACTCCACTATTATTTCACTGGAAACAGGGGCAATTCACTAGTACTTGAAATAGGCTCGTATTACAGATGTGTAAACTTAATGAGAAACAGAGTAGCATCCATGCTAGGAAGTGCTAGGTGTTCAGACTTAACATCTGGGCAGGTTCCTGTCTGATGGTCACAAAGAATTAGAAATGTGGACAAATGGAGAGGATAGTAAGCAAAGTTTATTAGAAAAGAGTCAAAGCTTCCAGCTAAATGAAAATGTATTCCCAGGGTGTCAGAATGGGCTCTGAGAAGGAAAAAAGAAAAAAACAATGTAAAAACTAATTTTGTCTAAGAAGATGGAGAAAAAAAGACTACTTCGTTCAAAGCAATGCCAACACAGGTGATTTTTGCCACCAAGGAGTCTTACACTAATCACGGTCCTTGACTTGGACAGTGTGCTCAGGACCACAGTCAATTTGTCTACTTCTAGCCCCATCAGCAAGTGCTCATAAATTTCTTGAAACATGAAAGAAGAGTATATGGTTCAAAGTCCTTCCCCCTACTGCTCTCTCCAAACCAAGAGATGCTACACTTTTTGTTTGAAATGTAGCAATGACATGAACAATGCTACTTTCAGCTGTCATTATCGCAAGCAGGTTGCAAGAAGCTTTCTGTACAAGTAAGTAAGAAGAGCTGATAACTGATTTCTACGGAGAGCAGTGAATAACTTTTATAAAAGGATTGGCTATACTGACTCCATTTGTCTCCTTTCCTCCATTCCGTGGACTCCCAACCCTATCTACCTAACCAGAGATCTTACTCCTCCTCTCTCATTAGGACCCTGTAGCAGAGCTGGAAGCTGAACTCATTGCCATTGAATTCCCTGACTCCTCAATTTGAAGCACAAGAACCTCCATTTTTAACTCTATTATTGGGAACTTGTTCCCTCCTTTTTGCATAAATAGAAAGATTAAGATTCCTACTGTTTTTGCTAGATAACCCAAAACTTCCTACCTTAAGAAATTCCTTTGCAATGAACTCCTTGCCCTGGGCCATGAAGACCATTAAGATCCCATTGTGTTTAGGTAAAGAACTGGAAAGTGCCCTTAGTAATTATTAACCTGCTTGATCAGGCTTCTGTGACTACTTTCCATTGGGATCCCCTCTCCCTTTCTCCTCTGCCTCCTCCTCAACGGTTAATGTTCCCGCCACAACAACGCAAATGTGCTTTTTGCCTTTACAAGCACCCTTCTCCCTACACTCGGGGCTGCGGGGTCTTTGAGAGACATGAGAGCTCCCGCAGTCGCTGGTAATAACGACTCCTATAACGTGGCTATGACTGGGTGTCCTCTCCTTTCTTGCTGATCACAATATAACAAACAGATCCCGTGCCCAGCTTAGACTAAATTACCCCATTCCAGAACTTCTGGAGTCCCTTTTGTACACCTGAATGCACACACCCACCTTCCGACAAAGCAGCTACTGAAAGCAAGGCCCAGGTCACCTCTTTCCTCACCCCGGACCTGCACACCCCGACGCTCCTGTCGCTTTCCCCACCCAGCCCGGACCAGGGGCTGCACCTTCCCTCAGGCGCCCCTCCTCCTCCACCCGACATTCCCCCACTTTTCTGCTCCCACCAAGGAAGAGGGGCACCTCTCCATTACTAGGGTCCTCAAAACTCGCAACCCTCCTCCTTTAGACTCAGACTCACCTTCACGGACACGTGTCCGGCAGAGCACGGTCAGCACAGCTGCAGGTTCTCTCCAGCGACCACGCGGAAGGAACTGAGCGCCACAGGCAGAGAGAAAATCTGAAAAAGCCACCCTCCTCGGCCTGTGCTGATGACGTCATCGGAGCAGAGACTACATTTCCCACAAGGCTCTGCGATCCTCAATAAGACAACAATGTGAAGGTTCCTGTGCTTCTACACAGAGTCCTGTTACCAGGAGACCAGAACGTGAAGGGAGAGGAACAGTATCCAGGTGAGTGAGAGACAGGATCCTGGTTCTTTATTAAATCCTGGTTTGACATTTCAAGGCTAATGAGGAAATTCATACGTGGGTCACTTAGTCGATGACATTAATAAGTAATTTAACACTTTTGTTGTTCCGATATAGTTATTCCTGTTATACAACCAACAACTCTTTTTAGTAATGCAATCAAAAGAATGAAAAATATTGTGTTTTAGGTTATTAAGAAACAGATAATTACTATGGTAATTCTCTTGCAATCATTAAAATATCTTTTTTTTTTTTTTGGAGAGGTTTTTGCTATAGGGCACATGTGCTAGCCAGCCAGACAGAGAGAGACAGAGAGACAGAAAGTGAGAAATCACCCCCCAGGAGGGATGGCCATGCCGCAATCCCTTCTCCTCCATTCTCCTCCCAGGATCTTAGGCATGCACGCACACGCGCCCGGTGTGAGTTTAAGCCACCGGGTCCGGGATGCAAACCACTGTCTACTACATGGGAGTCCAGTGACGTAGACATTACGCTAACTGCTGGCCCCCTCAATCATTAAAATATCTTTATCCTCACCCACTAAGCTAATTTTTGAGTGTTTAATGGTTACTACAGTTGGAAAACTGTTCTAGTGGTCCTTTCCCCAGCAGCAGGCGACAGACCCAGCTGCAGGCCTTTGGCGAGCCAGGGATACTGAGGCAGGGACATCGCTGCTCCCTAGCTGCACCTCCAGACCCCCAGCCCAAGCCCCCACCCCCTAGGTAGGTAGCTAGTATTTTCTGCTTTTGATTTTTTGTGTGCCTCTTCATTCTCTTGTTAATTTCCTGGTCTTCCTCCTCCCACAACCTGTCCTTTTCCCAGCAGCAGGCGACAGACCCAAATCACGCAACTTTTTCTTTATTTCTCTGTGTTGTGTTTTTCTTTTTTTCACCTATTATCTTCTCCTCTTCACCTTCCACCCTGCCAGAGGAACTAGACAGTTCTATAATCAGATATCTGATATCCCCCAGTAATATAACTTTCTCTGGGATCCTCCTTTGTACTAATCCTCCTGAGAAAAAGGAGATATTGCTTTTCAGACACCTCAGTAGAGTACCCCTCTTGAGACCACATTAGTAAAAACAACAGAAGAGAGACTTTGGCAAATATTAATTTGCAGCAAAAGGGAAACTCACTCCTACTCGGAGAAACTTTTCCGTAAGAGGTACTCAAAGTGAATACATCTTCCACTGGCTACAAGTAGAAGAAGAGCCTCAGGTCTGAATAAACAAGAAAATATGTCTTCACCAAAGGAAAATGGCAACTCCCCTCCATCTCTCATAAGTATGGAGGACGTTACCAAAATGTCAGACAAAGAAATTCGAACATTCATGGTTAACAAATTCTATGACTTGGAACAGAAAAGAGACAAGGAACTACAGGAGATTAGGAATTCCTTCCAGGACATGAAAGAAGAAATGGACACTCTGAGAAAGAATCAGGTAGAACTACTAGAGATAAAGTCTGTAATACAGGAAATCAAAAACTCTCTTGAAAGTATTAAAAGTTGATTAGACCATGCTAGAGAGAGAATGTCTGGTGTAGAAGATAAAAACTCGGACCTAGAAAAAAAACACCAAAAAGATCGAGAAAATAAAAAAATGAGGATAATATACGAGAAATACTACACTCCATTAGACGCCCAAACATCAGAATAATTGGCATCCCAGAAGGTGAAGAAACTAATAATGGCATGGAAAATCTATTTCATGAAATCCTGGAAGAAAATTTCCCAAGTCTAGAGAGACACTCAACCATCCAGACCCAAGAAATACAAAGGACCCCAAATAGAATCAATCCCAGAAGATCTTCCCCAAGACACATCCTAGTCAGACTGTCCAAGACCACAGATAAAGATATGATACTAAAACTGGCAAGAGAGAAATGAGAAGTGATGTACAAAGGACATTCCATCAGGCTAACACTGGACCTCTGAATGGAAATAATGCAAGCAAGGAAAGAATGGGAAGACGTATTGAAAGTTTTAAGAGAGAAACAATTTCAACCAAGACTATTATATCTTGCAAGATTATCCTTCATATGGGAAAAAAAGATTAAAATCTTCTCAGATAAACAAAACCTGGAAGAATTTGCCAACACCAGACCAGTTCTTCAAGAAACCCTGAAGAAAGTACTGTTCCAGGAAAACTAAAGAATTAACCACCAGAAACAAAGAAATAAAAGTCAACTAAGACAATGGCCAACTTAAACGTCGGGACAGATCCAGTAACACCGATAATAACATTGAATGTTAATGGATTAAATTCTCCAATCTAGACTGGCTGAATGGATAAAACAACACAGATCCTCTATCTGTTGCCTACAGGAAACCCACCTCATGGGGAAAGACATACATAGACTGAAAATGAATGGTTGGAAAAAGGTTTTCTATGCAAATGGGAACCAAAAAAGAGCTGGAGTTGCAATACTAATTTCTGACAAAATAGGGTTTAAACAAAAACTGTTTGAAGAGACAAAGATGGGCACTATATCATAATAAAAGGCTCTATAGATCAAGAAGATATAATGCTTATAAATATCTATCTGCATAACACAGGAGCACTCAAATACGTGAAGGAAAGACTGTTAGATCTAAAAGGGGAGATAGACTGTAACACACAGTGTTGGAGATCTCAACACTGCACTTTCCCCTCTGGACAGATCATCTAGGAAAAAAATATGTAAAGAGATCAAAGGTCTAAATGATACCATAAATCAAATGGACTTAACAGACATCTATAAACTTTCCATCCAAAACCCATGAAATACACTTTTTTCTCACCCCAACATGGAACCTTTTCAAAGATTGACCATATCATAGGACACAAAGCAAGACTTTACAGATTCAGAGGCATAGAAATTATACCCAGCATCTTCACCGACCATGATGAAATTAAACTTGATTTTAATTTCAAAGGAAATCCGCAAAAATACCCAAATACATGGAAACTAAATAATCTACTCTTGAATGACCCACTACTACTGAAGAAATAAAGACTGAAATTAAAAGATTCCTGGAAGCCAATTACAATGAAGACATGAGTTTCCATAATCTTTGGGACACTGCTAAAGCAGTCATAATAGGGAAGTTCATAGCAATTAGTGCACATAAGAGGAAGACAGAAATAAGGCTAATGGATCACCTAACATCATGCCTCAGAGAATTGGAAAAGCAACAGCAAAAAAATCTAAAAAATTCAAGGAGAAGGGAAATAATAAAGATCCTAGCAGAAATAAATGAAATAGAAAATAAATGTACTATACAGAAAATAAATGAAAGTAAAAGCTGGTTCTTTGAAAGGATAAACAGAATCGATACATCACTAGCAAGATGTATTAAGAAGAGAGAAAGGAACCAGGAGAATCAAATCTGCAATGAGGCTGGTAATATAACAACAGACATAATAGAAATTCAAAACACCATTAGAGGATATTTAAACATCTATATGCTAAGAAACAAGACAATCTGGATGAGATGGACAAATTCCTGGAGAAATATAATCTACCAAGTATGAGCAAGGAGGATATAGAAAGTCTGAATAGGCCCACAACAAGCCAGGAGATTGAATCAGTAATTAATAACCTCCCAAAAAGAAAAGCCCTGGCCCTGATGGATTCACCTCTGAATTCTACAAAACTTTCAGAGAAGAGTTAACCGCCATTCTGCTCATGTTATTTCTAAAGATCCAAAACGGTGAATCTCTCCCTAATTCATTCTATGAAGCCTATATCACCCTCATCCTTATAACAGATAAGGACAGGACAAGGAAGGAAAACTTTAGACCAATATCTCTGATGAACATAGACACAAAGATTCTCAACAAGATACTAGCAAACCGTATTCAACAACTTATGAAAAAAGATCATACACCATGATCAGGTAGGCTTTATTCCAGGAATGCAAGGTTGGTTCAACATACGCAAAACCATATATGTAATACATCATATTAACAGGAATAAAGATAAAAACCATATGGTCTTATCAAGTGTTGCTGAAAAAGCATTTGATAAGATACAACATCCCTTCATGATCAAGACTCTCAACAAAATCGGCATAAAAGAGCCATTTCTCAATACAATAAAAGCCATCTATGAAAAACACAGTGAACATCATCCTGAATGGAGAAAAGTTGAAAGCTTTCCCACTAAACACAGGAACAAGACAAGGATGCCCACTTTCTCCAATCCTTTTTAATATAGTACTGGAAGTCCTCCCCACCACAATCAGAAAAGAGGAAAAAATAATGGGCATTTGAATAGGAAAAGAAGAGGTGAAACTCTCTCTTTTCGTAGACGACATGATTGCATATATAGAAGACCCAATGGTCTCCATGGAAAAATTACTGGAAGTAATACATGATTACAGAAAAGTTGCAGGATATAAAATCAATATACAGAAATCGATAGCATTTTTATTTACAAATAACAGGCAGACTGAAATAGAACTGAAAAAAGTTATTCCATTTACCATAGCCAGCAAAAGTATATGATATTTAGGTATAAATCTAACAAAAGAAGTTAAAGAGCTCCACAAGGAAAACTATGAGAAGCTAAAAAAAGAAATTGAAAATGACACAAAAAAAATGGAAGGACATCCCATGTTCATGGATTGGAAGAATTAATATAATCAAAATGGCAATTCTACCCAAATTAATCTACCCATTTAATGCAATGCCAATCAAAGTACCAGACACATTCTTCACAGATCTAGAAAAGACAATCATAAAAGTTGTCTGGAATCATAAAAGACCCCGTATTGCCAAAGCAATTCTACACAAGAAGAGTGGAGTGGACAGCATCTCACTCCCTGACTCAAAAATATACTACAAAGCTGTGGTAATCAGAACAGCATGGTACTGGCACAGAAACAGACAGGTGGACCAATGGAACAGAATAGAGTCCCTAGAAATAAATTCCCAAACAGTCAACTGATTTTTGAGAAGGGGTACCAGTCAATCCAGTGGGAAAAGGAAAACCTCTTCAGCAAATGCTGCTGGAAAAACTTGATTTCCACCTGCAGAAAGATGAATCTGAACCTCTACCTCTCAGCTTTGATAAAAATCAAGTCAAGGTGGATCAAGGATCTAAATCTAAAACCTAAAACTATAAAACTATAAAGTTCCTGGAAAACACAGAGGAAACTTTGGGAGACATTGGTGTAGGGAAAGACTTCTTAAATAAGACCCTCAAAGTACAGTCAATCATCCCCAAAATAAACAAGTGGGATTGCATCAGTCTAAGAAGTTTCTTCTTGGCAAAAGACACAGTAATAAGTGTGAATTGACAGCCCTCAGAATGGGAAAATATTTTTGTAAATTATGCATCAGATAAGGGACTGATAACCAGAATACACAAGGAACTAAAGAAGCTGTTTGGAAAAAAGATGATCAATCCTATTAAAAGATGGGAGAAGGAGTTGAAAAAAAAAAAAAAAAAACACTCTCTAAACATGACATACGAATAGCCAAAAAGCATATGAAAAAATGTTCAACATCCCTCATCGTAAGTAAAATGCAGATCAAAACAACAATGAGGTACCACCTAACCCCACTCAGAATGTCTAAGATTAAAAAAAAAAATGATAAGTGTTGGCAGGAGTGTGGTGAAAGGGGAACTCTTTTCACACTGCTGGTGGGAATGTAAATTGGTCCAGCCACTGTAGTGAACAATTTGGAGATTCCTCAAAAATCTACAAATAGGGACCAGCAGTTAGCATAATGTCTATGTCGCTGGACTCCCACATAGTCGACCATGGTTCATGTCCTGGAGCCGGTGGCTTAAACTCACCCCGGGCGCCTGTGCGTGCATGCCCAAGATCACGAGAGGAAAATGGAGGAGAAGGTATTGTGGCGTGGCCATCCCCCATGGGGGGTGATTTCTCACTTTCTGTCTCTCTGTCTCTCTCTGTCTGTCTGGTGAGCACACGCGCCCTATAGCAAAAACCTCTCAAAAAAAAAAATCTGCAAATAGATCTACCATATGATCCAGCAATCCCACTCCTCGGTATCTACCCAAAGGAGAGAAGAATTCTTTATTGGAAAAGTGCTTTCACATTGATGTTTATTGCAGTACTATTCACAATTGCTAAGACATGTAACCAACCCAAATATCGCTCTATGGATGAATGGATTGAAAAACTGTGGTACATATACTCTATGGAATACTATTCAGCCATAAAAACCAACAAAACCCTGACTTTTGACAGAAAATGGAAGAATATGGAAGATTTACTGCTGAGTGAAGCAAGCCAGGCTATGAAGAAGAGACCCTGTATGTCCCCACTTAATATATACCGAGTATCTGCACTTTATGACAAAAACTGATTGACTAAAAGATATACAAACACAAGAGATGAGTGTGAATGTCAGATGTGGTGAGTGTGGAGGAGAGGGGCCTTGGAAAGGACATTTGGAGGAGGGATACATAGGCAGAGCATTGATGGGACGGGGAAGTGTGGTGTAATCTGTTGAAGATATTTTGATCAACTGGACTGGGGAGAAATGTTCACATATTGAAATGTTCACTTCATAAGCTAAACAATGTCATTGAATGTATATAAAAATAATTAATTAATTAAAAAAAGAAAACTCCTCTAGTGTATTTTTAAGATAAGACAGCAGAATAATAGGATAGGTGTATTTCATATTCCAAGTCTATTTACACTTCAGGTATCCAATAATTACTTGACCAAAAGCTCCCATGTTTTACCTAACAAATCTTTAATTATTTGGGGTGTGTCTGTGTGTGGGAGATGTACCTGACTTACCTACTCTCCTTGATTTTGCCCACAAACCAGGCTGGGAGGAATTTCATATACATTTTGTTATCACTGAGTTTCTTTTCAAACAGAGAACTGACCATCTTTTTAAAAATTATTTTATTTAATTATATTTATTATTATTATTATTGTTAATGTTATTATTATTAATAATTTGACCAGAGAAAGAGAAAGGGAAAATGAAAAAGCAAGCCACGAGGTCTGGGACTCCAGCCATGCTCAGCCATGTGGGAGTCCAGTGCCTTTCTTCACCAGGCCACCTGCTGGCCCCAAAATGCCCATCCTGATTCATCAGGGTTAATCTTAGACTGGAGTGGTGAATTGAGGGAATAGTATGAAAAGTGGGTAAAGATTGGGAGTGGTGACTGGAGGGGGGTGCAAGAGACACAATTTTTTTCCTGTTATATGCCCTGCCATGTTCAAATTTCTGTATCTTCTCTGATGCTGTGTCTTTCAGTGACTCTGTTCTATAGACACAAAGAAATTAGCCTTGATCACCACAGTACTCTCTCACCTTCTAGTTTTGAATCCCTGGCCTCCCTTCCTACCACCCTTGGATACCAAGTCTCTCTTAAACATATATTGTTATGTTACTGGGGGGATTATTTAAATACAGGATGATTGGTAGGGGGTGAGTGGGGAAGTCAATCCCTGACATTCCCACCTCTAAAACATAGGTGTTGTTTACTCTCTTTGTGGACTTTAGTTTTCTATGTTTTAACATGGAGACAATAAAGGTTAACAGGTGATGTGGTGGTTAAAGTGCTGGATTTCCACAGGGGTGAAACATGTCTAGTCCTGGACCTGGCAGCTTGCTTTCTCAGTTTTTCTTTCTCTTCATCTCTCTCTGATCAAATTTAAAAGTAGTAATAAATAAAATAAAGTAAACAATGCCTAATATAAAAAGAAGAAAATGGAGGCCGTAATACACATTTGCATGTGTAGACCTCACCTTGGGCTCACCTCTAGTAATAGAACAAGAAACAATCTCTATCTTCTTCCTAGGATGGTAAATTTTCCAGAAACATAGAAAGGAGACTCAAGTGTTGTGAGTTATTTCCAGCATTGGCGATGTATTGCAGTTTTCAGTGTTCAAGTTTATCCTTTTCTTGTTATAATTATTCCTAATGGAACAATTGACCTTATGGACCAACTCCGTGAAGTTAAGGCAGCCAGATTCCACATGGCAGACTGCATAGTTCAATTCCTGTATCTGGCTTGAGAAACATGAGGGGTGTGTATGAAGTCATAGCCAAAATCTCAAAAGAAGGGAGTGGTGGAGGGTAAATGGTTACAGCATGACTATGGCCCACTTGGGGTGCTTTCTCACTTTCCCTTTTCTTTTCCTCTTCAGTTAAAGAATATCTATTTTGGTAAAGTTAAAAAATTAAAATATAATTTATTTTAGTATTTTTATCTTATATTGTGTTACTTTTCCGAACTTGTTTATTCATACTAATAGTCTGTAGCCAATTCCTAGTGACTTCCTAAAAATTGTGTCATGTCATCCACAAATAAAGGTAACGATGTATTCCTTCCTAATATAAATGCCTTTTATTTATTTCTGTGGTGACTTCTCACAGTAGTTGACCTTTGAAGTTCCTACTGAGCACACACTTGTTTTAGAGCCCCTGCAAAGAAGAAAGTGTGCCCTTTTGTGGTGGTAGGGGCCATAGGCTTCTTCTCACACTCCCTACTGTGTGCACACATGTCCTAACCATATCACGTTGTCTAACTGTGTGTATATGCTCCAGCCACTGTCTCAGTGTGCAGGGCTGCTCATGGCACCTCAGAGATGCACATATACAAGCACTGATGTTTCTCAGGATAGTCTATTTGGCAGTGGATCTGCTTTGAGTGTGGCACCATGCTGCAACTGACTGGGGCCCAGATGGTGAAGTGACCCTATGCACGTTCTTTCTTCAGATTAGTGTTTTGTGGGCATCAGCAATATCTTATGTTGGGATGATCAGGAACTTCAGGACTCTTCTGTAGCTAAGACTGTGGTCCCTGATGACAATGGGAACACTAGGGACCTCTCACTTACTCTGTCCAAGCACTGGGGTATTCCTAGCATCTCAAACTAAGCCAGAGTGCAGACACTAGAATAAATACCAGCTTTCCAATGTACAAACATCAACACACACACAAGCATGAAGAATAATCAGCAGAATGTGATGTTACCAATGGGCAAAGTAAAGTGCAGGGACTGACACTAAAGGGGAGATGCACAATCTGCTTGACAGAGATTTCACAGTCATGGTTTTGAGGAACCACAACACACTTAAAAGAAAATACACAGAAACATTTCAACACACTTTTGATGTATATGTGGCAAGGTTCTAGAAGAGGTTTTGGCGCGGGAAATATTGTGTGTCTTTGAAATATACAATCTTTTGTGGTTGCTGTTTTAGTATTTACATTTTGAGTTTTACTTGCAGTCATACCTTTATTTAATTATTTTTTCAGCAAGTAATTATTCAACAACTCACTGCCTCAGGAATATTTTCAGTACCTGGATACCTATTGGTGAATACAGTAATTTAAACATGGCCGTAGTACAATAAAAGAGAAACAGTCATCTTAACTATACAGAATACACCTAAGATCTAACTATATTAAAGTCTATAAAGAAAATTGTAGCTTTCTATAAAAGAGAAAAATAGTTGGTCACAATACCAACCACACTCTGGGGAGTCTGAAGGATTTACATGGGAAAAGTGACAATAAAGCAGATTATGAGGAAGAAACAGTATTTGAGGATGATGGAAAATCTTATCCAAAGACCACAGCAGAAAAATTTAGGTACAAATATAGAAGGGATATAAGACCCACCAGCATGAAGTATAGTAGAAGAGGGAAAAGAATGTAAAAGAGGGTTGAAAAGGTAGACATGATCTTATTGAATATTTTGTGTTTTACCTCAGAGAAGTGAGAAAGCCTTGAAATGATTTTAGTAGAAAAAAGTATAATCTAATTCATTTTTTGGATTAGCTAGCTAATGTGAGGACAATTTATGGGGAAAGGCAAAAATAGAATTAGGAAAACCAGGATGGAAGCTGTTGGAGATGTTCAGGGAAGAGAAACTGATGACTTGTACTATGGAGAGATGTGAATTTATGATGAAGAGAATTCATTATAAATTGGATGTGTGATTGGATGTGGGAATGAGACTCTGGAATGACCCATTCAAAGATGACTCAAGTATAATTCAACAGCTTCTGGATTGAGTAGCTGGATGTGGTGATGCCATTTTGGTTACAACATGGGGTACACACAGAAAAAGAAATCATAACTTTGGGTCAGGTCTTGAAGGGGAGGCATAAATGTCCTCTGAAATTCTTCAGGGACCCCATTGCTGGTTTAGTGTAGAGATAAGTGTATTCAGATGAGGAACAAGGCAGAAGTAGAGAAGAAATGATGGCCAGGAAAATAGATGAGTGGATCCAGGGGGAAAAAATTGTCTGTAATAGAGTATGTACTTCAGGATCCTAGGTCTATAAAGTCAAAACTGATGTGACAGGATCTGTGTCATTAAGTCAGTGGCAGCTGAGGGCAGTATACTGGCGAGGACAGCAGGAGAGAAGAGCATAGTAGAATAAAGTAGCATAAAAATGTTAAGTCTGATCTCCCCTTGCTCCACTTCAGGAAGGTTAAGGGAAGAGGACAGAAAGAATGCAAGACAGATTACAGCAGCCCTTTCAAACAATATATTTATATGCCTGTCTTCTACTACAGTACATTGGTTATCAAATGCTTCTGGAAACTTCCCAAACTAAATCCAATGCCAACTTTGTTTTTCTTTATTATTCTTTGCCATTTGGTAGGTAATCTGTTTCATTTCTGTGGTTACTGTGAGAAAATAAAATCCCTTTTAGTCTTCATACTGACCACAGAACACTTAACAACAGATTATTTTATTATTATTATTTACTTAGGACTCACTGGACATTTTAAAAGTGAGAAGAAAGCAAACACCTGGCTCTAGTTTGGAAATTTATCCCTCACTAGTTTTCCATATTTATAGTTTCTTTCATTCACTGTGTTTTCCTTTTGGAATGTTTAGTGGTTGTGACTACTCAAAATAACTTTTTTTTTTTTTTTGGTTTATGGTTTAGGGCACATGCACTGACCAAAGAGAGAAAGATAGTGAGAGGGAAAGTGAGAAATCACCTCCCAGGGGAGAATGCTATGTCACAGCCCTTCTCCTTTATTCTCCTTCTGGCACTTTATACATGCACATACACACACACACACACACACACACACACACACACACACATGTGCCCAGCATGATTTTTAAGCTACCCAGTCCAGGACTTGAACCACAGTAAACCATGTGGGAGCCCAGCACCTTCACTGTCACACCACCTGCTAGCCCCAATAGTATCCATTTTTAAAGTTACCTTTGTGCTTTTCCTTCCTCACTCTCTTCTGTTTTGTTGGCAATTTTCTTAGTACTACTTTCCAATTAGCCTATTCTCTGATTACTTTGTTCATCCCTGCTCCTAGTATTTTTTTCTCTGCATATAATGTAAAAAAATTTTTTCAGTTAGTGTGTCTTATTTTCATAAATTTTTATTTTTAATGTATCACATTAATTTCTTCTTAATTTACATTGACTTTTTTTGGTATGTACTTAATAGAGAGAGACAGAGACAGAGAAAGAGAGGGAAAATGAAAAATCAATCCTTGGGGGTGATGGCTACACTGCAGTCTTTTCTCTGTCATTCTCTTCTTGAGATTTTGGGCATCTACATATGTGCACCTAGCATGATTTTCAAGCCACTGGGTCTGGGACTCCAACCTGAGTTGGCTATGTAGGTTCCAGTGCTTTCACTTTTAAGCCACCTGCTGGCCTGCCTTGTTTTGTTTTGTTTATTTCAACGTATTTCATTCAATTTGTACAGTAGTGTTTTCTTTATTCCTTTTTTATTTATAGAAAAACTAGCAAAATTATTTTATTTTCATTGCCAGCAATTTGATATAAAAATTTCCATGGTCTTCAATTGAACTGTATTTCTCTTTTCTTTAGAATTTCCTTTTTTTTAATTAAAATAATTCCTAAACCATTCTATGTGCTAGACCTTCTGTTTAACACTTAGATATGGCTTTTTGGAAAGGCCACAAGCCACCAGCTCCATGAAGTGACAAATTGGTCCTTGTTTTGGAAAATCCTCTAGGTATTTATAAAAAAAAATACATGTTCATGAAATTCTGAACGATCATCATCAAAACCTGCTTCATTGGTAATTGGGAACTCCCACAGCTTCCCTTCTTTTGTCCACTGAATTGTCTCTTCAAACCCATTCAGAATAAGCTGTTCACTGACTCTGGCAACCTACTTAGCAAATTCCACATCCCAAAGTGAAGGTGATGTCTCTGGTTCAGTTTCTTCTTCAGTAACTGCCTTAGTGTCAAAAATATTGTCTCTTCCCCTATAATATATTTCTCCTAAGACGTTTTCTAAGATAAGCAGTCCTCTCCTGGCCAAGGTCACTGTCCAATCCTTCATCAAACTTAATCTGATGCTCTGGTCTTGTACTAACTCTAGCTGTAACAGATCTGGCAACTTTCATATCTGATATTATGTTCCTGACACTAATTTTAGATCTCTTTTCATCTACCTATGCCCTCACATCTTTCTCATGCTGCCAGAGTTGCCTGAGCAGTTCTGATTTGGTCATCTGCTTGTTGAAAGGGAAGGATTCTGCAACAGCAGATGAAGCTGCCACCAACTCAGGACTGAACTGCTCCTTTCTCTTCTTTGTTTTATCTTCTGTAGTTTTCTTAAGCCTGCCAATTGTAACCTCTAAATTTGCAAGTGGTCTTCTATTAGGTGGCTTTGTTCTTTGTACACTTACAGTACTTAATTCAAATTTCATGCTCTTAATAATATCTAACAAGCCTTTCTTTGTATTTTCTTTGACATTGTCTTGGCTCTCTGAAGTCTTTTTGGAAATCTCATTGGTTAGAACAGACTGCTCATCTTTCTTGCTGTAGATAACACTGTTCGTACCAAAATACCTTTGGCTATCATTTTTTGTCTTTACTGTTCTTCACAGAGCAGCCAGTAGTATGACCATAGCCACCATTGCCTCCAGGCTTCCGGACAGCAAAGGGTGGTGAGAAAACAGGCAAAGAAATAGGAATGCTGAGACTCTAGGTAACATTCCCAAGAAACACACTGAATAAAAAAGGTCCTTTATTTCTTTAAGGAATTTCATTATATTTGGTGTAAGTTCATATTGTGATTGCCCTGCTAGTGCTAGTTTTTTCTAAGTAAACTTATCTACCAAGCAGTGATTATTGGACTTTCCTTTGTATTTAGTGGTGATCATTGGGCTTTCCTTTGTACTTTTAATTTTCTTCATGAAATTTTAATTTACCAAATTAAATTTAAAGATTTTTCTCCCTCTTTAGTTTTTTGTCTTCCTCTATCAGCCTCAGAAATTCCATCCCAAGACTTGGTATTGTATTTAAAATTGTAAATCATATCCAGAGTTACTCAAGACCTGGATTCCTCATTTCAAAGTCCAAGGTGTTATTTTGCAAATCAGTTGCATTGCTCTGCATTTTTCTCCAGCCCCATATTGATGTCAGGAACCCTGACTCCTCTTCTACACTTACCTATGTCCTTGTAAATTAATCTATATAATCTCGAAGCCAACAATTAGATTTCTTTTGGGGAAACTGAGACAACCAGAATTTCAGATACCAAATAAGGAAATGAGAAGAGAAAAATTCAGTACTTACTAAGTTTTCTTGGATTTATCTTGAACTGTATGAGGACCTATTTTTCTTTTGGTTTAGAGAAATTTTTTGCTATAGGGCATGTGCACTTGCAGAGAGATAGAAAGAGACAGAGAGACAGAAAGCAATAACCGCCCCCCCTCCTGAGAATAGCCATGCTGCAATCCTTTCTCTTCCATTCTCCTCTTGAGAGTATGAGCACACATGCACATGTGACTAGTGTGAGTTTTAAGCCACCAGGTCTGGGACTTGAACCATGGTTGACTACATGGGAGCCCAGTAATGTAACTGTAACACCATTTTCTAGTCCCAGGATCTATTTTTCCTAAGAGATTAGTGGAAAAGTACCAGATATGCCTGACCCCAACATCTTTTGAAAGCCCTTTCTCCCACATTAGGTCTTTTAATCCCCATAATCTCCAGCAAAATTGTCAGTTTCTTATAATAGTATCTCTGATCTCTCAGATATCTCAATGTCTTCATCAGCTGTTTGTGGCAAGAGACATCTGCCCATAGCAAGCATTTTTTTTTTCTGAAAGCCACTCCTAATTGGAAGGGATCTGTCACCTGTAGCTTTTCCTAGGGTCACTGTAAGGAAATACCACCAATTACATGGCTTTAAAAACAGAAACCTTTTATTCCACAGTTCTGGAGGGTACAAGTGTGAAGTCAAGGCTTCAGCAGGGCCAGGGATCCGCTGCAATGGCATAGACTCTGTTCTTGTCTCTTGTCATCTTCTGGTTTTGGTATTGAATCTTTAGCCGTTTTTGGTTTGCAGCTATCTCACTCCAATTTCTGGTGGTCACAAAGCATTTTTCCATTTTTATAAAGACACTTATCATACTGGGTTCTGTTGGCCGCCGCCGTTGGCCGCCAAGCCAAGATGGCGCTGCTGGCTGCATAGGGAGGTGTGTACAAACAACTCCTTCTACAGCCAATCAGGACTTGCCTCGCACAGGTGAAGGAACTTGTGGGTGGAGCTGCCGGGAGGACCCTATATATACGGGGAGAAAGAAGAAGTAGGGGAAGAAGTTAGCTGGGGAAGCTGAGCAGAAGCTGGCTGATGAAGAAAGCTGAAACCTGTGAATAAAGACTAGGGAGGAAGAACCGGGTGTCGTGCCATCTCTGCAGAGAAGAGACGGTGCCGACAGGGTTCCATACCACCTCAGTGACCTCATGTTAATTAGGTCTGGAATGACTGTATTTCCATAGTCCCAGTTACCAGTAGTAGGTCTTTAATATATCTTCAGGGGGCAGGGAGGGACATGATTGCAGCCTCACCGAACGTCAGAAGCAGCAAAGGAGTGAGGGAGGCCATAAGGATATGTGACAGTCACAAGACATAGAGTTCCTGCCTTGGTCATACTCTCATTTGTGTGTGTGATGAGTACACCTTGCAATGACCAAGTCTGGAACCAGAAGAGCCCTGAAGTTTGGAAAAATTTAATTGTTTTACTCAAACTAAGTACTTCCATCACAACATGTATTCAGTATAAAGATTATAGAAGTGCTATACACTGGGGGAACCAGCAGTTAGCATAATGGCTATGTTGCTGGACTCCCACGTAGTTGACCACAGTTCGCGTCCTGGACCTGGTTGCTTAAAATTCATGCTGGGCGCATATGCGTGCATGCCCAAGATCCTGAGAGGAGAATGGAGAAGAAGGGATTGTGGCGTGACCATCCCCCTGGGGGGTGACTTCTCGCTTTCTGTCACTCTGTCTGTCTGGCTAGCGCACGCATCCTATAGCAAAAACCTCTTAAAAAAAAAAAAAAGTGCTATACACTCATTTTTTATACAAAATTTTTAAACCCATTATATATTTTATACTTAAAGTACATCTCTATTGAGATTAGACATGTTTTGGATGATCAAGTTAGGAAAATGTTTTTCTTAAAATTGATTGGCTTGGGGCCAGCTGATGACCTAGTAAAGGTGCTGGACTCCCACATAATTGACCCTGTTTCAAGTCCCAGACCTGGTGGCTTGAGAATCATACTAGCACATGTGGAGTGTGCCCAAGATCTTAGAAGGAAAATGGAGAAGGGATTGCGGTATGGCCATCTTCCCTGTGGGGTGATTTATCATTTTCCTTTTCATTGTCTCTGTCTCTCTCCAGTGGGTACATGTGCCCTATGACCAAAACCTTGGAGAAAAAATGATGGGATATATTTTTAGAGCAATTTTTAATTAACAGAAAAATTAGCAGTGGTTTGGTACTCAGCCCTACCCCCACAGACCTCTGCCCTCCCTTGGCACTCTCTCACAGCCCAGTGCAGTGCCAGTGCCAGTTCTCTGTAGGAAGGGACACACTACCAATGGATGGTGTGGCAGGAGAAGCTTGGCCATGGCACTTCTGGAGGGCCATGAGTTGAGTACCTGATGAAGGGACATTCAGTGACCATTGCTGCTTCCATGGCTCTGGAAGTGGGCATGGGCTACTTGGGCTTCATCTTCAGTCCCACCTGGAGATCTTTGCTCCCCAGGCAGTGCCATGGCACCACATTTCCCCAGCCACCCATGCCACCCCACTTGATTAAGCAGCAATGACTTCTACCTGCACGATGGCCAGTACTTTTGAGTTTCAGGCACCACTGGTACAGCTTCCCTGCATGCTCACATTCAGATCTCTCAGCAAACATCAAGGTCACATTTACTCCCTATGCAGCCAGAACAGGGAGAAGCAAGAGATGCCTGAGCCCCTGAGAAGTTAGTGCAGCTGCTTTCTGACCATGGGCGTTCCAGATACCACAGCCACCACAGATACATCAAACACCACAGCCCTCCCTGACATGAGCCGACAGTACTGCAAACTTCTGTCTGAGGGCTTAGTCACACCAGGCCAGGTGTATCCCTTGGTGATAATCCCATCAAGAGAAAATCTCATCTTCCTTTCTAATGCAAAGAACTAGCTGTTAGGTGTGGGGAAGGAGCTAAAGATCTTCTGCACCACCACACCCAGAGTAGGCTAAGGAACCTTTCAGATGCAGAGCAGGGATTGGATTTTACCAAGATGTTTCTTGAAGTCTATCACATGTGTCTGTTGGAACGCCCCTAGCAATTTCTACCCTTGCTCTGTCTGCAGCCAAGGTCAAGGAAAGACAAGTTACAAGGTTCTGCCAAACCCCAAAAGAGCATGTGGTGTTTGCTCAGAGCATGTCCCCACACCTCAGACTCTCTTAAACGTGTCCCCACACTCCAGGTTCATGACTGGCACTGTGGGAGAGTTCCACACCTCAATCACTATACCACCTATTGACCGCTACACATCCCATCTTAATCACCATCCTACAACAACTACCATGGGAATTAAGCCTGTCACCTTCACTGTTGTGCAACTAGCCAGGTCTCTGGGACTTCCCAAGACTACCTTGTGCACATGGTAACCACAGTACAACAGGTGAACACCAGCTACTAATAAGAACTATACCACAGAACAGAACTTGTATGGCCTCATTTCCTCTGTGACCCATAGCCTGGTGAACAATGCAGCAGTGGGTCTTTCATACTTGGGCAACTTAGGTGTCATAGGTGGTGTCCTTGCCCACAAAGCATCAAGACCCACCTAGTCAAAGCAGCTGGAGCCTAAGCAGATCAAGATGAAAGACTAGGAGAGTGTCATTCTCTCACTGAGCATGGACCCACCGCCAGCCACTCAGAGAGGAAGGGATCCCAAACTAGCTCCAGGAGAGCTCTGTTCACATCAGACTCATACTTTTTGGTGCTGAATAAAGATGTCATTGTCATCTCACTGGTGTTTAAGCACATCTCTTTTTGGAAAAAAGTGACTTAAAGCACAGCCACCAAACCTGGTTCCCAAGAAGACAGTTCACAGGGTTTATAGCTTTCTTAGCAACAAATGAAAAGTGAAAGGATATAAATAAAAGTAGATAGTACAATATTCCCTTCACTGCTATCGGATGGATGCCCCTGTATAAAGTCCTCCAAGGAACTGCTTTGAACTGTTTTCCAGCATGGCACAGCAGGAGTTCCCAGTTTGCTACTTTCAGGCTGAGTTTTGAATTAAAATATAAACTCAAGGTCCTGCTTAAGGGGCTAATGTCTCCAGGTGTGGATAGTGTGGTCCACACCTGATGCAGACAGATCTCCCAGAACTAGGTTCATGGAAGGACCCATAGGGGACATACCACTGCCCCAAAAGGACCTAAGTTTTAATTGGCTTTGCAATTTAAAGAACGTTTTAGATATAGAATCACTTATTCTCCATTATCTTCCCAGGATCTCATGGCATGCATCCACACGTGCCTGGCATGGTTTTAAAGCCACCATGTCCAGGATTTGAATTGCAGCTAGTCATATGGAAGTCCAGTGACATAACTGCTGCATTATCTGCTGCTCCCTTGATTAGTTCATTAAGCATGCTAAACCAAAGATTGTATGCAATCAGAACTCTACTTTTGTTGGCTTTGCTTTTATGTTTTATTCTTACTTTTTTCCTTTGTTGTTTTTGCTATAGGGTGTATGCACTTGCCACAGTGAAACAGAGAGGGAAAGAGAGAAAAAGAAAGTGAGACCTAAGCACTTATGGAAATGATCATGCCACAATCCCTTCTCCTCCATTCTGGGGATTATTGGGCATGCAGGCATACCCACCTGGCATGTTTTTCAAGCCACTCAATTCAGAACTCAAACTGTTAACGGATGGAAAAGTGTTGAGCTGTGTTGTGAAATCCTTGGTTCTTTGGGTCCAGATTGCTAAAATTAGAGATCTGTCCCTAGGCGCAAAATGAAACTGCAACCACGAATGAAGTAGGTAAAAAAAGAAGATTTAATAGAAAGAAAGAAAAGGAAAGGAAAGAAAGTACACCCAAAAAGGCTCTTGGGCAGGCAGATTGCCAAGTGGCAACCGCGCTTGGTACTAGTTAACCGTTATTTTTATTACTGGAGGTCATGAATATTCATTAGTGGGTGGCCCCTTATGCCACCTATGTTCTTCCTTTAAATTTGAATCCATATGTTCTTTTCCTGCACCTGCGCATCTTCCTCACAGGTAAAGAATGAGGAACTTGATCACCTAATCGTGAATGGTGCTCAATGCAAGCCAGGTTGCCCCAATTAGACTGTCCAATTAGTCTATTGCCCTAGTAGGAATTGGGACATTGACCAAAAATGCTTGCTTAGGTCTTTTTGATAAGAGAAAAATCTACAAATCATCCCTGTGTGCTTCCCTCAAGCCTCAAGGAAGGAAGATAGCAAATTGCCTCACCCTCCTGGTGCCTAGAGCTAGATGAGACTTTCGCTTTTCTCTTAGAGCTGCCCGCTCACAACTAACTTACTGCCTACCACAAAATCACATAGTCAGTCTTCTGGGATCCAATTGCCTTAACCTCTAAGCTGAGTTGGGAGTTAGTTCTCATTGTAGGTACATAGAAAATGAGCTCTGCATATTTTAGTTACTGTGGTTTTGCTTTCTGTGGTCTGGTAAATTTTCACCATGCCCCCATTTCTAGTCTCAGAAAAATTTAAGATTCCCTGTTGGCTGGGCTAAAATCAGACTGAAACCAATTACTGGAGCTCAAAGAGTGACTATCAAGCCCCTGGGCCTGAGACTTGAATGACAACCACATGGGAGTACAGTGCCTTGACCACAATACCATTTGCTGGCCCCTGCTTTGTAAAAGTATAATCAGGCTTCTGAAAGTTCTCCCAGTCCTATCTGCACACTTGTATATAATATATGTAAATGCATTTGGCCAGCATCTCTATTACCTGTAATGTTACCATTTAGTTATTTTCTATCCAATTACTCTCATCTTGCTCTTTGGGTATAAATTCTTACTTGCTCTTGTTATTTTCAGAGTTGAACCTAATATTCCTGAACTACCGCAAAAACTCATGGCTACATTTCTCATATATACTTTGAGGCTTTAAAGGGAGCTTTCTTTACTATGCTTTAAAAGATATTAACTTTGTTGTTAAGGCACTGGATTCCCACATGGCTGACCATGGAACGAGTCCTGATCCTGGAAACTTGAAAATTATGCCAGCACAACTGCATGAATGACCAAAACTCTGAGAGAAGAGTGGAGAAGGGATTGAGGTGTGGCCATCTTCTGTGGTTAATATATTGTTGTGGCCTTTAGACACCCAAGGCTTGTCTACAAAGCACATTTCTATGATCCCCTTGTGAGCAGTGAGCACCCAGGGTCAGCTCCTTGATGCTGACATTAACTTCACTTCATAAACTCAGCATCTCAATATGTATGTGGTCCTCACTGTATAGGTCTTGGTTGTAAAAGGGCTGAGGCCCCAATAATTTCACTTATTCTGAGCCTTCCAAAGACTGAATATGGGAATAATGCTGATGGAGTGGACAAAAAACTATATTAATTTATCTCTTCTGTCTGAAAAAATGAAGAAACATTAAAAATAATGTGCTGAGAAAAAAACAGCAGGTGGCTTGAGAGTACAGAGAGAAAGTTGAGACCAAGCAAAGATATACCTACAATGATGCACTGTCTCTTTCGGAAAAGTTCTTGATCCACCATGCCTCCAAAGCAGAGAGTAAAGTCTTCTACTTCAAAGTGAAAGGTGAGTACTACCATTACTTGGCTGAGGTTGCTGATGGAGATGATAAGAAAGGGATTGAGTATCAGTCAAAACAACCATAACAAGACACTTCAGAAATCAGGAAAAAGGACATGCGACCCATACATCCTATCAGATTGGGCCTGGCCCTTGACTCCTCTTTGTTCTGTTATGAGATTCTGAACTCTCCAGAGAAAGCCTACTCTTGGAAAGACAGCTTTTGATGAAGCTGTTGTTGAACTCGATACATTAAGTGAAGAGTCATACAAAGACACCACACTAATAATGCAGTTACTGAGACACAATTTGACATTGTGGACATTGGATACCCAAGGAGACAAAGCTGAAGCAAGAGAAAGAGGGGGAAATCAATCAGCCTTCCAACTTTTGTCTGCCTCATTCTAAAATTTACATAGTAGACCCTTTGTCATCCATCCATTTGTCCCACAAATAGTTTATTGTTTACAATTTATGACAAGATTATTTTACTCCTATTTGAATTTCTATATTTCCCTGTGGTTTTTATGCTTGATATCAGAAAATTAAAATCAGTTAATATTTAGGAAATTATCTGTTCTCATCTTGAGGTGGCCAATATGGGGATGTAGAATTTTTAAACTAGTTGCTAATGTTTGACATAGTACATTTGATACTTTGCTGATCTTTGAGTGGAGCACAACCCCATTCCAAAACAGCCATAGCAGGAGGAGGAATTGCTTCATGCTCAAGGGACCCTCAGGGAACTTCCTGAGCAGTCTTTGATAACATACACTACTTCAAACTATTGACTCAGAATACAGTTAGTCAGGATTTATTTTAGTTTTAGTTTTAGCCACAGGACACATGCACTTGCCAATGGAGAGAGACAGAGAGAGAGAGAAAGAGAAAGCACAACCTTTTCTCCCCCATTTTCTTTGGGATTTTGAGTACACATGATCACATGCCTGGCATGTACTTTCAGCCATCCAGTCAGTGACTTCAACTACTTAATTGATCTTATGGGATCCAGAACCTTCAGCACACCACCTGTTGGCACAGCATTGTTGATTTAAAAAACAAAAAATATTGTTTCAAAGAGGCCAGCAAGTAGTATCATGTTTAAGGTGCTGACCTCCACATGTCTGGTTATGTTTCGAGTCCTGGACTGATGCCTTGAAAATCACACTGGATGTGTGTGTGTGTGTGTGTGTGTGTTTGTGTGTGTGTGTCCATGTGTGTGTACAAAATCCTGAGAAGAAAATGAAAGAGAAAGGATTGTGGCATAGCTTCCCCCTGACCTTGGGAGTAATATCTCAGTTTCTGTTTCTGTTTCTTTGGTGAGCACATGTGCCATATGGTGAAGCAGGCATGACCCCATCTTAGAGGAGCGTCTCTGAGAGAAGTGGGGAATGAAGCAAGTGTGACTCTATTTTGAAAGGGTGATTTCACTTTAGAAACTATGCTTCCTTCTTCCCCTACCCTGAGTGCAGATAGGATCCAAAGAAGTTTGACTCCCAGTTGTCTCAAGAACCTTGACGGGAACCAGAGAAGCCATTAAAATTCCATTGTAATCAGAACTTACCCTCAAGACAGATTAACCTGCTTGCTTTGCTTCTGTAACTAATTTTTTGCTTTGAAGATAGAAAACCCTACCCCCTATCTCTCTTGAAGCCCCTTTACTTTGTTCCTTTGTCCTTGTAAAACATCTGTGCATTTTTGGCCTATATAAGGCCCTTTATCCTCTCACTTGGGGCTGTGGGGTTTTGAGAGACATGAGTCCCCCCATACGCTGCCTGCTTAATCAATAAACTCCAATAAATTTAGCTATGTCTGGATGTCCTCTTATTTCTCTCTGAGTACACTATAACCATGGTAACCTCTCCCCCCTTAAAAAAACTGTTTCAAATTTACTTTTCTCATGAGTAAAAGAGAGAAGTAAAGTGAGAGAAAGAGATCTATAGACAGAGAAACAGATACTTTTAACAGTGTTTACACATTATCTAACCCAGGCTCAGCTAGTCTGAGCTTATGGGTAAAAGTATGCCCAGCACACTCAGGGGGGTCTCCAGAGGTGAATTCTAAACCTTCTCTTGTGAGTTAACCTTGTAGTGTGTCAAGTCATCACCATTCTGCCCCACATTCAGTAATTTTTAGCTTTGATTTATGTTTTTTGGTAATTAATGATATTGAGGATTTTTCCACATACTTAACTATTGTATGTCTTCTTCAGAAATGTTTGCTCATGTCTTGACTTAATTTTGTAGTCAGGGCTATTTTTTTCTTATTGCTGTTGAGTTTACTGAGCTTCTTATGTACTCTTAATATTAATCCTTCATTAGATGAATAGCTTGAAAATAAGTTTACCCTCTCCTGCAGAATGTCTTTTCACCCTGTTGATTATTTGCTGCTCAGAAATATTTTAGTTTGCCCAAGGAAGGACATTTGGAGAAGGGATATGGAGGTGTTATTGGTTGAAGATATTTTGATCAATGGGACTGAGGAGAAATGTTCACATTGTAAGCTAAACAATGTGATTGAATGTATACAAAAATTTTTTCAAAATAAATTAATTAATAAAAACAACTTTAAAAAAGAAACATTTTAGTTTGGTTTATTATCAGTAGTTTCTGCTTTGTTGCCTCTTTTTAGGTCTACTTCAACAAACCTATGCTCAGACAAATCAATACCTAAGGCATTTTCCCTATTTTTTTCTTCTATAGTCTTGTGCCTTACATTTAAGATTGTAATCTATTCTTTCTCACATGAATATCCACTATCTCCAGCACCATTTATTGAAGTAATGTTCTTCACCAGTGTATGTTCTTTGCATCAGTGTTGAAAACCAGAGGCTGGCAGGTAGCATGATTGTTGAGAGCTGGACTTCCATGTGGTTGACTGTAATTTGAACCCCAGACCTGACAGCTTGCTTTCGCACTTTCCCTCTCTCTCTGTCTCCCTCTAGTCAAATTAAAAATAATAATAAATAAAGTTAATAAAATAACTCTTTTTAAAAAGGCAATCAGTTGAGTATAAAAAGTGATCATTTCTATTTTTCTTTTCTGTTAATTTGAGCTTTGTGTCTGTTTCCGTTATTATATTTTTGCCATTCCCATGTTATTTTTGTATAGTTTTGAAGTGTACTTAAAGGCTCCTTCAACTTTGTTTTATTTGTTATGTTTCTTTGTCTATTTAGGATTGCCTTGACCATTCAGTATCTTTTGTAAATTTTTTCAAATTTTAGAATTATTTCCTCTATAACTGCAAAGCCAGGTCCACAAATGTTATAGGTGTTACTTATATGTGGAGGCTAGAATATATCTAGTAATAATAGTGGATTAAAGGGCCATCAGATTGCAGGATAGTTAAGGTACTAGAATCTCACAAGGCTGACAGAAGGTCCAGTCCCAGATTTGGGACAGCTTCAGTCCTGGGCCTTGTGGCTTGAAAAATCACTCCTGGTTCATGTACATATGTGTCTAAAATTCTGAGAGGAGAATGGAGGAAAAGGAATTAGAGCATGGCCATTCCCTTCAGGGGGTGATTTCTCACCTTCCTTCTCTCTGTCTCTCTCTGGAAAGCATATGTGCCCTATGGCAAAAACATAAAAGAAAAAAAAACACTACAAAGACACTATAACACATAAAAATTTTAATTGTGAAAAAGAATTAAACTCATCAACTTCAAGTGAATATCAAGCATTATAAATTCCCCAGTGCTAAACAAAAACCATAAATGGAAATGAACAAGATATAATGCAAAATATTTTAAAAGTCAGGAAAATTGTAATATACTACTGACAGTTTGTAAGAGTTGAAAGAAATAAATTTAAATATTGAATAGCTCTCATATGAAGCATAGTTTATAAAATTTATGGGACAGAAATGTATTATTATCTGTGCTGATAATGTGTATAGTATCCCCAAGTGGACTTGTGTGAAATATATTCAGGTTGGAAAATTCACTTTACAAGCTAACTGATGTATAGTAATTGAATATATAAAATAAATTAAAATATATTTTAAAATATTATATAGCTCTCAATTTAGCATATACAGCATCATTCTGTGCCTTAGCTACAAATATTTTTTATTCAAGGCTTTATTAAAAAATAACAAATCCTGACCATTTTTAAACAACAGGTATATATATAATTATAAATATATAGGTATATATATATATATATATATACCTATAGAATTAACCAAACAGTTTATGAATTAAGGCAATGGGAATAACTATCAATAATATTACTTGACAGTAACAAATATTATGAAACTATAATAGAGCAATAATAGACAAATATTATGGAACCATAATATAAACAAATTACACAGATAAATATGTTGAAATGGAACTTGTTGTAGAAGAAGAAAAATATTTTCCCTTGTGACAGCTATATTTTGTTGCCTTTCATAAACAAAAAGAGGGGCCAACAGCTGACTTGGTGATTAAGGCACTGGACCTTCACATGGCTGACTATGGTTTTAATCCTGGACTTGTGGCTTGCTTTCTCTCTGTTCCTCTCTATCTTTGTCTCTCTTTGGTCAAATTAAAATATAATAACAATTATAATTAAATAAATAATTATTTAAAAATTAAAAAGCTTCATAGACATTTAAAAATAACAGTTTTTTCATTTATTTTTTTTAACAGAGAGAAAGAGAATGTGAGAAAGCAAGCTGCCAGGTCCAAGACTATAATATTACAGCCAGTGGGCCAATGTGGTGTTAAGGCACCAAATTACCACATGGCCAACCATGATTCTAGTGGTTGACTGACAGCTTGAAAATCACACTAGGTGTGTGCAAGCCCAAAGTCCTGAGAATAGAATGGAGGAGAAGTGATTGCAGCATGGGCCTTCCCCCTGAGGGATGCTTTCTCACTTTCCTTTTCTTTCTTCAGGTGAGTGTACAAGCCCTATGGCAAAAACCTAAAATAAATAAGTAAAATAATAATAATTATCAACATTACAAAGAGAAATTTACTGCTCAAGTACTGCTCATCCCTAAGCTACAGTACTGCAGAGACTACAACAGCTGGGGAGTACATGCTCATAACAGAGGGAACAGAAATGCTCTATGAGAGCTGTTCCCCAACATTACCACAAATATGCCTTAGTGAGGCAAGGAACAATTTAACCAATGCATAACATGCTTCTGTTTTCCCACATAATTAGCATCCTGCCATAGCCACACAGACATTTTGCTGTGTTACTTGGGATTCCATAAGCTTCTAGGAAGCATTTGTGAGTTTGAAAACATGATCACATAGTTGCAAAGTGCACAATATTCAAAACACAGAGTACAAAAACATTGTAAATGGATGGGACAAAAAGTTCTAGCAAAAGTCAAGTTATCTTCCTTTAATATGATTTTCTAATGCTAAACAAAACCTCTTTTAAAGAGGTTATTTCAGTTATGGGTGGAAATACTGTATTGTAATTATCTGCTTGATTTTAAAACAAAAGATATCTTGACATGTGAAACTCATAAATCAAATTTCAAAATCCAAAAGGGAACAAACCAAGCAATTTAAGGGAAAAAAAGATTCTTATGCTCTTTTTTCTTTTATCGTTATCATTCCAGTTATATGAAATAATCAGAAAAATCAAATCATAAACCAGTGAATTTTCAGGGTGGGAGAAAAGTGTGCCACCAGGAATTTTTCTGAGTGACATAAACATTCTAAAATTTGTCTTTGGTTATAGTTGAACAACTTTATAAATTTACTAAAGCATATTGAATTATACACTAAAAACAGGTAAATATTGCCCAGCAGGTGAGTGTAGTTGTTATGACACTGGATTCCCGTATGGCTTACCACAGTTTGAGTCCATATCACAGTTAATTGAAAGTCATACTGGGCAAGTATACATGCATGCCCAAAACTATTAGGAGAGAATAAAGAAGGAATTGTGGCATGGCTATTTCCCCTGCAGTCTGATCTCTCTTTCTCTCTCTGGCAAGTGCACACATCCTATAGCAGAAATCTCTCCCTCCCCCAAAGAAAACCCAGAAAAATGTTACAGTGTGTTCTTTAGTAAACCTTTCTTCAAAGGGGCTCTAGTACTACTAGAAACATTGATGTCAAAGATGCAAAGAATTTAATACTATTGTCTCAGGAAAAATAAAAATGAATAAAAGTAATATTATTAGTTAATGTACTTTTAAGAAAATATCTTAAATATATGAGTTTAATAACTGTTAAAAATAAATGTTTTAGGGGCCAATACGTAGCATAGTGGTTAAGGCATTTGGTTCCCTCATGGCCAAACACAGTTTAGTTCCAGTCCTTGTTACTTGCTTTCTCATATTTTCATTTTCTCACAATCTCTCTCTCATGAGTGCACATGTTCTAACGCAAATTTTTTAAAATAATAAAAGTAATTTTTTTAGGAATTGTTTTATTTAACATTTTTTATTATTTATTTTATTTGTTTGGATTTGATCAGAGAGGAACAGAGTGAGAGAAAGAAAGAGAGAGAGAAAGCGAGAAAGCAAGACACCAAGTCTGGGACTCAAACCATACTCAGCCATGTGGGACTCCAGAGCCCTTAATCACCATGCCACTTGCTGGTCCCAGTAAAAGAATCTTTAAAAAGTAAATAAAATATAAACATATTAGGGGACAGCAGATTGTGTAGTGATTAAGGTCTTGTACTCCCACATGACTGAGGTTAAAGTCCTGGACCTATTAGTTTGAAAATTATATGAAGCTTGCATGCATGCATTCTCCATATCCCAGGAGAAGAATGGAGAAGAAATTGTAGCATGGCCATTTCCCCTGGGTGATGAGTTCTCACTTTCCCTTTCACTGTCTCAGTCTCCCTCTAGCAAGTATATCTGTTTTGTGGCAAAAATCTTCAAAATAATTAGATAAAAAATAAAAAATAAACATTTTCTATTTTGTCTATTTTGAAAAGTCTATATATTCAAATCTATAGGATTTTTTTTTAAAGAAAAACCTTTTCACTTTCAGCGTTATAAACAAAACATTTTATGCTGTACATAACAGCTTATGCTGTTTCTTCACAGTCCAAACAACAGGACTTCTGAAATAAAATTTGCATTTTGCCTTAAATATTCCAAAACCCATTCATGTCAACTTTTGATTTTCAATCTGCCTGATATACTATGGTATTTCTCTACTAAGATAAATCTTGATCTGTGGCCCAAAACAAGAAGGTACTGCTGTCATCTGAGCAGTTCTTTTAGTATATTAGTTTTTAAAAAAATAGTATGTACTAATTGTTGGAAAGTTTGCATTTAAATAAATATAAGAGTTTATATATAGTGGCAAATATGTTTTATTTTATAAAAAGAATTATTTTATTTAACTTTATTTATTTTACTTCTATTTGATCAGAGAGAGACAGAGCAAGAGTGAGAGAGAGAGAGAGAGAGAGGGAAAGTGAGAAAGCAAGCCGCCAGGTCCAGGACTCGAACCATGTTCAGCCATGTGGGAGTCTAGCACCCTTTAACCACCATGCCACCTGCCGGCCTAATTGTGTTTTTTATAAAATATTATTTATTGGACCAGCAGATGGCATAGTGGTTATGTAGCTAGACTTCCACATGACTGATCATAGGTCCCAGAGCCAGTGGTTTGAAAATCACACCAGGCATGTGAGTGTGCATTCTCAAGATATCAGGAGAATGGAAAGGGATTGAAACCTGAAAATCTGCCTGGGGTGGTTCCTAACTTTTCTTCTCACTATCTTTGTCTCTCTCTCTCTCTCTCTTTTTTTTTCTAGAGAGCACATGTACCCTACAGCAAAACCCTGTTAAGAAAAGTTAGCTATTCTATTTATATACTATCTTAATTTTTAAATAAATTTATTCTTTTTTATTTTTTTAAGGTTGGCCACTTATTGGATGAAAATATTTGATCCAAGTTTAATTAAATTGGCATAAATTTTATGGCTAAGAAAGTCAATGCAAATAAATTCAGGTATTTCTATTAAAGTTTTGAAGTGGCCTCTCTCTAGTGGGCACACATGTTCTGTCACAGGTTGAGAAACAATAATAATAATAAGTAAATAAAACTTAATTAAATTATGACTTTAAGATTGTGTATCCAAAAATCACATGAATCAATCATGTTTATACTTGGGTTACTTCCCAGGATTAATTAATATTTGAATCTTTAGGACCAGAAGATGGCATAATGGTTACATTGCTGACCTCCTACATGGCTGACTGTAGTTCGAGTCCTGTACCACAGCATACCCGAATAGGTCTCTAGCCATAAACCCTAGAAATATTTCCAGGTAACTCACCTCCATGGAGCATTGTGATTTACTACAGTCCACCATCTGTATCCACAATGTGATATTTCTAAACAACTCACAAATGGTGTTGTTTTTACTATTAATTGAGATATTTTATATTTTTTAAGTTTTTGCTATAGAGCATGTATGCTTACTTAAGAGACACAGTGAGGGAAAATGAGAAATCACTCCCCAGAGAGGATAGCCATCCCCATTCTACTCAGAATTCTGGGCATGCATGCAGAGGCACTCAATGTGATTTAAAAGCTGCTGGGTCTCAAACTTAAACTACAGGGTTAGCTGCAGAATTGTTTTAAAATAGTTTAAAATAGCTGTGTGAGAGAGAAAATTGACTTAATTAGTTTTAAATCATTTTTAAATTTTGTTTAAATAATTCTTATTTCTTTCTTTTCAAATAATTATTTATTAAATTTATTTATTTATTCTCTTTTAAATTTGACCATAGAGAAAGAGAGTGAAGGAATGTGAGAAACCAAGCCATTCGGTTCAGAACTCGAACCATGGTTGGCCATGTGGGAGTCCAGCACATTAACCACCACATCACCTGCTGGCCCATTGTTTAAATAATTCTGTCTGTATTGACAAAGATCCTCTGCTTGACCAAAATTTAATCAGGCTTCTCAAACTTTACCAAGGTCTGTTTGTTTTCTATGAAATCAAGGTAGGTAGATTTGAGCAAAATCCCTCAACCCTAAAGTTATGTAATGTAATTTGCTATCTACTGACCTACACCCTGTTACATGGTGCTAAGTCCACACTTGACTATTCTATATTCAGAGTTGAGTTCATTCTCTCTCACACACTATCTCATTGTCCCAGTCCCTATACATGTCTCCACGGTCTCTATTAAAATATTATAATTTACTGTGCTATCTAAGTAGATATATTACCTAATTTTAATGCTACATTATAATTTTGTAATTACACATATTTTAAGGGTGGGCATGCTCACCAGAGAGAAAGAGACAGAAAATGAGATATCACTCCCCAGGGGTAATGGTCATGGCACCATCCCCTTTTACTTCTCCTCTTGGGATTTTGGTCATGTGCTCCATGTGACTTTCAAGCTGCTAGATCCAGGAGTCAAGCCATGTGGACGTCCAGCACCTTAACAACTACACCACCTGCTGACCCCTGGAATTTAAAACTTTTATCTGTTGCCTAAAGATGGTCTAATTTTGTTATCCTATTTCTTGAGGTTTTTGCCTTAGGTGGGTGTGCTTCCTTGAGAGAGAGGAAGACAGAGACTGTGAGAAAGTGAGAAATCACCCAATCTGGGAGATGGCCATACTGCAATCTCTTTTCTTCCATTTTCCTCCCAGAGTCTTGGACACATACAGATGTGTCCAGTGTGATCCTTTTTTCCTCCATTGCCCTCTCAAGGTTTTGGACACACACACACACACACACACACACACACACTGTGTGTGATTTTCAAGCCAGCAGGTCCAGGACTCAAACCAGTTGGCCATGTGGGAGTCTAGTGCCTTAATCAGCATGGCACCTGCTGGCCCCATGTGTAACTTTTTTTGTTATTTTTTTGCCATAAGGCACATACACTCACTGGAGAGAAAGAGTAACTCTGAAAGAGAAAGAGAAATCACCACCACAGGGAATGGTCATGCTGCAGTCCCCTTTCCTCACTTCTGTATGGATTTTGGACATGCACACACATTTCTGACTTGAGCTTCAAGGCATTGGGTCAGGACTCAAATGTGGTTGACCGTGTGGGAGTCCAGTGCCTTATACATTATGCCACCTGCTGGCCCTGTACTACTTTTATATATCTTAATATGAAAAACAAGAAAAGTAATAATAAACAAAGTTACATAAAACTAAAATGATTCTGTCCAACAAATTAAATAAAAACATATTTGAAGAACTGCATAATGATTGACATGATAGTTATATATTACATAAAAAGTTAATATTCAAAATGAATTAAAAACTTAATATTCAGAAAACAAATAACTGAGGGGCAACAGTGCAAAAGACTTGGATAGAAATTTTTCAGCAGAAGAAAGTATACAAGTGGCCAATAGGTATATGAATAAACACTTGACATCACTAAACATTAGGAAAATAATGAAAACAATTGTGAAATACCGCATCATGTCTCATTTTCTTAAAAAACTTTTTAAATTTATTTTATCTTCTTGTTTATTGTTTTTATTTTCTAGTTTGACCAGAGAAAGAGAGAAAAAGAAAGTGAGAAAACAAGCCACCAGTTCCAGGACTCAAGCCATAGTCAGCCATGTGGGAGACCAGTGCCTCAATGATCACACCACCTGCCAGCCCCCACCTCACACCTCTTAAGATAGCTATTCTTAAAAATATACAATTCAATAAATACAAGAAGGAAAGAGAACTATTGAACATTGTTGGTAAAAATACAAATTGGTTAAACACAATGGAAAATAGTTTTCTAAGGTTTTTCACAAAATTAAAAATAGTACTACCATGTGACTTAAGAATTACATAATTGGTTATGTGTAAAAACTATAATATTAATATATCAAAAATATATTCATGCTTCCACATTCATTGCAAATTTATTCATAATAGTCATGATAAAACATTAACATAGCTGTTACACACAAATGGATAAAACATGTTATAGGGACCAGCAAGTGCTGTGGTGTTTGAGGTGCTGATCCCACATGGTTGATCACAGTTCAAGTCCCAGACCTGTCAGCTTGCTCCCTCACTTTCCCTCTCTTTATTGCTATCTGCTTCTCTCTAGTGAGCACATGTCCAATAGAAAACTAAATAAAAATAATGATGAATTAAATAAATATTTTTAAGAAAACCTTTTATATATGTATCTGATAGAATATTATCCAGCCTTGAAAATAAAATTCTGCATACCAGCTTCATAGCCTAATGTTTAAAAGATCGGAGTTCCAGGGGGACCAGCAGTTAGTGTAATGGCTATGTTGCTGAACTCCCATGTCGTCGGCCGCGGTTCATGTTCCGGACTCGGTGGCTTAAACTCATTCCAGGTGCTTGTGCTTGCATGCCCAAGATCCCGAGAGGAGAATGGAGGAGAAGAGATTGCAGCATGGTCATCCCCCCTGGGGGGTGATTTCTTGCTTTCTGTCTTTCTGTCTCTCTCTGTCTGTCTGGCGAGTGCATGCACCCTATAGCAAAAAAACTCTTCAAAAAAAAAAATCAGGGTTCCACATAAATGACCATGATTTGAATCCCATTTTTGTTGGCTTAAAAAGCACACTATGTATATGTGTGTGCATTCCTGAAATCCTGACAGAATGGAGAAACGGAGAAGGGATTGAAGCATGATGAAGCTCCATTGGGAAGTGTTTCTCTCTCCCTTAGTCTCTGGTGATCACATGGACCCTAAAATTAACAAAACATATTATGTTATTGCAACAACAGGGATGAACTTGGAGGACATTATGGTGATTGAAATAACTCAGGTACACAATAACATACACCTCGTCATCTTACATGTAAGTAGAGTATTAAAAACTAAAATTCACAGAAGCAGAGAATAATATGACAGCTACTACTGTTTGATGGTAGCCAGATTTTAAAAATGTTGGTCAAGAAAGCAGATGATGGTGTATGTTAGGTTTCTGGGCTCCCAGGTAGACCACAAATTAGTCCTGCACCCAGTGGCCTAAAACTCATCCCAGACACATGTGTGTGTTTGCCCAAAATCCCAAGAGGAGAATGGAGGAGAGCGATTGCAGTGTGACCATCCTCCTGGGGTTGCTTTCTTGATTTGTGTCTGTCTGTGTCTCTCCAGCAAACAAATATGCCCTATAGCAAAATTCTCTTTTTTAATTAATTAATTTATATACATTCACATTGTTTAGCTTACACAGTGAACATTTCAATATGTGAACATTTCTCCCTAGTCCAGTTGATCAAAATATCTTCAACATATAACACCACACCTCCCCATCCTGTCAATGCTCTGCCTCTGTATCCCTCCACCAAATGTCTTTCCCTAGGCCCCACCTCTCCACACACACCACATCTGGCATTCACACCCATCTCTTGTGTTTGCATATCTTTTAGCAAAATTCTCTCTAAAAATAAATTAAATTAAAATTGAAATGTTGGTCAAAAAAACATAGCATTTCAGTTAGACAAGAGGAATAAATTCAAATGTTCTAATATACATCATATCAGTGTAATTAAGTACATTATATTGTGTACCTGAATAATTCTCTGAAATAGATAGTGTGATCTCACCTCAGAAAAAAGTTGTGAGGTAATACATATGTTGATTTTACTTAATTATTTTATATAATTTTATTTATTATTATGATTTATTAATTTTGACGAAATTGAGAGAGGGAAATTGAGAAAGCAAGCTGCCAAGTCTGGAACTCAAACTGCAGTCAGCCATGTGGAAGTACAACAACTTCACCACCACAACACCTGCCAACCCTGGTAATAATGCTAAATGGCTCAATTAAGCCATCACACAAAGTTTACATCAGTTAAAATATCTTTCTGCATTTCATATTTTTATAAAAATCAAAAAATAGAAGCACAAAAATAAATGAATAAACAAGACATGAAAAATGTTTAAGAATATTTTTTATAAAGACTGGTAAGAGAAAAAATGTAACAGATAAATGTTGGGTCAAGAATAGAGTTCTTTTTAGTTATTACATATTAAATCATGTAATGAGCACTTGACACCTGAATTATCAGTGGATAGAGCAGAGAATATCATTCTTAGGGGTATGCAGTTTAATTTTATGGAACATTGGAATTTAAAAATAATCTAATCTTTTTTGGAAAGTATCCTACATCTTTGTAAGTTATAAGGCTCATTTGTGCCATGATGGTGTTGCAGACCTGAGAGTGATATTGGACATAGTAGTGAAATGCCTTCTGTACACTAGTGAGGAAGCCACCAATGACTGACATTATTCATTCCCCTCCTTTACAAAGTATCCTACAGAATCAGGTAATTGTGGATTTATTTATTTATTTTTTATTTAGAGAGATGCTTTTCCTATAGGGCACATGTGATTGCCAGAGAGAGAGAGAGAAAGTAAAAAATCACCCCCTAAGGAGAATGGTTACACCACAATTTCTTCTCCATTTTCTTCCATTCCAGGATTTTTGGTATGCATGCACAAGTGCTCAGCATGAGTTTCAAACTCCAGGGTCCAGGGTTCAAACCACAGTCAATCATGTGGGAGTCCAGTTTGTTAACTATTATGCCACCTGCTACTCCAACTTTTTTATATTTTAACACCATTTTTAAAAGTCCAAATTATAAGAGCAGTTGTGTGATACAGATACTTTGGCTTCTCTTAGTCACAAAACTACAAAACTTGTTGTGTGAGGATAGGATGATCCCCAAAGCCTTACCTGGCCATTATAAAATCATAAAGTCTGGGGGAGAAAAACAGTGCAAAACATGTTTTTCCCAAATTGTTTTTCACTAAAATGGAAGGTGACAGGTGCAGAGCCCCAGAGCAGAGAGATCCCCAGATCCCCAGGATGGGACTTAAGTGAAACAATAAAAAGATGGGGAAACCAGAGCTGTTCAGATAAAGCACAAGGCTCAGCATCATGGCTTCTGTAGAAATGCCTTTTTAAAAGTTCTAGTTATGTCCCTGTCTGTCATGCCAGTCTGGAACACATTTGTACAGGTTGAAGACAGAATGTAGAAGTGGGAATCCTTTGTGCCCTCCACAGAGTTGACTCTCCCGGCAGAGGACTGAGCCTGCAGACACAATCCAGTTCCATCTCCTCCTCAGCTCTCACACATAGGGCTTTTTATCTGTATTGGGCCAGCTCAGACATGTCATTACCTATCATTAGTGTCATACTACTTATGCAGCCTTTACAAATGGCATGTGAGATGAAAAATTTTACCTGTTATAGATACTGGAAGCCAGGTGTCTACAAGGATGGGGACCTGGTACTGGGTGGGATTTTCCCTCTTGTCATCATGGAAGAGCATGAAACTGTAAGCCAACTACATTTTCTGATGAAGCCACCTCAAGAAGTGTCAAAACCTATGTAAGTTGTTGGTTATATGTATGTGTAAATGTGTTTATACCTGTGTAATAATGTAGTTGGCGTATATGTGTGTGTGATTAACCCCATTGAGAATAATCAAGTGAGCACAGAAATGAGAGAAGAGCACAGTTGTGAACTCAGGATGCCTTGCTATCCTTTTATCATTTTTCTTCTTCTCATTTTTAGTGTTTCTTCATTTCTTTCAAGACAGAAGAGAGAATTAATATAGCTTGTTGTCTACTCCATCAGCACTATCTTCATATTTAGTGGGAGGCTCAGAATGAGTGAGATTGTTGGTACCTTTTCACTTTTCCTACCAAAACTCATGTAGTGAGGCCTGCATGCATATTGTGACACTGAGCTCCTGACATGAAGTTAATGTTACAATCAAAGTGCTGACTCTGGGTGCTCGTTGCTGACTGGGGAATGGTAAAAGTGTGCTTTGTAGAGAAGCCATAGGTATCTGAAGGCTGCCACCATATACAAACCAGTGATGATATCCATACCCCAATTTTCTGCTCTATTCTCCTCTCAAGATTTTGGGCATGCATGCACAAGTTCCTGTCATAATTTTCAAGATTCCAGGCCCAAGACATGTACTGTGGTCAGCCATGTGAGAATCCAGTACCTTAACCACCATGCCACCTCCTGGTCCCTTCATAATACTTTTACAGAACTGTAAAGAAAGGTTCCTTTAAATTCTCAAAATATACATGGGAAATGTGGCCATGAGATTTCACAGTAGTTAAAAAATATTAGGTTCAAATCTGAAAATATCGAGGACAAATAATATTTGTACCCAAAGAGCAAGGTGGGAATAATTGTATAGAAAATTACTAAGTAGTAACATTAGAGGTAATAGAGATTCTCGCCAAATCCACTTGTATGGATTATATACAAGTTTCCAGATAGGCCTGGGAGAATTTTCAGATGTCTGATTAAAGTTTTATCTAGGAAAGGGCAGCAAGTAGAATAGTGGTCGAGGCGTTGTACTCTGATGTGGTCATGATTCTAGTTGTAAACCCAGAGGCTTGAATCTCACAATTCATGCTCCACACAGTGATTGATTTCAGTCTGATTTTGGACCACCTAATGGGGAATCATAAATTCCTCTGAAACTAGTAATGGGGGCATAGTGAACATTCACCAGACCACAGAAAGAAAACCATAGTAACTACTTTATGCCGAGTTAATCTCCTGTCTACTATAGTGGGCTCTAACACCTAACACAGCATAGAGCTTAAGGCAGCTGCTTCCCACATGGCTGACTACATGGTTGGAGTCCTAAATTGAGTTGTTTGAAAAACATGAGAGATGGGGGTATGCCTGCATGTACAATAATCCCAAGAGCAGAATGGAAGAGAAGGCATCATGGCACATGGCATGACTTTCTCCCCAGGGCACTAACTCTCTCTCTCTCTCTCTCTCTCTCTCTCTCTCTCTCTCGCTCTCTCTCTCTCTCTCTCACTCTGGCAAGTGCACACAGCCTATAGCAATAAATAAATAAAGTGAAAATAAAACGTAAGAACCAATTCAGAAAAAAACAGAGTTCTGATTACATAAAAATCTTTAGTCTACCATGCTTTATTAACAAATCTGGGGAACAATAGATGGTGGAGCATTAAGTCATTGAACTCCCACTTGGCTGATTGCAGTTTGAATCCTGAACTTGATGTCTTCAAAATTATGCTGGGAACATGTAAGTGTGGCCCCAAAAGAAAATGTAGGAGAAGGGATTGCAGCATGGCGATACCTTCTTGGGGGATGATTTCTCACTTTTTCTCTCATGGTCTCTCTCTCTAAAGTACACTCACCATGACAACAACCTTTCAAAGTAGAAAAGAAAAAACACTTTGAATGTTTAAATTAAGAAAGGTAAGATGTAAGAAATTAACACCAGAATAATTACACAGAGAATAGAGAAACAATTACAGACAATGTATAACACTAATTAAATAACCAAAACATAAGGTTGTTTTTATCATTATTTCTTTCATTTCATTTTCTTTTAATCATTCAATAACATTATATTTGGCTTACAAAATTGATATTTCAACAGGTGAGCATTTCTCCCTAGAACAGTTGATAAAACTACAAAATATCTTCAATAGATAATACCACATTTCTTTGTGCCATTAATGCTTTCCATCCCTATTTTTCTTCTAAATGTTCTTCCTCAGACCCTCCTCTTTTACACACACTATATCTGGTATTTACAACTATATACTGTGTCTCTATATCCTTTAGTCAATTAGATTCTGTCATGAGCTATTTTTAAAACTCAAAACATACTTTTAGCAAATGTTCTCTTAAAAGCTAAGAATTTCTAAGGGGAAAATGAACAATTATGAAGACCAATTAATTACAGAGAAAATTTTTTTTACAAATTTGTGAAGCAACTTGATGCTGCCAGTTATTGACTAAAAGATTTAAATTAAATGCTCAATTTTGGACAAAAACGTATTTAAAAACAGTTTTTTTAGAATTAACATTATAGTGTATAAAATATAAAAAAAGCCCAAACGTACTTGAAATATGCCAAGTAGTTGAAAAACTGGCAAGACAGATACTATTTATACTTTCTTTACTTCTTTAAAGAATTATTTAATATTATTTATCATTATTATTTTGTTTGTCATTTGCGACAGGCATGTGTGCTCACCAGAGAGATAGAGAGGAGTGGGGAGAAAGTGAGAAATCAAGCCACCAGGTCTGCGACTTGAAATGTGGTTGACCATGTGTGAGTCCAGAGCCTTAAACACCATGCCACCTGCTGGCCCTGTCAGGTGTTATTTAAATGTTCCAGAATATAGGAAATATAAGAAATGCTTTAATCATGGTTTCTGGAGCTAAATAGAAACAAAGTGACATGTGAGATATACCCAATTCTAGAAGGGTTATGAAGGTGAGTGTATGCATGGTGACTAACTCATGATTGAGTACTATTTTTTTTTAAAGTAATACATTGGATGAGTGAAGTTAACATCAAACTTAAGTACTCAAAATTTTCCTTAAGTATTTTGCAATTAGAACCTAAAAAAATTGCAAATATATTAAATGTCTCATTATGACATAAGTAACACTGGGGATTTGGGTCAATCAATTTCCCCTCAGGTATATTTAAAAGGTGAGAAGTTGGGAGGGGTGCTATTTTTGAGGTGTCTGAAGGGACTCTGCAAGGGGCTGACAACTATTGTCTCAGGGTGGAAGCAACAATACAGGAACAATAGGCAGGCTTGACTCAGGCAAGTACCGGGTATGAAGTAAGTCTACACCATAAAAGAGGCATTTCTGTTTTCCTTGAAGAACAGAAACCATCTTCAAATTATTGTCAAAGAAATATATTTCAAAACTTTGCCATCATGTCGTCTGAGAAACTTCTTTTCTATGTTTTTTTTTGTCTTTTATTTTTCTTTCTCAGATTAATTAAATTCACATTTTACACAAAGTACCCATTATGATGTATACAATATATATATATATACATATACATATATATATATATATATATATATAGTTTTCAACAGAGAACTCTACATTTTTTTGGTGTTAAATGATTCTTCCCTTTGCCCCTCACACCCACTCTCTACCACCCACTCCCTACCACCCACTCCCCTCCCTTACAGCCTCTGGTATCTACATTTATCCTTTCCGCTAACATATCTTCAGATCTTTCTCCTTCTGCCAGAGTGCTAATATTTTTTTTTTTCATCGCACATCTTTACAGTGTACAGCATGGTTTTTCCCAGCATGAGTACAGTGCACATTAGTCAAGAAATGATATTACCATATACATTATCATCAACAGACCACTTTTCATCTTTGTGTCTATTAATTGTGATGTTTGTTCCCTGAATCCCTCCCTTCTGCCCTCTATTACTCATTCCCATTACCTCTCCCAAACTGTCTCTAGTATCTGCAGTTGCCATACCTGCTATTATACCTTCCAGTTCTTTCACTTTTTTTTTTTTCAATTATCAGCTCATAAAGTTTTTTACAATAGGGAACATAGATTCTATTCAGGGTTGGGTTAAGGATGGGTTTCGTGCAGTTCTGCAATTGTAGGTGAGTCTCCATGGAATACAGTTTCAGGAAAGCGGATCTGGTAAGCAGAGATGGTTATCAGTTGATGCGGCACAGCATCCATCTTGTGATTACTGGGAATGGTGTTGTGGGGATCTGCAGCATGAGTCATCCTCGGGTATCTGGCTTCCTTAAGAATGGTAGAATAGTTCTTGTTTTTCCCTGAGGTAATGCAGGGCTGGTAACCATCATCTTCTCACTGTCCATAGGCAGAGAAAATCCTCCTATACAATATATTTCTCAATTGGTTTAAGACAGCTAAAGTTTTTTTCTGTTGCTTATAGTTGCAAATTCTTAATCCTTGTTTTCAGCTTCAGTTTGCCGCCTGCGACCGACGGCCACGCGCAGGTGAAAGCCCGGCAGCCACGTGCAGGCCCGGGGGCCACGCACAGGCGCAGGCCCAGCGACCACGCGTAGGCCCGGCGGCCATGTGCAGGCCTGGTGGCCACGCACGGGCGCAGCCCCGGTGGCCACGCGCAGGCCCAGCGGCCACACACGGGCGCAGGCCTGGCGGCCACGCACAGGCCCGGTGGCCACGCGCAAGTGCAGGCCTGGCGGCCACACGCAGGCCTGGCGGCCACGCTCAGACCCAGCAGCCACTCGCAGACCCAGCGGCCATGAGCAGGCGCGGTGGCTACGCACAGGCGCAGGCCCGGCGGCCACATGCAGGCCCGGCGGCCACACGCAGGCGCAGGCCCGGCAGCCACACTCAGACCCGGCGGCCACGCGCAGGCCCAGTGACCACGCGCAGGCCTGGCGGCCTCGCGCAGGCCTGGCGGCCATGCGCAGGCCCAATGACCACACGCCAGCCCCGAGCGCGCAAATGTGCCCGGGACCCATCGCCACCTCCTGCTCGCCCGCCCGGCCAGAGAAAGGAAGGAAGGTGACCTCGGCTGGTCCTCGCTGCCGGCCCACGTTGGCGCTGAGCGCGGGACACACCCAGCGCTGGAGAGTCAGCGGGGGCCGGGCGGTCCGGGCCGCAGCACGCCGAGCAGAGGAGCTGATTGAGTACTATTTATTCTTTTTTTTCTCTTAATTTTATTGTATTTTATTTTTTTCTCTTTAAATTTATTTATTTTTTACATTAATTCACTATACATCATTACAACATACAAATGAATTTTCCATTCAAAATACACTGTGTATTGGCTCAATCAAGCACATCAACATACATGTTATTAGCAAATAATTTTCAATTTCTTATGTCTTGTATTGTGGGAGGCTGCGCACCAGCGAGTCTGCTGAGGCCATTTTTCATGAGTCTCTTACTATTGCCATCTTAGGCTCAGAGAGCAAACAATTACCTCACCTTCAAAATCACACTCTGATTGGCCACTTCCCATAGCAAATCGGTGAGCTTAGAATCCCTCAGATTTGCATATCCGGGTACCTCATGATTGGTCCACAAAGCAACCAATCATAACCCACCTTTACTATCCATCATTCAACCAATCATGGCCCACCAATGTGTATATAACCACGGTCCCTGGGCCATAATCGCCAGACGACACTGAAGACCCTGAAGAGCTGTGACACCGCGTCGTCTCCAGACGACCCTGAGCTGTGACGCCGCGCCGTCTCCGGACGACCCTGAGCTGTGACGCTGCGTTGTCTCCGGACGACCCAGAGCTGTGATGCCGTGTCATTTCCGGATGACCCTGAATACTGTGTCATCTCCGTGCTGCCCGCAATAAAGAGACGACCCTGAAGAGACACTGTGTCGTCTCCGTGCTGTGACGGTGCGCCGTTCGTCCCGTCTCTCACTCCTTCCCTCAGGGAACCTGTTCGACTGTCCCGCGGGTCGGGACACGTGGCGCCCGAACACGGACTTGAGTACGAAGGATACAGTGAAGAGCTCCCGAGGAAGCTCCAGTGCAGAGCAAACCAGAAAAGCCGGCAGAAAACAGAGGGACGAAGAGAAGACGTCCTGGTAAGTATTTACTTACGTTTTATTTTAAGTACGGGTAATAATGGGACAAAAGCTTAGTCAGCACGAAATATCCGTTCAGAGCTTAATAGAAGCCCTTGCCGTTATGGTTGTTAAGGGAGAGCAGATCAAGCAAAATGATCAACCCCAGGAGGAGGCTATAGCCACCTCAGATCTAACCAGGGGTTCTAAAATTGAAAAAGAACAGGGAGAGGATCTTATTTCCCTAGATAGTGAGGAAGAAGTTAAAAGCCCCGAAAGAGAGACAAAACCTAAAAAATCTAAAAAACTAAAAAAGAAAAACAACCTTAAGGCTCTCCAAGAGCCAAAGAAAAATGAGTCATTATCTAGTTCAGAGGATGAAATCTTAGAGGCCAAGGCTAAAAAATGCAATAATCGAAAATGGCCGTCTGAAGAAATTTTAGAAACTGAGTCAGCTAAGTACAGTAATTCAAAATGGCCACCTGAGAAAGAAACTTCAGAAACGGAGGCAGGCAAATACCATAATTCAGAATGGCCGCCTTTCAAAAAACGACCGCCACCCTACAACTCAGTCGCATCTGCACCACCTTTAATGCCAGTTATTGACCCTAGAGAAGAGATTTTGAATAAAATAAAACAATTAAAAGAACAGATTCAGTTAGAAAAAGAACACCAGGAACTAATATCACAATTAGAGAAACTAAAAACCAATACAGACAAAGAAACAAAACTAGTTCAGGGATCGCATAGGACAGACTTTGAGACATTCCCTGTTACGGAAAATACCGATCCCCAAGGACAGGTTTGGCGCCGTCACAGCGGGTTTGACTTTAAAATGGTAAAAGAAATTAAGGCGGCGGTCGCCCAATATGGAGCTACTGCTCCGTATACCTTAGCTATAGTTGAAGCTACTGCCGAGGACTGGCTCACACCGTCCGATTGGCAAACATTAGCCCGAGCTACACTTTCAGGAGGAGATTACTTACTTTGGAAATCAGAATATGTAGAGGCTTGTAGGGAAACCGCCCGCCGCAATGCCCAAGCCAATAATGGCTGGACGGCCGAAATGTTAATAGGAGAAGGAAATTATGCACACAATGAAAATCAAATGCAGTATGACCCAGGGCTCTTTTCACAAATTAATGCGGCAGGCATAAAAGCCTGGAAAAAACTCCCTGCCAAAGGAGATTTGAGCACCTCCCTTACTAACATTAGACAAGGGCCTGATGAACCTTTTTCTGACTTTGTACATCGATTAATTACCACGTCAGAAAAAATATTCGGTAATGCTGATGCAAGTACAGACTTTATAAAACAACTGGCGTATGAAAATGCTAACGCTTCTTGTCAGGCAGCCATTAGACCGCACAGAAAAAAGACAGACCTGACAGGGTACATACGCCTGTGTTCAGAGATTGGATCAGCATACCAACAGGGATTGGCCATGGCCGCTGCCCTTCAAGGGTACACTGTCCGCCAATTCCTTGACCACAATAATCGAGGTCATTGTTTTAAATGTGGTCGCTCAGGACACATGGCAAAACAGTGTAAAGCAAAAAATATTAAAGATCAGAGACAGAATCGACCCCTTGCGTTATGCAGTAAATGCCAGAGGGGACGTCATCCTAACAATGAGTGCAGGTCCAAAACAGATATCCATGGCAGACCACTCATTCACTCTCAGGGAAACGGGAACAGGGGCCAGCCCCAGGCCCCGAGACCCAAACAAGTTTTTGGGGCGATGCAAACTGTTCCAACAAACAATCCATTTCAGACCTCTCCAGAGCGACTCCAGGAAGCGCAGGGCTGGACCTCTGTTCCACCACCCACACAGTATTAACTCCCGAGATGGGGGTACAGGCCTTGCCTACCGGAATCTTTGGCCCTTTACCTCCAAACACCTTTGCAATACTCATAGGTCGTAGCAGTGCCACTATGAAGGGACTTCAAATTTTTCCAGGAGTAATAGATAATGACTATGAGGGAGAAATAAAAATTATGGCTTCCTCTCCAAATTTAATCACAACTATTACAGCTGGAAAGCGCATAGCTCAACTCTTACTCCTTCCACTGCTTTCCACTCAAAATAACATCCAAACCTCCTTACGAGGTGAAAAAGGGTTCGGTTCCTCAGATGCCTATTGGGTCCAACAAATTTCTCCAGAGAAACCAATGCTTACTTTATGGTTAGATGGCAAACAGTTTTCTGGACTTGTTGACACCGGAGCCGATGTTACCATTCTCAGAAAAGACAACTGGCCCCAAACTTGGCCCCTAACACCAACCCTTACCCACCTAAAAGGCATTGGTCAAAGCCAAAATCCAGAAAGGAGCACTAAAGTATTACAGTGGACAGACAGAGAGGGAAACCAAGGAACCATGCAACCCTTTATTATAGAAGGTCTCCCTATAAACCTTTGGGGTAGAGATTTGTTATCACAAATGAGCCTTATCATGTTCAGCCCTTCCGATACAGTTACTGCGCAAATGTTAGCACAGGGTTACACACCAGGAAAAGGCTTAGGGAAAAATGAATCAGGTATCATCCATCCCTTGATACCAAAACCTAAATTTAATAGGACAGGACTGGGAAATTTATCCTAACGGCCATTGATATTCCTGTACCCCACGCTGATAAAATCTCTTGGAAAGATGATGTGCCCGTGTGGGTTGATCAATGGCCTCTTACTTCTGAAAAACTTCAAGCTGCCCAAATGTTAGTACAGGAACAATTTGAGGCAGGACACATTGTCGACAGCACTTCACCATGGAACACCCCTATCTTTGTTATTAAGAAAAAATCAGGTAAATGGCGTCTACTCCAAGACTTAAGAGCAATCAATAAGACTATGGTTCCCATGGGAGCCTTACAGCCTGGCTTGCCATCCCCAGTAGCCATTCCTTTAGACTTCTTCAAAATAATTGTTGATCTCCAAGATTGTTTTTATACCATTCCTTTACACCCTTCAGATCAACAAAGATTTGCCTTTAGCATCCCATCAACTAATTTTAAAGAACCCATGAAGCGTTATGAGTGGAAAGTTCTCCCCCAGGGCATGGCAAACAGCCCTACTCTGTGCCAAAAATATGTTGCTGCTGCATTGCAGTCAGTTAGAAATAAATGGAATCAAATATACATCATCCATTACATGGATGACATTTTAATAGCAGGCAAGGATGGTCAGCTAGTCCTCCAATGTTTTTAAGACCTTAAAAAACAACTTTCCATTCGAGGACTAAAGATTGCTCCTGAAAAAGTACAACTTAGAGATCCATATACTTACCTAGGATACCATCTTTCTGGCCAAAAAATCACCACTCCAAAGATACAATTTAGACTTGACAAGTTAAAAACCTTAAATGATTTCCAAAAACTCTTGGGTGATATCAATTGGATCCACCCATACCTCAAATTAACCACAGGCCAACTTAAACCCTTGTTTAATATCTTACAAGGAGATGCCAATCCTAAATCTCCTCGCATACTTACAGAGGAGGGCCGTCAAGCTCTCTCTATAATAGAAAAGGCCATTGCCTCTCAATTCATCACAGCCATCGATTATAGACTGCCATTACTCCTTATTATTTGTCGCACTTCGGTCACACCAACGGCTGTGTTCTGGCAATCTGCTCCAATTATGTGGGTTCACCTACCATCTTCTCCTTCAAAGGTCATATACCCTTATTATCAAGCTGTAGCTGATATTATCAGTATGGCTCGAAATTTAAGCGTTACTTATTTTGGCAAAGACCCTGATACAATTATCCAGCCGTATACTAAGGACCAAGTTAATTGGCTATTCCAACAAACAGATTTCTGGCCTATTGCATGTGCTTCCTTTACTGGAACTATTGATAACCATCTTCCTCCAGATAAATTTTTATATTTTTTATCTACCCATGATTTTGTTTTCCCTGTACGAACTTCACTTCATCCTGTTTCAAATGCTTTATTGGTTTTTACTGATGGTTCTTCTAATGGAACTGCTTCCTATTCTTTCTCTGATCAGACAGTTACATTTACCACTTCCTCAACATCAGCTCAGTTAGTTGAGCTGCAGGCAGTTATTGCAGTCTTTTCTGCTTTTCCTAATACGCCTTTGAATTTATATACAGATAGTGCTTATATTGCTATGTCTGTTCCACTTCTAGAAACTGCGGCACAAATTAAACAAGTTTCTCAAGCTGCACAGCTTTTCCGCCAACTACAGTCTCTCATTAGAAATCGAGAGGTATCCTTTTATATTGGCCATTTACGTGCACATACCGACTTGCCTGGCCCTCTGACTGAGGGCAACCGCCGCGCTGATCTTGCCACTAAACATTCCTTTCTTGCTTCTACACAAGCTGATAAAAATCTTTCAGATGCTGTTGCTGCACATAAACTACATCATTTGAATTCTCACACATTTCGCCTCATGTTTAAAATTACTCGAGAACAGGCCCGACAAATTGTAAAACAATGTCCAGCCTGTCTTACCCTTTTGCCTACACCACATCTAGGCGTTAACCCTAGAGGCCTTATGCCTAACACATTATGGCAGATGGACGTCACTCATATCGCTGAATTTGGTACTACCAAATATGTTCATGTCACTGTTGATACCTTCAGCGGTTTCATTTTTGCCACGGCACAAACTGGAGAAGCTGGCAAACATGTTATTTCCCATGTACTTGCTGCACTCTCGGTTATGGGTAAACCTCAGCAAATTAAGACAGATAATGGCCCAGGTTACACAGGAAACAATTTTGCCTCTTTTTGTAAACAACTTCACATTAAACATGTTACGGGAATTCCATACAATCCCCAGGGACAAGGCATTGTTGAACGTGCTCATCTTTCCTTGAAAAATACTCTCCAAAAGCTAAAAAAGGGAGAGCTTTTACAGACTAAGGGCTCGCCAAAAAACCTTCTGGCACATTCTCTTTTTGTCCTAAATTTCCTGTCTCTTGATAAAGATGGACACTCAGCTGCTGAGCGCTTCTGGCATTCAACTACCAGAACAAAATTTGCCTCAGTTTTGTGGAAAGATCCTCTGGACAATACATGGAATGGTCCGGACCCTGTCCTCATTTGGGGCAGAGGGTCTGTCTGCATCTATTCTCAAAAAATGGATGCTGCTCGTTGGCTACCAGAAAGATTAATCAAACAGATTGATTCTAACAAGCCATCCAGGGATGATGAAAGCCCTGAGATATCTCTCTCTCCTTCCACAGATCAACAAAATGAGGATACCTGATCCTGTTACACTACCGCTGCTGGTTTATCCTGGTGCCGCTCCTCCTGGCAGAACAGGGGGGGGGTCTCTCCTCCCTTTCCTGCTCCCCCTACTTGACCCATTCAATTGGCCTTTTAGTTGCTTGCTCACTGGGACCTGTTATATTTAATAGGCTCATGACATTCCTCAAACAACAAATTGACTCGCTTACTATGCGGCCTATCCAGGTCCACTATACTAGATTGGAGATGAAAGACCAACACCCCTACACTGGTCTCACCTGAGGTGCTGAATCGGTTAGCCAAAGACGGGTAAGAGAGTCTGATGAACCCAGTAACTGTTCAGTCCTTCCACCTAAGACAGGAAGCCCATCATAGCTATGGGACTCTCCAATGACGGGTAAGGATGGACATATGGTTCCATAAACGGCTCCAACCTAAGACAGGCACGATTCCCCCAGGCCTTTTCCTCATCTCTCAAATTTAAACAGAAAAGGGGGACATGTGGGAGGCTGCGCACCAGCGAGTCTGCTGAGGCCATTTTTCATGAGTCTCTTACTATTGCCATCTTAGGCTCAGAGAGCAAACAATTACCTCACCTTCAAAATCACACTCTGATTGGCCACTTCCCATAGCAAATCGGTGAGCTTAGAATCCCTCAGATTTGCATATCCGGGTACCTCATGATTGGTCCACAAAGCAACCAATCATAACCCACCTTTACTATCCATCATTCAACCAATCATGGCCCACCAATGTGTATATAACCACAGTCCCTGGGCCATAATCGCCAGACGACACTGAAGACCCTGAAGAGTTGTGACACCGCGTCGTCTCCAGACGACCCTGAGCTGTGACACCGCGCCGTCTCCGGACGACCCTGAGCTGTGACGCTGCGTTGTCTCCGGACGACCCAGAGCTGTGATGCCGTGTCATTTCCGGATGACCCTGAATACTGTGTCATCTCTGTGCTGCCTGCAATAAAGAGACGACCCTGAAGAGACACTGTGTCGTCTCTGTGCTGTGACGGTGCGCCGTTCGTCCCGTCTCTCACTCCTTCCCTCAGGGAACCTGTTCGACTGTCCCGCGGGTCGGGACATTGTATACTCTGTTTTTTTGTTTTGCCATCCTTGATTTCCTATCCCTCACCCTCTGCCATGTCCCACCCTCCTCCCGCATCGTCTCTGGTATCCATGGTTGCTTTTTATGCCTTTCCCCCCATTTAATTGATTTGCTAATGAACTTAATTAGTCTAAATATTTCCAATAGCAAGGGCAGCTGACATATACCTATACATGAACCCAAGTCTGATTTTAGGCATAAACCTCAGTGAGTAGAATGAACATACTATAAAGTAGTACCTAGCTGGGACTATATAGCTTACTGCAGTCATCAAATATGCATTTTTTTAAAATTTTGATACGAACAGATTTACTGTTTTTTTTTTCTCCTGAAACTTTTTATTAATTACTTAACATTCATTCCCTAAGCATCATCACAACATACTAAATGTGGTTTCCCATCTAGATTAAACTGCATAGGGGCTTAATAATGCATGTTATCATCAATAATATTCCATTTCTACATTCATATATATGTATATGAATATATATGTTTTTTACCCCATGTTTGACCCTCTGCCCTTTCCCACTCTCTTATTACAGTTATATACAGTTGTCATCCTTTTCCCCCAACATTTTGTTGATCACACAATATCATAAGTAATCTAACTACTTTCTATAGCAAGTTCAGCAGGTAATTTTTTTTTTGATAGAGGTTTTCACTAGAGGGTGTGTGTGCTTACCAGAAAGACAGAGAGAAACAGAGAGATGGAAAGTGAGAAATCACCCCCCAGGGGGGAATAGCCACATCGCAATCCCTTCTCCTCCATTCTCCTCTTGGGATCTTGGGCATGCACGCACATGCACCAGGCATGAGTTTAAGCCACCGGGTCCAGGACTTGAACCGTGGTTGACTATGTGGGAGTCCAGCGAAATAGCCATTATGCTAACTGCTTGTCCCTGCAGGTAATTTCAAGAAAAGCAGTTTTGAACTGGTAACAATAATTCCTTGAAACTTAAAGCCTAGAAACAGGTTTGTATTCTGTTCAAATATTAGGTACATGCACCTATTGACAGCTCAAGACAGGACAAAAATCCTTTAAAACCAGACAACAAAACTTAGAAGAAAAGCAGCAATATTTAGTCAAGTCACTGAATGTTGTTTCATCAGTTCAGTCTCATGTACTTAATCTTTCTTCTGTTAAGGTTCGATCTTCCAGATTGAATTCTGGGATATAATATTCATCTCCAGACATTGTCCCTACAATTAAGTTGCCCGTTTTCTTAGGTTTTGAACTCTTATTTCTGTGTGTCTGCATTTAATTTTACTGACATAGCACTCCCTTAAGAACTTCTTGGAGATCTGGTCTGGTGCTGGTAAATTCCTTCAGGTTTTGTTTATCTGGGAATGTTCGTGTCTTTTCTTCCCAAATGAACAATAATCTTGCTGGGTACAGTATTCTCGGTTGAAATTGCTTTTCCCTTAACACTTTGAATATATTTTCCCATTCTTTCCTCACTCGCATTGTTTCTGATGAGAGATCTGCTGTTAGTCTGATGCGATAACCTTTGTAGGTAACTTGCCGTTTTTCTCCTGACAATCTTAGTATCTTGTCTTTGTCTGCAGTTTTGGTCAATCTGGCTATAATGTGTCTTGGAGAAGATCTTCTTGGGTTGATTCTATTTAGGGTCCTCTGTATTTCTTGGGACTGATTCTTTGAGTGCCTCTCTAGGTTTGGAAAGTTTTCTTGCAGGATCTCATGGAATAGATTATCAATGCCCTTATGAGTCTCTTCGCCTTCTGGGATGCCTATTATCTGGATGTTTGGACGTTTGATGGTATCTAGTACTTCTCGTCTATTAGTCTTAAATTTTGGGGTCATTTTCTCAGTCTCCATGGTGGATTTTTCTAGGCTAGCAATTTTCTCTTCTACGTCTGAGATTCTATTTTCTGTATGATCTAGTCTGCTTTTAATACTTTCAAGGGAGATTTTTACTTCCTGTATTACCGCCTTCATCTCTAACAGTTCCACCTGATTCTTTTGTAAAGTGTGAAAGTCCTCTTTTAGATCTTGCATGAATTTCCTCACCTCCTGGAACTCGACAACTTCTTTCTCCTTCCTCTTCAGCAGTTCATTGTCTCTCTTCTCTTCTATCTCTGTTAGCTTTGCCATTATGAATGTTCTGAATTCTTTATCAGACATTTCCATGATTTCCATTGAACTGTGTGTGGATGAAGAGGAGTTATCCTTTTCCCTTGGAGGAGAGGTATTTTCCTCCTTTCCCATATTTCTCGTGGTCCTGCAGCGATTTCTAGTCATCTGGTTGATGGTCAGTTTCTTCCCAAACTTGAAAGTTCAATCACGTGAGTTTTGTGTGCTGGAAGCTGAATTATCAGTGGGAAATCTTGATTCCTATTTTCCCAATATGGCTAATTCGCAGGGTCCATGAAGCTGTGTCTTGAAGAAGGCTTGTTCCCTTTGCCTCTCCATGTGAGTTTTGTGTGCTGGAGGCTGAATTATCAGTGGGAAATCTTGATTCCTGTTTCCCCAAAATGGCTAGTTTGCAGGGTCCATGAGGCTGTCTGAAGGATGCCTTTGATGGGTAGATGCATCAGTAAACTGGATATAGCAGAAGAGAATCAGTAATTCTGAAGATGTGTCAAACTTGGAAGTTCAATCACACGAGTTTTGTATGCTGGAGGCCGAATTATCAGTGGGACCTCTTCATTTCTCCGTTTCCCCCAAAATGGCTAGATTGCAGGAGCCATGGAGCTGTCTCTTGCAGAAGGCCTGTTCTCCAATTCTATATTCTAACTAGGAAAATTGATGGTATGTTCCATTCACTTACAAGTACACAAAATACAAAATACAGTTCATCTTCTTTATGAAGAAGGGCAATTCACACTTTCCAAGGTGAGGGGCTCTGACTGCAAGGAGAACTAAGTCAGAGTAAAATTTTTGCATTCTCCTTTGACTGTCACCAAATAGGCAAAACATTTCCCTTTTTAGGATTTAGAAAAACACTAGTGTGTGAAGTGAATCAACTAATAACATTTAGAAAGTTGCCCACTGACCTCACTGGCCCACTGGAAAATCCAACCAGCCCCCAGAAATGCTCTGGTGCAGTCTGTGATGGGCAAATGGCTAATACAGAATTTCTCCCTTCTCTAGGAACAGAGTCAGATCTCTTCATGGGAAAGCCCTCGTCAATTTAAGTTTATTACACATAACATATACTTATTTTTTAATCAAATGATGCCCTGCAATTTTATGCTATATAAGACATTTGTACATAGGTGACTGATGTACTTGGGAGGCCACATATTTTGCTCAATATTGTATCTATATTTCACATGCAGAAACGTCAGGGCAGTTAGTTTAATTTTTAAAAAAAATTCTAAGAAAGGTTTTTAACTCATTTGCCTTACCGGCAAGTTTTGTAAACAACCTCTCCCCACCTCTTAATTTTAGTAAAAATTGAAAACAAGAAAACCTGAGAAGTCTGAATTTTAGTTCAATGACCCCAATCTAGCATTTAACGTTGTTTATTACAAAAAGTATGAGGTTTTTTTCTTTTTTTTTAAAATTCAGGTCACATATGGTTCTTTTGATCCCATCCTTGGTGATAAAGACCAATTTCCATCACTTTATCAGGTGGCCACCAAGGACAGCTCTCTGGCTTATGGAATCATCTACTTGTTGCTGCATTTTGGCTGGACGTGGGTGGCACTCTATGTATCTGATGATATGCAAGGGGAGCAGTTCCTCCAGGATGTAAAGGCAAAGATGACAGAAAAGGATATCTGTGTGGCCTTTACAGAAAAGCTCCTGGCCACAAAAGGTGTCGTTTTAGATCATGTCTTTACTCTTGTGAAGAGGATCAGAGTTTCATCTGCAAATGTGTATATAATACATGGTGATGAATGGAGTATCCTGAGCTTAGGATTGAAACAAATCATGAATTTTATTTTGGGAAAGGTATGGATCATGAGAAATCTCCTCTCCCCAGAGTTGAAAGGTGCTTTGCATATTTTGAATAACGTACCATACACTTTCTATGGAAGCCTTTTTCTTTCAAACCAGAAAGGGAATATTCCTGGTTTTAAACAATTTCTCAAGACAGTCAGCCCTTTCCAATATCCAGAAGATTTTTATTTCATTAGACTCTGGGATTATGCTTTTAATTGCTCACTTAGTTGGCCACTATGTAGCACACTTGGAGATTGCCCACCAAATTCTTCCATAGAGTTTCTACCATTTATTTTTTACATGTTTACAATATCTGACACCAGCTATTTTATTTATAGTGCTGTGCATGTGGTGGCCCAAGTTTTTTATAAGATGTTTCTGCAAAAAATAGAAATGGGATCTACAGGAGAAGCAGACCAGCTGATTCTTCACTGGCAGGTAAACATTCTTCATAAGCACCTGATAATATTTGGAGACATTTTCTTTTTTTAAAAAATTATTTCTTCCATAGGTAATGTGCTTTCACCAGAGAGACATATTGAGATAGAAAGAGAAATAATAACCCAGGGGTTATGGCCACAGCACAATCCCTTCTGCTCCATTCTCTTCCTGTGATTTGGGCACCAGGCATACACTCATACCTGGCTTTATTTTCCACATTACAGGTCTGTGATTCAAACCATGGTCAGTCATATGAGAGTGCTCTTTAACCATCAAATCACCTCTGACCCCTGAAGTGTTTTTTTTTTTCTTTTTAATTTTTTTGTATTTAGCTTTTCCCCTTAGTGCAAGTTTGCTTACCAGAAAGGAAATAAAAAGAAGAAAAGTGAAAATAATCTTCTAGGGAAATGGCCGTGCTGCATACAGTCCCTTCTCTAGTCTCCTCTCGGGATTTTGGGCATGCTCACACACATGCCTGGCATGATTTTCAAGCCTCCAGATACAGAACTCAAACTGTGGTAGGTCATGTGGAAACTTAGTCATCCTAACCAACAAGCCATCTGCTTAGGTATATTTTTTTGTGGTACTGAAAAATATTATATGTAGAGATTAAACCTTTTTGTCTAAAGGGAGTTCTCCATTAGTTGTACATGATTGACCCACTCTGTTTTCTCTGTGAATTGTCCTTGGAGGCCGGCTTCTTCCCATCATCCTCTTTCTCCTCTCTATCCCCTCGAATTCACCATGTCTTCACCTATCCTTGATTTTATAAAATGATGGGAAGAGAAAGTATGGAAAATAGACACGATATAACCTTAACATAACTTAGAATGAAGAGTTAAGATGGACAAAATTTTGGAAGAAATGTTAGAATATTATAAAGTCAGGATGACCATTTAGGGAGCATCTGAGCAGTTGTGCTCTTTTACTGGCATGGATGACCTACAGGTGTCTGCAGTTATTTATTGTGCCTGTCTTAAGTCATAACAGAATTAATTTTAATTTTTCTTATACCGTCTTCAAAAATCATGGAAGAAGGAACAGTGATCCAGTTTTAAAACACTGAACCACTTTTGATGCATATAGTCTCAGGATATCCTATTTGGTTTATAAATACGTTTATATTTTATTTTAAAGAAAGACTAAATCATGGACTAGGAGGTGGCATCATGGTTAAGGCACTGGACTCTCACATGGTTGACTGTTTTGAATCCTGGGCCTTTCTCTCTTGTTCTCTATCTCTCAGTGGTGGTACACACCCCATATAGAAAACCTAAAAAATAATAATTAACAAAATAAATAATTTAAAGAATATAAGCAAGTTCATTAATTATGTGTAAAATATCTTTATCAAAAAGAGAATTAAATTAGACAAATTTGGTGAGAAAACAAGTAAATATAATATACATACATAACAATAAAGATCAGAAATTTAGTTTCCATTTGAATTCTACTGTACTAAAAATAACAACATTTTATTTGCTCTTTGAGAAAGTTTGAAGTTGACTCTGGGAAAAAGCAAGTAGTTTTGTCAAAATAGTTACCTAGATTTGTTAAAGATGAGAGTGCTTCCATTCTAAAAATGTAAAGACAGAGGATCAGCAGTTGGCATAATGGCTATGTCGCTGGACTCCTATGTAGTTGACTAGGATTTGAGTCCTGAACCTGGTGGCTTAAATTCAAGCTGGGCGTGTGTGTGTGCATGCCCAAGATCCTGAGAGGAGAATGGAGGAGAAGGGATTGTGGCATGGCCATTCTCCCTGGACGATGATTTTTTTTTTATTTTTGTCTTTCTGTCTTTCTCTGTCTTTCAGGCTAGCACACATGCCCTATAGCAAAAACCTCCCCCCAAAAATGTAAAGACTGCAAGAACACTTGTATAAGCAATAATAGTTAATTATTTTTTGTAAAAGAATGTCATAAATTCAAAAATAAAAGTCTAACATGTTTTATTAAAAATATCCTTGGTGAGTCCTACAAGTGGTATGATTGTTAAATCTTGACTCCCACATGGCTGACTGGTTTGGGTCCTGGACCTGACAGCTTGCTTTCTCATTTTTCTTCTCTCTCTGTCTCTCTCTCATCAGCACCAGTGCTCTATTGCAAATTAAAAATAATGATAATAGATAAAATTAATAAATAATTCTCCAAACACTAACTCTTTAGTGGGATGGATCTATGGTATATTGAAAAAGGCAGCTAAATTCCACATGGCCCAAATCTAAAACCTTGAGGCATCAAAAGCATGCCAGGCACGTGTGCATGCATGCATTCCCAAAATCTCAAAAGAAAGGAGAAATGAAGAAGAAACTGCAGCTCATTCCCCATGGAGGCACTTCTTTTCTCATCTCTCATATTCTCTCTATGTCTCTCTGCAAGGTTTACTTGCCCGCCAGGAATAAAAACCTCTTTAGAATGAAAGTTTGGGGACCACGGATGGCATAATGGTTATGTCACTGGACTCTTATGTAGTTGACTGTGGTTCAGATCTCAGACCTGGAGGCTTAAAACTCATTCCAGTGGTGTGTGCATGCATGCCCCAAATCCCAAGAGGAGAATAAGGAGAAGGGATTATGGCATGGCTATCCCTCCTGTGGGTGATTTCTCACTTATTGTTTCTCTGTTTCTCTCTCTCTGGCGAGAGCACATGTTGTACAGCAAAAATATCTCTAAATAAAAAATAATTTAAAAGTTTTAAATTTATATATTTGTTACAAATTATTTCTTATCATGTCACATGACAATATCTTTATTTTGGACTTCTTTTGATAAAAGTGTTAAAGAACAAACTGGTTTGTTATTTTTAAAAGTTTTATTGAGGTGCAAATAGTATCCAAAAAATTGCACATATTTAATGTCCATTTTTGGATAAACTTGAAGAACTATATACTTGTATACGACCCCTTCCAGTATCAAGAATATAAATGTTTTCATACATATAGTGCCTTTTTTTTTTTATTTTATTTTGTTTTTCTCAGATTAATTAAATTCATTTTACATAAAGTTCCCATTATGATGTATACAATATACATATATGTATGTAGTTTTCAACAGAGAACTCTACTTTTTTTGGTGTTAACTGATTCCTCCTTTTGCCCCCCACGCCCACTTTCTACCACCCTCTCCTGACCACCCACTCCCCTCCCTTACAGGCTCCGGCATCCACATTTATCCTTTCCGCTATCATATCATTGGATCTTTCCCCTTCTGCCAGAGTGCTGATAATGTTATCATTATTTTTTTTTTCATGAAAAAAAAAATAATGATAACATATAGTGCCTTTTAAAAGTTTTTCCTACAAGGGACCAGCAGGTGACATAGTGGTCACAGTGTTGAACTCCCACATGGTGTACTGGTTCAAGACTAGAACCTGGCGGCTTACTTTCTCAGTTTCCCACTGTCTCTGGTCAAGTTTTAAAAATAGCAATAATAGAGAATTTTTTGCCAGCAGGCAAAAAGCCTCTGGCCAGCAAGGGATACTGAGAGAGGGTCACCTCTAATAGAGACTCCACCTTCTAGATTTCCTGGACTGCCAGCAGGCAATAGCGTCTCCTGCAAGCCTCTGGCCAGCAAGGGATACTGAGGGAGGGTCACCTCTGACCCCCACCCCACTTCCAGACCCCAGGCCCCAGACTCCACCTTCTAGACTTTCCTGGACTGCCAGCAGGCAATAGCGTCTCCTGCAAGCCTCTGGCCAGCAAGGGATACTGAGGGAGGGTCACCTCTGACCCCCACCCCACTTCCAGACCCCCAGGCCCCAGACTCCACCTTCTAGACTTTCCTGGACTGCCAGCAGGCAATAGCGTCTCCTGCAAGCCTCTGGCCAGCAAGGGATACTGAGGGAGGGTCACCTCTGACCCCCACCCCACTTCCAGACCCCCAGGCCCCAGACTCCACCTTCTAGACTTTCCTGGACTTCCAGCAGGCAATAGCGTCTCCTGCAAGCCTCTGGCCAGCAAGGGATACTGAGGGAGAGTCACCTCTGACCCCCACCCCCTTCTAGGTATGTAGCCAGGATCTCCTTGAGGCGGTTTTTTTTTTTTTTTCTTTTCTATTGACCCCCCCCCCCTGCATTCTCTTGTTAACACCTAGCCCTCCTTCTCCCCCCAGACTTTCCAGGACTGCCAGCAGGCAACAGCGTCTCCTGCAAGCCTCTGGTCAGCTAGGGATAGTGAGGGAGGGTCACTTCTGACCCCCACCCCACTTCCAGACCCCCAGGCCCCAGACTCCATCTTCTAGACTTTCCTGGACTGCCAGCAGGCAATAGCGTCTCCTGCAAGCCTCTGGCCAGCAAGGGATACTGAGGGAGGGTCACCTCTGACCCCCATCCCACTTCCACAACCCCAGGCCCCAGACTCCACCTTCTAGACTTTCCTGGACTGCCAGCAGGCAATAGCGTCTCCTGCAAGCCTCTGGCCAGCAAGGGATACTGAGGGAGGGTCACCTCTGACCCCCACCCCACTTCCAGACCCCCAGGCCCCAGACTCCACCTTCTAGACTTTCCTGGACTGCCAGCAGGCAATAGAGTCTCCTGCAAGCCTCTGGCCAGCAAGGGATACTGAGGGAGGGTCACCTCTGACCCCTACCCCACTTCCAGACCCCCAGGCCCCAGACTCCACCTTCTAGGTAGGTAGCCAGGATATCCTTGAGGCTTTTTTTTTTTTTTTTCTTTTCTCTTGACTGCCCCTGCATTCTCTTGTTAACACCTAGCCCTCCTTCTCCCCCCAGAATTTCCTGGACTGCCAGCAGGCAATAGCATCTCCTGCAAGCCTCTGGCCAGCAAGGGATACTGAGAGAGGGTCACCTCTGACACCCACCAAACTTCCAGACCCCCAGGCCGCAGACTCCACCTTCTAGACTTTCCTGGACTGCCAGCAGGCAATAGCGTCTCCTGCAAGCCTCTGGCCAGCAAGGGATACTGAGGGAGGGTCACCTCTGACCCCCACCCCACTTCCAGACCCCCAGGCCCCAGACTCCACCTTCTAGACTTTCCTGGACTGCCAGCAGGCAATAGCGTCTCCTGCAAGCCTCTGGCCAGCAAGGGATACTGAGGGAGCGTCACCTCTGACCCGCACCCCACTTCCAGAACCCCAGGCCCAAGACTCGACCTTATAGGTAGGTAGCCAGGATCTCCTTGAGGCGGTTTTTTTTTTTTTTTTCTCTTGACCCCCCCTGCATTCTCTTGTTAACACCTAGCCCTCCTTCTCCCCCCAGAATTTCCTGGACTGCCAGCAGGCAATAGCGTCTCCTGCAAGTCTCTGGCCAGCAAGGGATACTGAGGGAGGGTCACCTCTGACCCCCACCCCACTTCCAGACCCCCAGGCCCCAGATTCCACCTTCTAGACTTTCCTGGACTGCCAGCAGGCAATAGCGTCTCCTGCAAGCCTCTGGCCAGCAAGGGATACTGAGGGAGGGTCACCTCTGACCCCCACCCCACTTCCAGACCCCCAGGCCCCAGACTCCACCTTCTAGAATTTCCTGGACTGCCAGCAGGCAATAGCGTCTCCTGCAAGCCTCTGGCCAGCAAGGGATACTGAGGGAGGGTCACCTCTAACCCCCACCCCACTTCCAGACCCCCAGGCCCCAGACTCCACCTTCTAGGTAGGTAGCCAGGATCTCCTTGAGGCGGTTTTTTTTTTTTTTTGTATTTTTTTTTTCCTTTTCTATTGACCCCCCCTGCATTCTCTTGTTAACACATAGCCCTCCTTCTCCCCCAGACTTTCCTGGAATGCCAGCAGGCAATAGCATGTCCTGCAAGTCTCTGGCCAGCAAGGGATACTGAGGGAAGGTCACCTCTGACCCCCACCCCACTTCCAGACCCCCAGGCCCCAGACTCCACCTTCTAGACTTTCCTGGACTGCCAGCAGGCAATAGCATCTCCTGCAAGCCTCTGACCAGCAAGGGATACTGAGGGAGGGTCACCTCTGACCCCCACCCCACTTCCAGACCCCCAGGCCCCAGACTCCACCTTCTAGACTTTCCTGGACTGCCAGCAGGCAATAGCGTCTCCTGCAAGCCTCTGGCCAGCAAGGGATAGTGAGGGAGGGTCACCTCGGACCCGCACCCCACTTCCAGAACCCCAGGCCCCAGACTCCACCTTCTAGGTAGGTAGCCAGGATCTCCTTGAGGCGGTCTTTTTTTTTTTTTTCTTTTCTCTTGACCCCCCCTGCATTCTCTTGTTAACACCTAGCCCTCCTCCTCCCCTCAGAATTTCCTGGACTGCCAGCAGGCAATAGCGTCTCCTGCAAGCCTCTGGCCAGCAAGGGATACTGAGGGAGGGTCACCTAACCCCCACCCCACTTCCAGACCCCCAGGCCCCAGACTCCACCTTCTAGGTAGGTAGCCAGGATCTCCTTGAGGCGGTTTTTTTTTTGTTGTTTTTTGTTTTTCCTTTTCTATTGACCCCCCCTGCATTCTCTTGTTAACACATAGCCCTCCTTCTCCCCCCAGACTTTCCTGGAATGCCAGCAGGCAATAGCGTGTCCTGCAAGTCTCTGGCCAGCAAGGGATACTGAGGGAAGGTCACCTCTGACCCCCACCCCACTTCCAGACCCCCAGGCCCCAGACTCCACCTTCTAGACTTTCCTGGACTGCCAGCAGGCAATAGCATCTCCTGCAAGCCTCTGACCAGCAAGGGATACTGAGGGAGGGTCACCTCTGACCCCCACCCCACTTCCAGACCCCCAGGCCCCAGACTCCACCTTCTAGACTTTCCTGGACTGCCAGCAGGCAATAGCGTCTCCTGCAAGCCTCTGGCCAGCAAGGGATACTGAGGGAGGGTCACCTCTGACCCCCACCGCACTTCAAGACCCCCAGGCCCAAGACTCCACCTTCTAGGTAGGTAGTCAGGATCTCCTTGAGGCGGTTTTTTTTTTTTGTTTTTTTTTTTTTGTCCTTTTCTATTGACCCCCCCTGCATTCTCTTGTTAACACATAGCCCTCCTTCTCCCCCCAGAATTTCCTGGACTGCCAGCAGGCAATAGCGTGTCATGCAAGTCTCTGGCCTGCAAGGGATACTGAGAGAAGGTCACCACTGACCCCCACCCCACTTCCAGACCCCCAGGCCCCAGACTCCACCTTCTAGACTTTCCTGGACTGCCAGCAGGCAATAGCGTCTCCTGCAAGCCTCTGGCCAGCAAGGGATGCTGAGGGAGGTTCACCTCTGATCTCCACCACACTTCCAGAACCTCAAGCCCCAGACACCACCTTCTAGACTTTCCTGGACTGCCAGCAGGCAATAGCGTCTCCTGCAAGCCTCTGGCCAGCAAGGAATACTGAGGTAACGTCACCACTGACCCCCTTCCCACTTCAAGACCCCCAGGCCCCAGACTCCACCTTCTAGACTTTCCTGGACTGCCAGCAGGCAATAGCGTCTCCTGCAAGCCTCTGGCCAGCAAGGCATACTGAGGGAGGGTTACCTCTGATCCCCACCCCACTTCCAGACCCCCAGGTCCCAGACTCCATCTTCTTGGTAGGTAGCCAGGATCTCCTTGAGGCGGGTTTTTTTTTGTTTTTTTTTTGTTTTTTTTTTCTTTTCTCTTGACCCCCCCTGCATTCTCTTGTTAACACCTAGCCCTCCTACTCCCCCCAGACTTTCCTGGACTGCCAGCAGGCAATAGCGTCTCCTGCAAGCCTCTGGCCAGCAAGGGATACTGAGGGAGGGTCACCTCTGACCACCACCCCACTTCCAGACCCCAAGGGCCCAGACTCCACCTTCTAGACTTTCCTGGACTGCCAGCAGGCAATAGCGTCTCCTGCAAGCCTCTGGCCATTAAGGGATACTGAGGGAGCGTCACCTCTGACCCCCACCCCACTTCCAGACCCCCAGGCCCCAGAATCCACCTTCTAGGCTTTCCTGGACTGCCAGCAGGCAATAGCGTCTCCTGCAAGCCTCTGGCCAGCAAGGGATACTGAGGGAGCGTCACCTCTGACCCACATCCCACTTCCAGACACCCAGGCCCCAGACTCCACCTTATAGGTAGGTAGCCAGGATCTCCTTGAGGCGGTTTTTTGTTTTGTTTTGTTTTGTTTTTGTTTTCTCTTGACCCCTCCTGCATTCTCTTGTTAACACCTAGCCCTCCTTCTCCAACCCAGACTTTCCTGGACTGCCAGCAGGCAATAGCGTCTCCTGCAAGCCTCTGGCCAGCAAGGGATACTGAGGGAGGGTCACCTCTGACCCCCACCCCACTTCCCGACACCCAGGCCCCAGACTCCACCTTCTAGGTAGGTAGCCAGGATCTAATTGAGGAGGTTTTTTTTTTTTCTTTTCTCTTGACCCCCCCTGCATTCCCTTGTTAACACCTAGCCCTCCTTCTCTCCCCAGACTTTCCTGGACTGCCAGCAGGCAATAGCGTCTCCTGCAAGCCTCTGGCCAGCAAGGGATACTGAGGGAGAGTCACCTCTGACCCCCACCCCACTTCCAGACCCCCAGGCCCCAGACTCCACCTTCTAGGTAGGTAGCCAGGATCTACTTGAGGCGGTTTTTTTTTTGGTTTTGTTTTTTTTGTTTTCTCTTGACCCCCCCTGCATTCTCTTGTTAACACCTAGCCCTCCTTCTCCCCCCAGACTTTCCTGGACTGCCAGCAGGCAATAGCGTCTCCTGCAAGCCTCTGGCCAGCAAGGGATACTGAGGGAGGGTCACCTCTGACCCCCACCCCACTTCCAGACCCCCAGGCCCCAGACTCCACCTTCTATGTAGGTAGCCAGGATCTCCTGAGGCGGTTCGTTTTTTTTTTTTTTCTTTTCTCTTGACCCCCCCCTGCATTCTCTTGTTAACACCTAGCCCTCCTTCTCCCGCCAGACGTTCCTGGACTGCCAGCAGGCAATAGCGTCTCCTTCGAGCCTCTGGCCAGTAAGGGATACTGAGGGAGGGTCACCTCTGACCCCCACCCCACTTCCAGACCCCCAGGCCCCAGACTCCACCTTCTAGGTAGGTAGCCAGGATCTCCTTGAGGCGTTTTTTTTTTTTTTTTTTTTTCTCTTGACCTCCCCCTGCATTCTCTTGTTAACACCTAGCCCTCCTTCTCCCCCTAGACTTTCCAGGACTGCCAGCAGGCAATAGCGTCTCCTGCAAGCCTCTGGCCAGCAAGGGATACTGAGGGAGGGTCACCTCTGACCCCCACCCCACTTCAAGACTCCCAGGCCCAAGACTCCACCTTCTAGGTAGGTAGCCAGGATCTCCTTGAGGCGGTTTTTTTTTTTTTGTTTCTTTTTTTCCTTTTCTATTGACCCCCCCTGCATTCTCTTGTTAACACATAGCCCTCCTTCTCCCCCCAGACTTTCCTGGACTGCCAGCAGGCAATAGCGTGTCCTTCAAGTCTCTGGCCTGCAAGGGATACTGAGGGAAGGTCACCTCTGACCACCACCTCACTTCCAGACCCCCAGGCCCCAGACTCCACCTTCTAGACTTTCCTGGACTGCCAGCAGGCAATAGCGTCTCCTGCAAGCCTCTGACTAGCAAGGGATACTGAGGGAGGGTCACCTCTGACCCCAACCCCACTTCCAGACCCCCAGGCCCCAGACTCCACCTTCTAGACTTTCCTGGACTGCCAGCAGGCTATAGCGTCTCCCGCAAGCCTCTGGCCAGCAAGGGATAGTGAGGGAGGGTCACCTCAGACCCCCACCCCACTTCCAGACCCCCAGGACCCAGACTCCACCTTCTAGGTAGGTAGCCAGGATCTCCTTGAGGCCGTTTTTTTTTTTTTTTTTTTTTTTTTCTCTTGACCCCGCCTGCATTCTCTTGTTAACACCTAGCCCTCCTTCTCCCCCCAGACTTTCCTGGACTGCCAGCAGGCAACAGCGTCTCCTGCAAGCCTCTGGCCAGCAAGGGATACTGAGGGAGGGTCACCTCTGACCCCCACCCCACTTCCAGACCCCCAGGCCCCAGACTCCATCTTCTAGACTTTCCTGGACTGCCAGCAGGCAATAGCGTCTCCTGCAAGCCTCTGACCAGCAAGGGATACTGAGGGAGGGTCACCTCTGACCCCAACCCCACTTCCAGACCCCCAGGCCCCAGACTCCACCTTCTAGACTTTCCTGGACTGCCAGCAGGCAATAGCGTCTCCCGCAAGCCTCTGGCCAGCAAGGGATAGTGAGGGAGGGTCACTTCGGACCTGCACCCCACTTCCAGAACCCCTGGACCCAGACTCCACATTCTAGGTAGGTAGCCAGGATCTCCTTGAGGCGGTATTTTTTTTTTTTTTTTTCTTTTCTCTTTCTCTTGACACCGCCTGCATTCTCTTGTTAACACCTAGCCCTCCTTCTCCCCCCAGACTTTCCTGGACTGCCAGCAGGCAATAGCGTCTCCTGCAAGCCTCTGGCCAGCAAGGGATACTGAGGGAGGGTCACCTCTGACGCCCACCTCACTTCCAGTCCCCCAGGCCCCAGACTCCACCTTCTAGATTTTCCTGGACTGCCAGCAGGCAATAGCGTCTCCTGCAAGCCTCTGGCCAGCAAGGGATACTGAGGGAGGGTCACCTCTGACCCCCACCCCACTTCCAGACCCCCAGGCCCCAGACTCCACCTTCTAGACTTTCCTGGACTTCCAGCAGGCAATAGCGTCTCCTGCAAGCCTCTGGCCAGCAAGGGATACTGAGGGAGGTTCACCTCTGATCCCCACCACACTTCCAGAACCTCAAGCCCCAGACACCACCTTCTAGACTTTCCTGGACTGCCAGCAGGCAATAGCGTCTCCTGCAAGCCTCTGGCCAGCAAGGAATACTGAGGGAGCGTCACCTCTGACCCCCATCCCACTTCCAGACCCCCAGGCCCCAGACTCCACCTCCTAGACTTTCCTGGACTGCCAGCAGGCAATAGCGTCTCCTGCAAGCCTCTGGCCAGCAAGGCATACTGAGGGAGGGTCACCTCTGATCCCCACCCCACTTCCAGACCCCCAGGCCCCAGACTCCATCTTCTAGGTAGGTAGCCAGGATCTCCTTGAGGCGGTTTTTTTTTTTTTTTTCTTTTCTCTTGACCCCCCCTGCATTCTCTTGTTAACACCTAGCCCTCCTACTCCCCCCAGACTTTCCTGGACTGCCAGCAGGCAATAGCGTCTCCTGCAAGCCTCTGGCCAGCAAGGGATACTGAGGGAGGGTCACCTCTGACCCCCACCCCACTTCCAGACCCCAAGGGCCCAGACTCCAACTTCTAGACTTTCCTGGACTGCCAGCAGGCAATAGCGTCTCCTGCAAGCCTCTGGCCATCAAGGGATACTGAGGGAGCGTCACCTCTGACCCCCACCCCACTTCCAGACCCCCAGGCCCCAGAATCCACCTTCTAGGCTTTCCTGGACTGCCAGCAGGCAATAGCGTCTCCTGCAAGCCTCTGGCCAGCAAGGGATATGAGGGAGCGTCACCTCTGACCCACATCCCACTTTCAGACACCCAGGCCCCAGACTCCACCTTATAGGTAGGTAGCCAGGATCTCCTTGAGGCGGTCTTTTTTTGTTTTTGTTTTTTTTTTTTGTTTTCTCTTGACCCCCCCTGCATTCTCTTGTTAACACCTAGCCCTCCTTCTCCCCCCAGACTTTCCTGGACTGCCAGCAGGCAATAGCGTCTCCTGCAAGCCTCTGGCCAGCAAGGGATACTGAGGGAGGGTCACCTCTGACCCGCACCCCACTTCCAGACCCCCAGGCCCCAGACTCCACCTTCTAGGTAGGTAGCCAGGATCTAATTGAGTAAATTTTTTTTTTTCTTTTCTCTTGACCCCCCCTGCATTCTCTTGTTAACACCTAGCCCTCCTTCTCTCCCCAGAATTTTCCTGGACTGCCAGCAGGCAATAGCGTCTCCTGCAAGCCTCTGGCCAGCAAGGGATACTGAGGGAGGGTCACCTCTGACCCCCACCCCACTTCCAGACCCCCAGGCCCCAGACTCCACCTTCTAGGTAGGTAGCCAGGATCTCCTTGAGGCGGTTATTTTTGGTTTTGTTTTTTTTTGTTTTCTCTTGACCCCCCCTGCATTCTCTTGTTAACACCTAGCCCTCCTTTTCCCCCCAGACTTTCCTGGACTGCCAGCAGGCAATAGCGTCTCCTGCAAGACTCTGGCCAGCAAGGGATACTGAGGGAGGGTCACCTCTGACCCCCACCCCACTTCCAGACCCCCAGGCCCCAGACTCCACCTTCTAGGTAGGTAGCCAGGATCTCCTTGAGGCGGTTTTTTTTTTTTTTCTTTTCTCTTGACGCCCCATGCATTCTCTTGTTAACACCGAGCCCTCCTTATCCTCCTAGACTTTCCTGGACAGCCAGCAGGCAATAGCGTCTCCTGCAAGCCTCTGGCCAGCAAGGGATACTGAGGGAGGGTCACTTCTGACCTCCACCCCACTTCCAGACCCCCAGGCCCCAGACTCCACCTTCTAGGTAGATAGCCAGGATATCCTTGAGGCGGTTTTTTTTTGTTTTTTTGTTTTTTTTCTTTTCTCTTGATCCCCCTGCATTCTCTTGTTAACACCTAGCCCTCCTTCTCCCCCCAGACTTTCCTGGACTGCCAGAAGGCAATAGCGTCTCCTGCAAGCCTCTGGCCAGCAAGGGATACTTAGGGAGGGTCACCTCTGACCCCCACCCCACTTCCAGACCCCCAGGCCCCAGACACCACCTTCTGGACTTTCCTGGACTGCCAGCAGACAATAGCGTCTCCTGCAAGCCTCTGGCCAGCATGGGATACTGAGGGAGGGTCACCTCTGACTCCCACCCCACTTCCAGACCCCCAGGCCCCAGACTCCACCTTCTAGACTTTCCTGGACTGCCAGCAGGCAATAGCATCTCCTGCAAGCCTCTGGCCAGCAAGGGATGCTGAGGGAGGTTCACCTCTGACCCCCACCAAACTTCCAGATCCCTAGGCCCCAGACTCCAACTTCTAGACATTCCTGGACTGCCAGCAGGAAATAGCGTCTCCTGCAAGCCTCTGGCCAGCAAGGGATACTGAGGGAGCGTCACCTCAGACCCCCACCCCACTTCCAGACCCCCAGGCTCCAGACTCCACCTTCTAGGTAGGTAGCCAGGATCTTCCTGAGGCGGTTTTTTTTTTTTTTTTTCTTTTCTCTTCTCTTGACCCCCCTTGCATTCTCTTGTTAACACCTAGCCCTCCTTTTCCCCCCAGACTTTCCTGGACTGCCAGCAGGCAATAGCGTTTCCTGCAAGCCTCTGGCGAAATTGTGCGCCGTGCTATCGCGCGGCGCACTACTTTTTCTTTATTTTTCTGTGTTGTCTCTCCTTTCATTGCATATTGTCCTCTCCTCCTTATTTTTTACCGTGCCAGACAGACTAGACAGGTCTAGAATCATATATCTGAAATTTCCTAGGAAGGTAAGTGTCTTTGGGATCCTCCCTAGTACTGATACCCTTTGAAAAAGGAGATTCTGCTTGTTAGACACTTCTGTAGAGTTCCCCGCCTGAAAACACATTGGTAAAAACAACAGAAGAGAGACTTCAACAAACAGCTATTCCCATCAAAAAGGAAAGACTCTTACTTCTCGTGCGAAAAAAGTTCTCCCAAGAAGTCTTTAAAAGGGAAGTAATCCTCCAATGGCTAAAGGTAGAAAAAGAGCCTCAGATCTGAATAAACAAGAAAATATGTCTCCAACAAAGGAAAATGTCCCTCCATGTATCGTAAATATGGAGGACGTTACCAAAATGACAGACACAGAATTCTGAACATTCATGGTGACCAAATTCTGTGAATTGGAAAAAAAAAGAGACAACGAACTATAGGAAATTAGGAAGTCCTTCCAGGATATGAAAGAAGAAATGGATACTCTGAGAAAGAATCAGGTGGAACTATTAGAGATAAAGTCTATAATACAAGAAATCAAAAACTCTCTGGAAAGTATTAAGAGCCGATTAGACCATGCTGAAGATCGAATCTCTGATGTAGAAGATAAAACCTCTGATCTAGAAAAAAACTACAAAAAGATCGAGAAAATAACTAAAAAACATGAGGATAATATACGAGAAATACTAGACTCTATTAGTCGCCCAAACATCAGAATAATCGGCATCCCAGAAGGTGAAGAAACTAATAGCGGAATGGAAAATCTATTCCATGACATCTTGGAAGAAAATTTCCCAAGCCTAGAGAGGCACCGAACCATCCGGACCCAAGAAATACAAAGGACCCCAAATAGAATCAACCCCAGAAGATCTTCCCCAAGGCACATCTTAGCCAGGCTGTCTAACGTCACAGAAAAAGACATGATACTAAAACTGGCAAGAGAGAAACGAGAAATAACTTACAAAGGCCATCCCATAAGACTAACACCAGACCTCTCATCAGAAACAATGCAAGCAAGAAAAGAATGGGAAGACATACTGAAAGTGTTAAGAGAGAAACAATTTCAGCCAAGACTATTATACCCTGCAAGATTATCCTTCATTTGGGAAAAAAAGATTAAAATCTTCTCAGACAAACAAAACCTGAAAGAATTTGCCAACACCAGACCAGCTCTTCAAGAAATCCTGAAGAAAGTACTGTTCCAGGAAAACTAAAGACGCAACAGCCAGAAACAAAGAAATAACAGGCAACTAAGACAATGGCTAACTTAAATGTCGGTACAGACCCTATAACATCGATAATAACATTGAATGTTAATGGGTTAAATTCTCCAATCAAGAGACACAGACTGGCTGAATGGATAAAAAAACAGAAACCCTCTATCTGTTGCCTACAAGAAACCCACCTCATGGAAAAAGACATACATAGACTGAAAGTGAAGGGTTGGAAAAAGGTTTTCCATGCAGTTGGGAACCAAAAAAGAGCTGGAGTTGCGATACTAATTTCTGACAAAATAGGCTTTAAAACAAAAAGTGTCCGAAGAGACAAAGAAGGGCACTATATCATAGTAAAAGGCTCTATAGATCGAGAAGATATAACGCTTATTAATATCTATGCTCCTAACACAGGAGCACCCAAATATGTGAAGGAAAGATTGTTAGATCTGAAAGGGGAGATAGACTGCAATACACTAATTGTTGGAGATCTCAACACCGCATTATCCCCTCTGGACAGATCATCTAGGCAAAAAATAGGTAGAGAGATCAAGGACCTAAATGATACCATAAATCAATTGGACTTAACAGACATCTATAGAACTTTCCACCCAAAAACCACAAGATATAGTTTTTTCTCACCCCGACATGGAACTTTCTCAAAGATTGACCACATCATAGGACACAAAGTAAGCCTCTGCAGATTCAGAGGCATAGAAACTATTTCCAGCATCTTCTCTGACCATGATGGAATTAAACTCGAGTTTAATTTCAAGAGAAATCCTCAAAAATACCTAAAAACATGGAAACTAAATAACCTACTCCTGAATGACTCCACTATTACCGAAGAAATAAAGTCCGAAATCAAAAGATTCATGGAAGCCAATGACAATGAAGATACAAGTTTCCATAATCTTTGGGACACTGCCAAAGCAGTCATAAGAGGGAAGTTCATAGCAATTAGTGCACGTAAGAGGAAGACAGAGAAAAGGCTAATGGATCACCTAACATCAAGCCTTAGAGAATTGGAAAAGCAACAGCAAAAAAATCCAAAAAATTACAGGAGAAAGGAAATAATAAAGATCCGAGCAGAAATAAATGAAATAGAAAATAAACGTACTATACAGAAAGTAAGTGAAAGCAAAAGCTGGTTCTTTGAAAGGATAAACAAAATTGATACCCCACTAGCGAGACTTATTAAGAAGAAGAGAGAAAGGAACCAGGTGAATCAAATCTGCAATGAGGCTGGTAACATAACAACAGACATAGTAGAAATTCAAAACATCATTAGAGGATACTTTGAACATCTATATGCTAAGAAACAAGATAATCTGGATGAGATGGACAAATTCCTGCACAAATATAATCTACCAAGAATGAGCCAGGAAGAAATAGAAAGTCTGAATAGGCCCATAACAAGCCAGGAGATTGAATCAGTAATAAGTAACCTCCCAACAAAGAAAAGCCCTGGCCCCGATGGATTCACCTCTGAATTCTACAAAACTTTCAAAGAAGAGTTAACTCCCATTCTGCTCAAATTATTTCTAAAGATCCAAAAGGGTGAATGTCTCCCTAATTCATTCTATGAAGCCTCTGTCACCCTCATCCTCAAAACAGATAAGGACAGGACAAGGAAGGAAAACTATAGACCAATATCTCTGATGAACATAGACTCAAAGATTCTCAACAAGATACTAGCAAATTGTATTCAACAACTTATACAGAAGATCATACACCATGATCAGGTAGGCTTTATTCCAGGAATGCAAGGTTGGTTCAACATACGCAAAACCATAAATGTAATACACCATATTAATAGGAAGAAAGACAAAAACCATATGGTCATATCGATTGACGCAGAAAAAGCATTTGATAAGATACAACATCCCTTCATGATCAAGACTCTTAGCAAAATCGGCATAGAAGGGCCATTTCTCAATACAATAAAAGCCATCTATGAAAAACCCATAGCGAACATCATCCTGAATGGAGAAAAGCTGAAAGCTTTCCCACTAAACACAGGAACAAGACAAGGATGCCCACTTTCTCCTCTCCTTTTCAATATAGTACTGGAAGTCCTCGCCAACGCAATCAGAAAAGAGGAAAAAATAAAGGGCATTCGAATAGGAAAAGAAGAGGTGAAACTCTCTCTATTTGCAGATGACATGATTGTATACATAGAAGACCCAATGGTCTCCATGGAAAAACTACTGGAAGTAATACATGAATTCAGTAAAGTTGCAGGATATAAAATCAATATACAGAAATCGATAGCATTTCTATATACGAATAACAGGCAGACTGAGATAGAACTGAAAAAACTTATTCCGTTTACCATCGCCACTAAAAGTATAAGATATTTAGGAATAAATCTAACCAAAGAAGTTAAAGACCTCCACAAGGAAAACTACGAGAAGGTAAAAAAAGAAATTAATATGACACAAAAAAATGGAAGGACATCCCATGTTCATGGATTAGAAGAGTTAATATAATCAAAATGGCAATTCTACCCAAATTAATCTACCTATTTAATGCAATGCCAATCAAAGTACCAGACACATTCTTCACAGATCTAGAAAAGACAATCTTAAAATTTGTCTGGAATCATAAAAGACCCCGTATTGCCAAAGCACTTCTACACAAGAAGAATAGAGTGGGTGGCATCTCAATCCCCGATCCAAAAATATATTACAAAGCTGTGGTAATAAAGACAGCATGGTATTGGCACAGAAACAGACATGTGGACCAATGGAACAGAATAGAGTCCCCAGAAATAAGTGCCCAAACATACAGTCAACTGATCTTTGACAAGGGGTACCAGTCAATCCAGTGGGAAAATGAAAGCCTCTTCAGCAAGTGGTGCTGGAGAAACTGGACTTCCACTTGCAGAAAGATGAATCTGAACCCCTACCTCTCTCCTTTGACAAGAATCAAGTCAAGGTGGATCAAGGATCTAAATCTAAGACCTCAAACTATAAAGCTGCTCCTGGAGAATGCTGGGGAAACTCTGGGAGACATTGGTGTAGGGAAAGACTTCCTAAAGAAGACCCTCAAAGCAGAGTCCATCGTCCACAAAATAGACAAGTGGGATTACATCAGAAGTTTCTGCATGGCCAAAGACACAGTAGTTAGTGTGAATCGACAGCCCTCAGAATGGGAAAATATTTTTGTAAATGTTGCATCAGATAAGGGACTGATAACCAGAATACACAAGGAACTAAAAAAGGTGTTTGGAAAAAAGATGAGCAACCCTATTAAAAGATGGGAGAAGGAGATGAAGAAAACACTCTCTAAAGATGACATACGAATGGCCAAAAGGCATATGAAATAATGTTCAACCTCCCTCATCGTAAGGGAAATGCAGATAAAAACAACAATGAGATACCACCTAACCCCAGTCTGATTGTCTAATATTAAAAATACAAAAAATGATAAGTGTTGGCGGGGGTGTGGTGAAAGGGGAACTCTTTTACACTGCTGGTGGGAATGTAGATTGGTCCAACCACTGTGGAGAATAATTTGGAGATTCCTCAAAAATCTACAGATAGATCTGCCATATGATCCAGAGATCCCACTCCTCGGTATCTACCCAAAGGACAGAAGAATCCTTCATTGGAAAAGTGCTTGCACATCGATGTTTATTGCGGCACTATTCACAATTGCTAAGTCATGGAACCAACCCAGATGCCCCCGTATGGAGGAATGGATTGAAAAACTGTGGCACATATACTCTATGGAATACTACTCAGCCATAAAAACCAACAGAGCCCTGGCTTTTGACAGAAAGTGGAAGAATATGGAAGATGTACTGCTGAGTGAGGCAAGCCAGGCTATGAAGGAGAGACATTGTATGTCCCCACTTAACATATACCGTTTGTCTGCATTCTATGTCTGAAACTGATTGACTAACAGTTGAACAAACACAAGAGATGGGTGTGAATGTCAGATGAGGTGTATGTGGAGGAGTGGGGCCCAACGAAAGACATTTGGAGAAGGGATACAGAGGTAGAGCATTGACGGGATGGGGAGGTGTGGTGTTATCTGTTGAAGATATTTCGATCAACGGGTCTGGGGAGAAATGTTCACATATCGAAATGGTCTCATTGTAAGCCAAACAATATGGTTGAAAGTATATACAAAAATAAATAAAGTAATTAATAAAAAAAAATAGCAATAATAAAAAAATTAAGTAATTCTTATATTTTTTCCTACATGTGCATTTGTTAGGGAAAGACACAGGGGAAGTGAGAAATCACCACCCTTGAGGAATAGTCATAATCTAATCCTTTCTCCATCTCTGTTTTTATCTGGAATTTGGGACATGAACACACATGTGTCCAGCGTTTTGTTTTCTCTTAAAATAATTATTTTATGTTATGTATGTATTTATTTTTTTAAATTTGATCTGAGAAAGACAGAAAGAAAGAGAAAAGGAAAGTCAGAAAGCAAGCCATCAAGTCCAGAACTTAAACCACAGTCAGCCATGAGAGAGTCCTTAAACACCATGCCACCTGTTGTCCTCATCCAGTGTGTTTTGTAGGCTGCAGGCACAGGAACAAAGATGCTGGCTTTGTGATGTGTGTTTCAGCCACTCACTGGCTGGGCCCACATGTGCCCTTTATAAATGACCAAGTTTAGCCTCTAATTAGTCCAAGGCAGATTTTGTTAGTCTGAGTTTTATGAAAGTCCATGTACAAATCACTTTTTGGGAAATATCCTGAAATTTTTCTTATGAGCTACAACAACTCCTCCATTGTTTTTAGAAAGAAAAAAGAGAGTACATCTCATATGACTGCAGAACTGGTGACAACTCAATCCATATTGAGCTCCTACAAAAAAGGGTAGAGATGATAAAATAGGATTACTTGATAAATATGGACTGTTGAACCTCTACATTTAATGCAGTCCTAATTTGTAAATTCTGCCTCTAATCCTGCTTCATCCATTTCTGAGGAAAAGCCAGTTGACAAACAGCATTGTGTACAACAAGCCCCTGGATGAAAAAAGAAAAACGACACAGTATGATATCCACAATCTTGTGAGATTTTCTAATGACAGTTTGCTGTTAGTTAAAGTAGGAGATTTTGTCTATAGGAGCAACCAAGATCAAGACTTGGTCATCAATGAAAAGATGATAAGCTGGCCTGTTAATTTCAAGGAGGTATGTCATTTTAATGTTTAATGTATACAGAAGTATCTGAACAGAGTCCTGAAATAAAATTGTGTGACTACCTTTTTTTGTGTGTTTTTTTGGTGTTTTCCAATATTTTAATTTTTTTATTCCTTGTATTTACATTTAATCATAAATACCTCTTTACAGTGTACATCACGACTTTTCCCAGCATGAGTACAGTACATATCAGACAAGACAAAGACATTACCATATTCATTATCATCAGCAAATAGCTTTTTATTTTTGTATCAGTTATATGTACTTCCTTTTCATCTCTTTTCCTCCTCCCCTAATACCCACCCTCATATTATCCCTATTCTTACTATGTGTAGTATCTACAGTTTCCCTCCCTGCTACTATACTTTCCAGTCTTTCAGTTTCTACTATAGATTGCAGACATTTATTTTATTTTATTTTATTTTATTTTATTTTATTTTATTTTATTTATTTCTTTTATACAATAAATCACTATACTTTACTTAGTTTGTAAAGTGAATTTTCCAACATGAGTATATTTCACACCAATCCAGTTGGGAATACTACATGTTATCATCAACAGATAATAATCAATTTCTGTGGCCCATTAATGTCTTGCCTTTCTATTTTTCTTCTTTATGTCTTCCCTCACATTCTCCTCCTTCTCCCACCCACTTTGCACACTAACATAGCATTCAATTTGCTTTTCACGTGCCAGCTGGTGCTGTAGTGGTGAAGGAGCTGAGTTCTCACATGACCAACCATGGTTTTGTGTCCTGAATCCGATGACTTGAAAATTATGCCTGGCATGTGTATGTGCGTGCATGCCCAAAATCCTGAGAGAATAATGGGGGAAAAGGGTTTAAGGAATGACCAACTTCCTAAGGATTAATTTCTCACATATTGTTTTTATGTTTGTATCTCTCTCTGGTGAAAGCAAATGACCTATGGCAGACATCTAAAGAAAACTTTATTAAACTCTTGCCTCAGTGAAAATACAAATTATTTTCTTAAATCTGCCTTTTACATCCTGACTTTATACTAAGTAACTGCTTACATACATTCTTACTATAGAAAAACATGTTTTTTTATATGCTGTTTTGTTTTCTTATGTTTGTTCAAGCAGCAGTCCAATTAAAATCAATGCAGTAATGTATATGCATACATAGTTGAACATTGTTTAATGAGAGAAATGCATTTTTAATTTAATTTAATTTAATTTTTATTTTAGATAGATTTTTGCAGTAGGACATGTGTGCTTATTAGAGAAACAGAGATAGAAAGCTACAAATGGGGAGATGGCCATGCTACAATCACTTTTCCTCCATTCTCCTCTCAAAATTTGAGTTCACATGCACATTCGCCCAGTAAGATTCAAGCTGCCAGATCTGGGACTCAAAGTGCACTTAGCCATGTGGGAGTAGAACAACATAAACAGTGCGCCATCTGCTGATCCCCAAGAAGTGCATTTTTAGGAAAGTTTGTCACTGTATAAACATAATAGATTGCACTTAGACAAACCTAGATGATATTGCACATTGCACATGAAATTTATATGGTCTAACCTATTTTTTTATGGGACCACTATCATGTATGCTTTTCATCATTGACTGAATTGTTTTCTATTTTTATAGAGCACATGACTCTTTCATATATATGCCTATATGTATGTGAAGAGATGATAAAGTGGCCTGTTAATTTCAAGGAGGTATGATGTCATTTCAATGTTAAATATATACAGAGGTATCTGAACAGAGTCCTGAAATGAGATTGTGTGACAATCCCTTTTTATGTGTTTTTCTTTTGTGTGTGTGTGAGTTTGTGTGTGTCTAAAAAAATTCCACTATATATCCTAAAACCCTTTATCATTTATCAACAAAGTCCTTATATATTGATATTCTATAAACACAAGGAGAGTACAGATTAAAATGCCATTCAGGATTTTGTAGACATGATGCACATTTTCTCTTATCATGATGCATACCAGTTTTTAAAGAGTTATTTATTTAATTTGTTATTATTAGCCTTCTTCAATTTGATGAGAGAGAGAGAGAGAGAGAGAGAGAGAGAGAGAGAGAATGTGAAGCCAGTCAATGGATCCAAGGATCAAACCATAGTTTGCCATATGAGAATCCAGTGCCTTATCCACCCCACCACCTGCCAGCCTCTTGCATATCATTCTTTGTTGTACTAAACATCTCAAAGCATTGACTATAATCTTAGCCAATTAGATGAGGCAGAAGATTTATACAACAGGTGCTAGCAGATTACGTGGTAGTTACAGTGCTGGACTCCCACATGACTGACCGCGATTTGAGTCTTGGACCTGTTGTCTAGAACCTCATGCAGAGTGCATGTGCATGCATACCCCACATACTGGGAGGAGATAAGGAGAATGGATTGTGACATGGCCATTTCTCCTGTGGGCTAATTTCTCACTTTCTCTCTCAATGTCTCTGTTTCTTTCTCTCTCTCTCTCTCTCTCTCTCTCTCTCTCTCTCTCTCTCTCTCATGTGTGCATGAACGCACATGTGCAAGTGCACACACCCTAAGGCAAAAATCTTTTTAAAAAAGATTTATATAACAATCATGCTTCACACATGTGTTTTGTTAATATAGGAAAAGCAGTGCTCTGCTAACATCAGAGTCCAGAAGTGGCTTAACGACATTCTTATTCTGCTGGCACATGAGATTTAAGTTAACTTTTTATTGTGTACCTACATATCACATTAGATATTTTAAAATCTAGAACCAAAAATTTTCTACACAACCAGATATGAGGACCTAGTATAAATATTCTAGGGAACATAGCTTTTCAGAATATTTACCTTGTAAAACCTGCATTGAGATTGTTTTGAAGAAAGTGATCACATAAGAGAAGAGAATGACACAAGGGATCATTTTAGATATGTATGGGGTACAGTAATTAGGTACATTGGAGATATTTGGCAAATAATATATAAAGAGGGCTGGTAGGTGATGTGATGGTTAAAGCACTGGACTCCCACATGGTTGACTACAGTTCTTGTCCCGGACCTGTGACTTGCTTTCTCAATTTCCCTTTCTCACTCTCCCTTTCTCACTCTCTCTGTATTTCTGTTCAAATTTTAAAATAATAATAATAATAAGTACAGCCAAATAAATAATTTTTACAAAAATGTAAAAATAGTAATAATACATAAAGAACAAAGGGAAGCATACTATTTCTTCATTAGAAGTCTTTGTAAGGGTGGCCAAGCGGTAGCATAGTGGTTAAGTTCTGGACTTCCACAGTGCTGACTACAGTTTTTTTTTTTTTTTCTTTTTTTGGAGAGGTTTTTGCTATAGGGCGCGTGCGCTCGCCAGACAGACAGAGAGAGACAGAGAGATAGAAAGCAGGAAATCACCCCCCAGGGGGGATGGCCATGCCGCAATCCCTTCTCCTCCATTCCCCTCTTGGGATCTTGGGCACGCACGCACACGCACCCGGCGTGAGTTTAAGCCGCCGGGTCCGGGACTCGAACCACGGTCGACTACGTGGGAGTCCAGCGACATAGCCATTACGCTAACTGCTGGTCCCCTGACTACAGTTTTGAATCCTAGAACGAGAGACCTAAAACTCAGGTGTGGCATATGTGCATGGTTGTCTCAAACCCTGAGAAGACAATGGACTGCAGTGTGGACATCACACCAGGGGTGTTTTCTCACTTTTTCTGTCTCTCTGGTGACTGTATGTACCCTTTAGTAAAAATCTCACTATAAAACAAAACAATTAAAAGAAAGTCTAACTAATATCAATGTGATGGGAGTTTAAATGATACACAGTGTTGAACTATTAAAAGCAATAATTTTCTCTGAAGTAGAGAAAAATAGAGACATCTCATCAAAATAGTTTATAACATGTATGATTATGACTAATAATTCTCTTTTCTGCTCAGACTCCTGAATCTGTGTGTAGTCACAGCTGTGCTCCTGGATTTCAAAAACTTCCCCAAGAAGGAAGACCTGTTTGCTGCTTTCTTTGTGTCTTGTGCCCAGAACAAGACATTTCGAATCAAACAAGTATGAAATATATAACCAGATCCTTAGTCCCTACTATTGCTCAATAAAAATAAAACTGTTACTATTAGAAATAAAACATGGGGGGCAGGGACCAGCAGTTAGCATAATGGCCATGTTGCTGGACTCCCATGTATTCGACCATGGTTCACATCCCAAACCCGGTGGTTTAAAACTCACGCTGGGCATGTGTGCATGCGTGCCCAAGATCCCGAGAGGAGAATGGAGGAGAAGGGATTGCAACATGGCCATACCCTCTGGTGGGTGATTTCTCGCTTTCTGTCTCTCTGTCTCTCTCTGTCTGTCTGGCGAGTGCACATGCCCTACTGCAAAAACCTCTCCAAAAAAAATAAAAAATGGGGGGCAGTAGGTGATGTGGTGCTGAAGGCACTGTCCCAGGTGGCTGACTGTGGTTTAATTCCCAATCCTGAATCTTGAGTCATGCCAGGTGCATGTGCATATATGCTCAAAATATCCAGAGCAGAAAGTAAAATAAGAGACTGTGGCAAGGCCATCTCCTCTGGAAGTTATTTCTCACTTTCTGTTTCTCTGCTGAACACACTGGCCCTATAGCAAAACTGTCTCTCTCTCTCTCTCTCTCTCTCTCTCTCTCTCTCTCTCTCTCTCTCTCTCTCACACACACACACACACACACACAGACAAACATACACTCAGAGAGAGAGAGAGAGAGAAATGAATTATAGAGAACCACTGTTCTTTTTTTATGTTTTTAAATTAAATCAAGTTTCTTTTTTCTTACACAATGCTTTGTAAAGTCCTACCTTTCAGAACGACAAATATAATCACAGTGACTTAATGAAACAGAAAATTTATAATCCTTGTAGCCTGACCTAAACTTTAAATCTACCCGAAAATTGCTTTGCTTTTATTTAAATGATCTGTCCAAGAGAACCACTGTTCTTAATTCACATATTCATTGTTTTGGTATATTTATTTTATAAGCACTATTTCTACCCTATTTTGTGTAAGCTGTTATCTGGCCATGCTCATTCAATTAGGTTCAACTCTGAAATGGTTTCCAATGGATATCCTTGCACTTTAGTGCTGGGTAAGACAGTGTCAGTCTTAAATCTCATATTGGAACACATTAGTCATGAAATGAGAGATGTGTTATTATCAAGGTGACCTGTGAGTGCTTCAAGCTTTGAATCTTACTTTTATATCCAGATGATAAGCACAACATAATAACAGGTAAATTATTATAAAAATATTTTAAACTTTTTTGAGAGTTTTTTTTTTCTATAGGGCATATGCACTATTCACCAGAAAGACAGAGAAAAACAGAAAGACAGAAAGTGAGAAATCACTCCTGGGGGGGATGGTCATGTCACAATACCTTCCACTTCATTCTTCTCTTAGGATCTTGGGCACACATGCACACGCACCTGGTGTAAGTTTAAGCCACCAGGGCTGGGACTCAAACTGCTGTCAACTACATAAGAGACCAGTGACATAGCTATTATGCTAAAAGCTAGTCCCAAAATATTTTAAACTTTTTCAACCATGCTCAAATACACCTGTGCAATTAGTAACAAAGAATTGACTAAAATCAGAAAATCACACATGAATTATATTTTAGGAAGAAAAAGAAACATAGTTTAAAGATGGAAGACTCAACATTCTAATCAATTTCACACTTAGGCACCTCAAAATTTGCTGTCATACAAAATATAAAATCAACAATTGTCAAAATAAAATGTTGTGCTGGCAATTGTAAAATATGGATAATTATAAGAAATAATGCTTCCATTTCCCAATATATAAGGAAGAAATATGGTTTGAATTATTACATAATTTTATTCAATTTCAGACATTCTAATAGTAGAAATTATTTTGATCTTCATTACTAGTAAAAATTAATACTTATGTTAGAATATGCCAAGAAAAAAATGTTTATTTTCTTGTGAATGAATTGCAAAACCAAATGAGTGTGTAAAACAAGAAATAAAAATAGAGGTATGGAGACAGCCCATGGCATGGTGGGTAAGGTGTCTGAATCTCACATGACCGAAATTGTAGCTTAAGTCCTCAACCAGATAACTTGGAAAACACACCAGGAGTTTGTATATTGTGAAAAATAATGACAAGGGGAAAATATGGTGTAGAAGGAATTGTGACATGACTATTTTACAGAGGTGGTGCTGTCTCAAGTTCTTTTTTTCTCTGGGTGTCTCTCTCTCTAGTGAGTGAATGTGCCTCTCAGCAATTTTTTTTCATGAATAATATGGAGCCAGCATGTGGCATGGTGGCTAAGGGTGCTGGACTGCCACATGGCTGACTGCAGTTCGAGTCTTGGACTGTGTGGCTTGTTTTCTCACTTATACTCTCTCTCTGGTCAAATTAAAAAATAATAATAATATAATAATAAGAAGAAAAAAAATAAAAAGCTATTTCATGATGATGATGGAGATTTTAATGTCTTTGTATTGACTGATATACATGGTATTCTTTCTGGAAAAAGAAATGTAATACACTGTAAAGTTATATGTGAATCAATGTAATATAAACAAGATTATGATAATAATAAAATTAATAATAATAATAACAAATTAAATTAAATAAGTAAGTAAATTTTTAAATGAACATTAGGGTCCGGTAGGTGGCATGATTCATAAGGTACTGGAATCCCACATGACCGACCATAATTTGAGTCCCAGACCTGGCCACTTGCTTTTCCACTTTCCCTCTCTCTTTCTGTCTCTGTTTCTCTGTGCTGAACACAAATGCCCCGGAGGAAATTTTAAAATGAATAATAAACAAAATTAAATTTAAAAGAAAAAGAAAAAAATGGATAGAAAAAGAAAGGGTTTGGGACCAGAAGAAAATAAACACATTGATGTGGGTGCCAAACCTATTCCTGAGACAAAAGACAGAGTATCTGCTGACTTTTGGAATAGAAATAGGTAATACAAGAAAAAAATGTGATTAGTTATCACTCTAATTTTTTTTATCTAAGAACTGTTTATTTAATTCCACCATCAATATTATTAAAATTTGCTATAAGTCATGCATACTCACCAGAGAGATTTAGCAAGGGAAAGTGAAAAAGCAAGTTACCATGTCTGAGACTCAAACTACAATAAGTCTTGTGGGAGCCTAGGAATTTTTTGGTATTATTTTAATTTCTTTTATACATTCAATCACTATACATCACTTTTCTTGTAAAGTGAATTTTCCAGCATGAATACATTTCTCGTCAGTCCAGTTAGAGATGCCCTACATGTTATCATCAATAGATAATAATCAATTTCTATGTCCCATAAATGTCTTGTCTCTCTGTTTTTCTCCTTAATGACTTTCCTCAGACTCTCCTTTCATCATCTTCCCACACTAGGATCTTAACTGCCATGACACCTGCTGGCCCTCACTGTAATTCTTTGAGGACATATTGGGTTGTAAGAGTCACGATGTATGTTTTTAGTTTTTTTTTTTTTTTTGACAGACAACAATATTGCATCAGTATTACCAAAAGTAAATACATACTTGAGTAAATATTAGACACACCACCTGTTTTTCTTTCTTCTTCTTCTTCTTTTTTTTTTTTTTTTTTTTTGGAGAGGTTTTTGCTATAGGGTGCGTGTGCTCGCCAGACAGACAGAAAGAGACAGAGAGATAGAAAGCGAGAAATCTCCCTTCAGGGGGGATGGCCACACCACAATCTCTTCTCCTCCATTCTCCTCTCAGGATCTTGAGCACGCCTGCCCGGCGTGAGTTTAAGCCGCCGGGTTTGGGACTCGAACCACAGTCGACTATGTGGGAGTCCAGCAACATAGCCATTACACTACGGTTTTTCTACAATAAAAAAGTAATTGAAATGCAGACATACTTATTAATTTCCATAATCTCTGTGGCTGCTTTCCTGCTACATAACAATAGAAGTGAGTATGTCCAACAGAAACCACATAATGTATAAAGGCAAAAAATATTACCAGCCTCTCAAAAAGAAAAAAAAAAAAAAAAACTATGCTTTCAAATGTATATAAAAGGATACCTCAAAAAGAATATTCCATCTTTCTATCATGTAATTATAATACCAATTCCTCAAACAACAGGTATATAAGAGAAATCAAATTCTATTCAAGATTTAAATGTTTTAAAACAGTGTTCTGGGACCTGCAGTTGTCATAGTCACTTATTGTTGAACTCCAACATGGGCAAATGCAGTTCAAGTCCCAAACATGGTGCTTTGAAACTCATGCCGGGCAGGTGTGTGTGTACATGCCCAAGATCCCAGGAAGAGGATGGAGAAAAAGAGATTACAGAATGACCATTCTCTCTGAGGGTGATATTTCACTTTTTCTCTCACTGTGTCTGTCTCTTTCTCTCTCTCTGGCAAGCATACATGCCCTAAGGCAAAAACCTCTACAGAAAAATTAAAAAAGACTTTAAACGTGTTTTCAACATTTACATAGGACTATTTATGACAATATTGATAGAAAAATTAAAATGTGCAATAAGAAAATTGGGTACACAAAATGACATGCTATATATAAAAAAAATCAATAGAAATTAGGATAGAGATAGAAGTTATGATATTCTGGGAGAACAAGATATTTCTTGTTTTCTGAATACTAAAAAGAAAACTATTCATTTCTGTTGTGATGAACAACTATGATAAGCCATGGAAATATAAAGTTCATTATAAAGAAAACAGAGGAGAGATCTGGAATAAATTCTCATCATTGATACTATCATTCAGAGTCACAAGATGGGCCAACCAAGATCTTTAGATGCTGAGATCCAGTTTAAAATAATTTTGGTGCCATCTGAAGCTAAAAGAATTCTCCCAGTGTTATCAACATAGGCTCTTAATTTGGAGTATGTTGGTATTACCTTGTGGATTCATCTGTGGAAAATTACACAAAAGCCAACATTTTCTTTAACATGACAATCAATTTGTGAAATTGAATTGCTGGACCTTTGTTTTTTCACCAGATGCAAAGCAGTGTGTCCAGTGCCCAGCTCAAGAGTATCCAAACAGTGAAAGAATTCACTGCCTCCCCAAGCCTGTGACATTCTGGCTTTTGAGGATTCTTTGGGGACAGCCATGGCCTGCATGGCTCTGTGTTTTTGTGTCCTCACAGTCATAGTTTTGGGAGTCTTTGTGAAGCACCGAGACATTCCTATTGTCAAGGCCAACAACCAGGCTCTCAGCTTTATTCTGCTTATCTCTCTCCTGCCATGCTTCCTCTGCTCCTTGCTCTTCATTGGCCATCCTAACACAGCCACCTGTGTACTCCAACAAGTTGCATTTGGCCTTGTGTTCACTGTGGCTGTTTCTACTGTTTTGGCCAAAACCATTACTGTGATTTTGGCATTCAAAGCCATGAAGCCTGGAAGAACCATGAGGTGCTTGCTGCTCTCAGGGGCTTCCAACTCTGTCATTCCTATTTGCTCCCTGTTCCAAATGATTATTTGTGGAATCTGACTGGGAACCTCTCCCCCTTTCATTGACATAGACTCACATTCTGAGACCAGAAACCTCATCATTGTGTGCAACAAGGGCTCAGTCACTGCCTTCTACTGTGTCCTGGGATACCTGGGTTTCTTAGCTCTGGGGAGCTTCACTGTGGCTTTCCTGGCCAGGAACCTACCTGACACATTCAATGAAGCCAAGCTCCTTACATTCAGCATGCTGGTGTTCTGCAGTGTCTGGGTCACATTTGTCCCTGTCTATCACAGCACCAAGGGGAAGCTCATGGTGGCTGTAGAGGTCTTCTCCATTTTGGCCTCCAGTGCTGGACTCCTAGGCTGTATATTTGTGCCCAAGTGCTATATTATTCTGATAAGGCCTGATAAGAATTCCTGGAAAGTTTTAAAAAACAGAAGGGGTTACAAATAAGATATAAGATTTATGTCATAAGACTGTATCACAATTTTAGGGTTTTGAAACAGAAAGGTACAGACTTTAAATTCTCATATTATAAAGTAATTGAAAATTACTGACTTCTTAAATTCATTTTAAAATAATAAATATATGTATCTAATCTTTGACAGTTATTATACTTTCAACTATGATTGGTATCTTAGATTAATGGGCATTTCTTACATTATGGGTATTGATTAATGGCAATATTTAATTAATTCTTTAGTATTTATTTTGTTCTCCTAGAAAGCTTTTTACTTCTATACAGTCAGAAATAATGTCTTTACTTCCATATCTGGTTTATTGATTTGTATCTTCTCTCTCTGTTCTAGGAAGGTCTTGCTTTATTTTACTTTATTATTTTGATGACCAAGATTTATTTCTGTTTGACCAGAGAGTCAGGGAGAGTGAGAATGCAAGCCACCAGGTCTGGGACTCAAACTGCTCTCCATCATGTGGGAGTCCAGTCTCAACTACTATGCCACTGGTTGGCCACTGAAATTTAAAAATGATGCCAAGATCATAGATTGGGGAAAGGACAGTAGCTCATTAAATAGTTCTGAATATAGTGGCTGTCCATGTCAGAAAGAACCGATTACAAATGTAAATGTAAGACACAGAACCGGACTACAGAAGAAAAGAAGGGAAAATTCCTTAGGTATTGATCTGGGCACAGATTTTTTAAAGAAGACCTGAAAATAAGAGGCAACAAAAGCCAAAAATTTCACCTGATATTGTAGCAAACTAAAATGATTCTGCATAGCAAACAATCAACAGGGTGAACAGACACACTTCAAGAGTGATTCAATGCATCTTCAATGTATTCATCTAGTGAAGGATTAATATTCAGAGTATATAAAAAAGTCAATAAACTAAAAAAGACCCTGATTACAGAATTAAATCAAGACATGAATAAACATTTCTAAAGAAAACATACAATAGCCAAGTATGTGAAAAAAATACTCAATATCACTAATTTCCAACAAAATATCAATACAAACTACAATGAGGTTTCACTTTTCCTTAGTAAAAATGACCATTTTCTATGAGAAAAAAAGTGAAATGATAAAACATGATACACTACAAGGTTAACTTACATGGGAAGGTTTAGAGTTTACATCTGGAGACCTCCCTGGGTGTACTGGGCATACTTGTACCAACAATGTGGCACTGGATGAGACTGGGGGTAGACAATGTGTTGAGACGCTTTGGGGAGTGCTTGTTTCTCTATGGGTCTCTCTAGTCCTCTTTTTTTCTCTTTTATGCATGAAAAGAATAAACTTTGAAGCATCTTGGGGTTTTTTTTGGGGGGGGAAGGGGTTGCCATAATGCACATGTGATCACCAAAGAGACAGAAACAGAGAGGGAAAGTGAGAAATCACTCCCCAGGGAGCTAGCCTTACCACAATCCCTTCTCCTCTATTCTCTAAGAATTTAGAACACACACATGCACACTCACATGCACACACATGCACACTCACATGCACACACACACACGTGCTCAATGTGATTTATAAGTTGCTGAGTCCAAAATGTAAGCCATAGTTGGTCATGCAGAAGTCCAGTGCCTTAACCACGACACCACCTGCTGTCCATTTTGAAACAATTTTTTAAAATAATGCTGAACTAGCAGGTGCTGTGTCCCACATGGTCAACTGCATGACTGGATGGCTTAATAAAATGCAATGTACATGTGTGCATGCATACTGAAATAGTACAAAAAGAAAGATGGAGAAGGGATTGTGGCTTGCCCATATCCTTTAATGTGTGCTTTATCATTCTCTCTTTCTCTCTGGCTCTCTCCAGCCGCAATATGCATGTGCCCTAGAGCAAAAACTAAAAACAATAAACCTAATTATATTTTGAGTCAATAGTTTGGAACAGTGCCTGCTATCAAAGATGGCCCAGGAAGTTCCCTGCAAGTCCTTGGAGCATGACCACTGTTTCTCCGTCTGCTGTGGCTGTGGAGTAATGTGGCTATTCCTTACCAGAAGATCATCAAAGGCCTGGGAGGCCAGGGAAGCATGGGTAGAATTCCTAGGCCATGATCTTACAAGTGTTTCCATCATTGAATGGGTCTCACAAGTCCCTAAGTCTCTTTCTGGGAGCTGGAGCATACTTAGGCAGAAAAAGAAACCCTGGAAGGCATCCCTTGGCTGACCTGGTCTCTTGGGTTTGGACATGGCTCTTGAAATATTTCCTTTGTTTCTCTTTTATTTCTTTTATTTCATTTCCTTCCTCCCTTCCTCCCCCTTCCTTCCTTCCTTCCTTCCTTCCTTCCTTCCTTCCTTCCTTCCTTCCTTCCTTCCTCCCTTCCTCCCTCTCTCTCTCTCTCTTCTTTCTTTCTTTCTTTCTTTCTTTCTTTCTTTCTTTCTTTCTTTCTTTCTTTCTTTCTTTCTTTCTTTCTCTCTCTCTCTCTCTCTCTCTCTCTCTCTCTCTCTCTTTCTTTCTTTCTTTCTTTCTTCTTTCTCTCTTTCTTTTTTCCTTCTCCTTTCTTCACTCTTTTTTAAAAATTGTCATTTGACTTTTACTTATTTTAAGTCTTATATTTTACAAATCTATGCTGATAGCATATCTCCTTTAGATTAATCCTTCTAATGAACTGGTAAAATCACCACTAATAATAACATATATACTGAAATTCTAGTTTTTGTGTGATTTTGAACAGTTGTCTGAAGATAATTATAAAATATAACTTAGTTTGACTTAGATGATGAAGAATTCAAGAGCCAGGATGTGGCATGATGGTTAAGGCACTGGACCCTCACATGACTAACTATAATTCAGGTCCTAGACCTGGTGGTTTGCTTTCTTACTCTCCCTCTCTCTAGTCAAACTTTAAAATAAAAAAAAAAGATAATTAAAATTAAATAAATAATTCTTTTAGAAAAGTATTCAAAGGTAAAATTTAACTTGATGCTAAATCTTAGCACACTGATTTTCAAAAGCATCTGATCTTACAAATTATTTATAAAGTATATAAAATGCTCTTTATTTGATAGTAAACTATTCTTTATTTGATAGTATACGCACACCACACTAAAAAAGTCTTTCAATAAGTAAAAGGCAGTATTTCATATACAGGAATTTTAATTGGATTGGCATAGTTAAGGTCAAAAGTATCCAGTAAACATTAATATCTTATCTTCAGCACTTGCCTTTAATAGGTTAATGAATACAAAATAAAGCACAGGTGAGTCTGCTTGGTTTTAAATAGTTAAGGGATTTCCCCAGTATTTATATATTCATATAACCAGTTACATATAAGCCTAAATAAAAGACTAATCTTCCATAGATTTTAGTTTTCTTTTTGCTTTTTATTAGAGCTTTTTGCTTAAGGGCACATGCACTTTCTGTAGAAGAAAGATAGAGAGAAGGAAAAAGAGAAATAATTCTTCAGGGAGGATGGCCATGCCACAACCACTTCTCCTCCATTGTCCTCCTGGGATCTTAGGCACATATAAAATGTGTCTGATGTGATTTTCAAGCCACTACATCTATGACTTAAACCATAATCAACCACGTGGGAGTCCAGCAATTTATTCTCCATCATCTGCTGATTTTTCAGTAAGTTTTGAGATGGCATTCATAGTTTTCATAGAAAGATGAGTATTATTAATGATTTACCAATTATATCTTCTTTTTTTTATTAATTACTTTATTTATTTTTGTATATACTTTCAATCATATTGTTTGGCTTACAATGAGACCATTTCGATATGTGAACATTTCTCCCCAGACCCATTGATCGAAATATCTTCAACAGATAACACTACACCTCCCCATCCCATCAATGCTCTACCTCTGTATCCCTCCTCCAAATGTCTTTCGTTGGGCCCCACTCCTCCACATACACCTCATCTGACATTCACACCCATCTCTTGTGTTTGTTCAACTGTTGGTCAATCATTTTCAGACATAGAATGCAGACAAACGGTATATGTTAAGTGGGGACATACAATGTCTCTCCTTCATAGCCTGGCTTGCCTCACTCAGCAGTACATCTTCCATATTCTTCCACTTTCTGTCAAAAGCCAGGGCTCTGTTGGTTTTTATGGCTGAGTAGTATTCCATAGAGTATATGTGCCACAGTTTTTCAATCCATTCCTCCATACGGGGGCATCTGGGTTGGTTCCATGACTTAGCAATTGTGAATAGTGCCGCAATAAACATCGATGTGCAAGCACTTTTCCAATGAAGGATTCTTCTGTCTTTTGGGTAGATACCAAGGAGTGGGATCTCTGGATCATATGGCAGATCTATCTGTAGATTTTTGAGGAATCTCCAAATTATTCTCCACAGTGGTTGGACCAATCTACATTCCCACCAGCAGTGTAAAAGAGTTCCCCTTTCACCACACCCCCGCCAACACTTATCATTTTTTGTTTTTTTAATATTAGACAATCTGACTGGGGTTAGGTGGTACCTCATTGTTGTTTTTATATGCATTTCCCTTACGATGAGGGAGGTTGAACATTTTTTCATATGCCTTTTGGCCATTCGTATGTCATCTTTAGAGAGTGTTTTCTTCATCTCCTTCTCCCATCTTTTAATAGGGTTGCTCATCTTTTTTCCAAACACCTTTTTTAGTTCCTTGTGTATTCTGGTTATCAGTCCCTTATCTGATGCAACATTTACAAAAATATTTTCCCATTCTGAGGGCTGTCGATTCACACTAACTACTGTGTCTTTGGCCATGCAGAAACTTCTTAGTCTGATGTAATCCCACTTGTCTATTTTGTGGACGATGGACTCTGCTTTGAGGGTCTTCTTTAGGAAGTCTTTCCCTACACCAATGTCTCCCAGAGTTTCCCCAGCATTCTCCAGGAGCAGCTTTATAGTTTGAGGTCTTAGATTTAGATCCTTGATCCACCTTGACTTGATTCTTGTCAAAGGAGAGAGGTAGGGGTTCAGATTCATCTTTCTGCAAGTGGAAGTCCAGTTTCTCCAGCACCACTTGCTGAAGAGGCTTTCATTTTCCCACTGGATTGACTGGTACCCCTTGTCAAAGATCAGTTGACTGTATGTTTGGGCACTTATTTCTGGGGACTCTATTCTGTTCCATTGGTCCACATGTCTGTTTCTGTGCCAATACCATACTGTCTTTATTACCACAGCTTTGTAATATATTTTTGGATCGGGGATTGAGATGCCACCCACTCCATTCTTCTTGTGTAGAAGTGCTTTGGCAATACGGGGTCTTTTATGATTCCAGACAAATTTTAAGATTGTCTTTTCTAGATCTGTGAAGAATGTGTCTGGTACTTTGATTGGCATTGCATTAAATAGGTAGATTAATTTGGGTAGAATTGCCATTTTGATTATATTAACTCTTCCAATCCATGAACATGGGATGTCCTTCCATTTTTTTGTGTCATTTTCAATTTCTTTTTTTACCTTCTCGTAGTTTTCCTTGTGGAGGTCTTTAACTTCTTTGGTTAGATTTATTCCTAAATATCTTATACTTTTAGTGGCTATGGTAAACGGAATAAGTTTTTTCAGTTCTATCTCAGTCTGCCTGTTATTCGTATATAGAAATGCTATCGATTTCTGTATATTGATTTTATATCCTGCAACTTTACTGAATTCATGTATTACTTCCAGTAGTTTTTCCATGGAGACCATTGGGTCTTCTATGTATACAATCATGTCATCTGCAAATAGAGAGAGTTTCACCTCTTCTTTTCCTATTCGAATGCCCTTTATTTTTTCCTCTTTTCTGATTGCGTTGGCGAGGACTTCCAGTACTATATTGAAAAGGAGAGGAGAAAGTGGGCATCCTTGTCTTGTTCCTGTGTTTAGTGGGAAAGCTTTCAGCTTTTCTCCGTTCAGGATGATGTTCGCTATGGGTTTTTCATAGATGGCTTTTATTGTATTGAGAAATGGCCCTTCTATGCCGATTTTGCTAAGAGTCTTGATCATGAAGGGATGTTGTATCTTATCAAATGCTTTTTCTGCGTCAATCGATATGACCATATGGTTTTTGTCTTTCTTCCTATTAATATGGTGTATTACATTTATGGTTTTGCGTATGTTGAACCAACCTTGCATTCCTGGAATAAAGCCTACCTGATCATGGTGTATGATCTTCTGTATAAGTTGTTGAATACGATTTGCTAGTATCTTGTTGAGAATCTTTGAGTCTATGTTCATCAGAGATATTGGTCTATAGTTTTCCTTCCTTGTCCTGTCTTTATCTGTTTTGAGGATGAGGGTGACAGAGGCTTCATAGAATGAATTAGGGAGAGATTCACCCTTTTGGATCTTTAGAAATAATTTGAGCAGAATGGGAGTTAACTCTTCTTTGAAAGTTTTGTAGAATTCAGAGGTGAATCCATCGGGGCCAGGGCTTTTCTTTGTTGGGAGGTTACTTATTACTGATTCAATCTCCTGGCTTGTTATGGGCCTATTCAGACTTTCTATTTCTTCCTGGCTCATTCTTGGTAGATTATATTTGTGCAGGAATTTGTCCATCTCATCCAGATTATCTTGTTTCTTAGCATATAGATGTTCAAAGTATCCTCTAATGATGTTTTGAATTTCTACTATGTCTGTTGTTATGTTACCAGCCTCATTGCAGATTTGATTCACCTGGTTCCTTTCTCTCTTCTTCTTAATAAGTCTCGCTAGTGGGGTATCAATTTTGTTTATCCTTTCAAAGAACCAGCTTTTGCTTTCACTTACTTTCTGTATAGTACGTTTATTTTCTATTTCATTTATTTCTGCTCGGATCTTTATTATTTCCTTTCTCCTGTAATTTTTTGGATTTTTTTGCTGTTGCTTTTCCAATTCTCTAAGGCTTGATGTTAGGTGATCCATTAGCCTTTTCTCTGTCTTCCTCTTACGTGCACTAATTGCTATGAACTTCCCTCTTATGACTGCTTTGGCAGTGTCCCAAAGATTATGGAAACTTGTATCTTCATTGTCATTGGCTTCCATGAATCTTTTGATTTCGGACTTTATTTCTTCGGTAATAGTGGAGTCATTCAGGAGTAGGTTATTTAGTTTCCATGTTTTTAGGTATTTTTGAGGAATTCTCTTGAAATTAAACTCGAGTTTAATTCCATCATGGTCAGAGAAGATGCTGGAAATAGTTTCTATGCCTCTGAATCTGCAGAGGCTTGCTTTGTGTCCTATGATGTGGTCAATCTTCGAGAAAGTTCCATGTCGGGGTGAGAAAAAACTATATCTTGTGGTTTTTGGGTGGAAAGTTCTATAGATGTCTGTTAAGTCCAATTGATTTATGGTATCATTTAGGTCCTTGATCTCACTACCTATTTTTTGCCTAGATGATCTGTCCAGAGGGGATAATGCAGTGTTGAGATCTCCAACAATTAGTGTGTTGCAGTCTATCTCCCCTTTCAGATCTAACAATCTTTCCTTCACATATTTGGGTGCTCCTGTGTTAGGAGCATAGATATTAATAAGCGTTATATCTTCTCGATCTATAGAGCCTTTTACAATGATATAGTGCCCTTCTTTGTCTCTTCGGACACTTTTTGTTTTAAAGCCTATTTTGTCAGAAATTAGTATCGCAACTCCAGCTCTTTTTTGGTTCCCAACTGCATGGAAAGCCTTTTTCCAACCCTTCACTTTCAGTCTATGTATGTCTTTTTCCATGAGGTGGGTTTCTTGTAGACAACAGATAGAGGGTTTCTGTTTTTTTATCCATTCAGCCAGTCTGTGTCTCTTGATTGGAGAATTTAACCCATTAACATTCAATGTTATTATTGATGTTATAGGGTCTGTACCGACATTTAAGTTAGCCATTGTCTTAGTTGCCTGTTATTTCTTTGTTTCTGGCTGTTGCATCTTTAGTTTTCCTGGAACAGTACTTTCTTCAGGATTTCTTGAAGAGCTGGTCTGGTGTTGGCAAATTCTTTCAGGTTTTGTTTGTCTGAGAAGATTTTAATCTTTTTTTCCCAAATGAAGGATAATCTTGCAGGGTATAATAGTCTTGGCTGAAATTGTTTCTCTCTTAACACTTTCAGTATGTCTTCCCATTCTTTTCTTGCTTGCATTGTTTCTGATGAGAGGTCTGGTGTTAGTCTTATGGGATGGCCTTTGTAAGTTATTTCTCGTTTCTCTCTTGCCAGTTTTAGTATCATGTCTTTTTCTGTGACGTTAGACAGCCTGGCTAAGATGTGCCTTGGGGAAGATCTTCTGGGGTTGATTCTATTTGGGGTCCTTTGTATTTCTTGGGTCCGGATGGTTCGGTGCCTCTCTAGGCTTGGGAAATTTTCTTCCAAGATGCCATGGAATAGATTTTCCATTCCGCTATTAGTTTCTTCACCTTCTGGGATGCCGATTATTCTGATGTTTGGGCGTCTAATAGAGTCTAGTATTTCTCGTATATTATCCTCATGTTTTTTAGTTATTTTCTCGATCTTTTTGTAGTTTTTTTCTAGATCAGAGGTTTAATCTTCTACATCAGAGATTCGATCTTCAGCATGGTCTAATCAGCTCTTAATACTTTCCAAAGAGTTTTTGATTTCTTGTATTATAGACTTTATCTCTAATAGTTCCACCTGATTCTTTCTCAGAGTATCCATTTCTTCTTTCATATCCTGGAAGGACTTCCTAATTTCCTGTAGTTCGTTGTCTCTTTTTTTTTCCAATTCACAGAATTTGGTCACCATGAATGTTCGGAATACTGTGTCTGTCATTTTGGTAACGTCCTCCATATTTACGAGACATGGAGGGGCATTTTCCTTTGTTGGAGACATATTTTCTTGTTTATTCAGACCTGAGGCTCTTTTTCTACCTTTAGCCATTGGAGGATTACTTCCCTTTTAAAGACTTCTTGGGAGAACTTTTTTCGCACGAGAAGGAAGAGTCTTTCCTTTTTGATGGGAATAGCTGTTTGTTGAAGTCTCTCTTCTGTTGTTTTTACCAATGTCTTTTCAGGCGGAGAACTCTACAGATGTGTCTAACAAGCAGAATCTCCTTTTTCAAAAGGGATCAGTACTAGAAGGTGGAGTCTGGGGCCTGGGGGTCTGGAAGTGGGGTGGGGGTCAGAGGTGACCCTCCCTCAGTATCCCTTGCTGGCCAGAGGCTTGCAGGAGACGCTATTGCCTGCTGGCAGTCCAGGAAAGTCTAGAAGGTGGAGTCTGGGGCCTGGGGGTCTGGAAGTGGGGTGGGGGTCAGAGGTGACCCTCCCTCAGTATCCCTTGCTGGCCAGAGGCTTGCAGGAGACGCTATTGCCTGCTGGCAGTCCAGGAAAGTCTAGAAGGTGAAGTCTGGGGCCTGGGGGTCTGGAAGTGGGGTGGGGGTCAGAGGTGACCCTCCCTCAGTATCCCTTGCTGGCCAGAGGCTTGCAGGAGATGCTATTGCCTGCTGGCAGTCCAGGAAAGTCTAGAAGGTGGAGTCTGGGGCCTGGGGGTCTGGAAGTGGGGTGGGGGTCAGAGGTGACCCTCCCTCAGTATCCCTTGCTGGCCAGAGGCTTGCAGGAGACGCTATTGCCTGCTGGCAGTCCAGGAAAGTCTCTGATTTACCAATTATATCTTAGCAAGGGAAAAAAGTGGTAGCATTTGCTTAACAGAAATTACTTTCAAAACTTTAAAAACTAATAACTTTCAATTAATCATAAGCCAGTCTTACCTATGACAAGACTGTCCAACAAAAATATCCCAACAGCCAATCATTTTGTTTATGCTGTAGGATATCAATTAATTATAGTACACATAACAAATGAGACATGGGGCCAGTAGGTGATGTGGCTGAGGTACTGAACTACACGACTGCCATGGTTTGAGTCTCAGACTGGGAGGTGTTTTTGTTGTTGTCTTTGTTTTTTAAAATTTTCCTTTTTCTCCCTCTGTCTCTCCATGATCAAATTAAAAAACAATAAAAACTAAGTTTCTCAAAACTTTCTAACAGAACTACCATATTATACAGCAATTCCACTCTTGGATATCTACTCAAAGGACAGAAGAGCACTCAGTTGGGAAAGCGTTTGCTCAGCTATTTTTAGTGCAGGATTATTCACGATTGCTGAGACATGTAACCAACCCAAATGTCCACAGACAGATTAATGGATTGAAAAATTGTTGCACATATACTCCATAGAATACTAGTGATCCATAAAAAAAAAGGCCCAGGAATTTGATATAAAGTGGATGAATAAGGAAGATTTGTTGCTGAATAAAGCAAGTTAGGCTATAAAAGAAACATTGTATGTCTCCACTTAACATATACTGACTGTCCACACTCTATGGTAGAGATCAAAAGACTGTAAAACATAAAAGTATTAAAAATTGTAATGGACACTAGAGACAAAGTGAAGGGATTACAACATGGTCAATCCTTCTGGGGAGGAGGGAGATTTTTCACTTCTACCTTTGTCTATTTTTCTGGTGTGTATGCCTTATAGCAAGAAAAAAATTTACTATAAGCTCTCAGAACAGCCCTTCTTCAAGAGACAGTCTGCTCCATGGCTCCTGTGATCTAGCCATTTTGCGAGAAAGGAAGATGTCCCACTCCTAACTGGGCCTCCAGCATACAAAACCTGCGTGATTGAACTTCCAAGTTTGGGAAGAAACTGACCATCCACCAGATGACTAGAAATCGCTGCAGGACCACAAGAAATATGGAGAAGCAGGAAAATGCCTCTCCTCGAAGGGAAACAGATAGTTCCTCTTCATCCACACACAGTTCAATGGAAATCATGGAAATGTCTGAAAAGAATTCAGAACATTCATAATGGCAAAGCTAACAGAGATGGAAGAGTAGAGAGACAAGGAACTGCTGAAGAGGAAGGAGAAAGGAGTTGAAGAGTTCCAGGAGGTGAGGAAATTCATGCAAGATCTAAAAGAGGAATTTCACACTTTACAAAAGAATCAGATGGAACTGTTAGAGATGAAGGCTATAATCCAAGAAGTCAAAAATCTCCCTTGAAAGTATTAAAAGCAGAATAGATCATACAGAAAATAGAATCTCTAATGTAGAAGAGAAAACGACTGGCCTAGAAAAATCCACCATGAAGACAGAAAATGGCTCAAAAATTTGAGAATAATATGCGAGAAGTACTAGATACAATTAAACGTCCAAACATCCAGATAATAGGCATCCCAGAGGGTGAAGAGACTCATAAGGGCATTGATAATCTATTCCATGAAATCCTGCAAGAAAACTTTCCAAACCTGGAGAGGCACTCAAAGATTCAGTCCCAAGAAATACAGAGGACCCTAAATAGAATCAACCCAAGAAGATCTTCTCCAAGACACATTATAGCCAGATTGACCAAAACCACAGACAAAGACAAGATACTAAGACTGGCAAGAGAAAAAAGGCAAGTTACCTACAAAGGGTATCCCATCAGACTAACAGCAGACCTCTCATCAGAAACAATGCGAGTGAGGAGAGAATGGGAAAATATATTCAAAGTATTAAGGGAAAAGCAATTTCAACCGAGAATTCTGTACCCAGCAAGGTTATCATTCATTTGGGAAGAAAAGACACGAACTTTCCCAGATAAACAAAATCTGAAAGAATTTACCAGCACCAGACCAGATCTCCAAGAAGTTCTTAAGGGAGTGCTATGTCAGAAAAATTAAATACAGACACACAAAAATAAGAGTTCAAAAACTAAGAAAATGGGCAACTTAATTGTAGGGACGATGTTTGGAGATGAATATTATATCCCAGAATTCAATCTGGAAGATCGAACCTTAACAGAAGAAAGATTAAGTACATGAGACTGAACCGATGAAGCAACATTCTGTGACTTGACTAAATTATTGCTGCTTTTCTCCTAAGCTTTGTTTTCTGGTTTTAAAGGATTTTTGCCCTGCCTTGAGCTGTTGATAGGTGCATGTACCTACTATTTGAACAGAATACTAACCTGTTTCTAGGCTTTAAGTTTCAAGGAAATATCATTACCAATTCAAAACTACTCTTCTTGAAATTACCTGCTGAAAGTAGTTGGATTACTTATGATATTGTGTGGTCAACAAAATGTTGGGGAAAAAGGAATGGAAGACAACTGTATATAGCAGAGATAGTGTAATAAGAGAGTGGGAAAGGGCAGAGGGTCAAACATGGGGTATAAAACATATATATACGTATACATGTGTATGAAAGTAGAAATGGAATATTATTGATGATAACATGCTTGATTAAGCCACTATGCAGTTTATTCTAGATGGGAAACCACATTTAGTACGTTGTGATGATGCTCAGGGAATGAATGTTGAGTAATTAAAAAAAAAAGTTGCAAGAGGAAAAAAACCCAGTAAAACTGTTCGTATCAATTTAAAAAAATGCATATTTGATGACTGCAGTAAGCTATATAGCCCCAGCTGGGTACTACTTTATAATATGTTCATTCTACTCACTGGGGGGTTTATGCCTAAAGTCAGACTTGGGTTCATGTATAGGTATATATCAGCTGTGCTAGCTATTGGATATATTTAGACTAATTAAGTTCATTAGCAAATCAATTAAATGGGGGGAAGACATAGAGAGCAGCCATGGATACCAGAGACAATGTGGGAGGAGGGTGGGACATGGCAGAGGGTGAGGGATAAGGAATCAAGGATGGCAAAACAAAAAACAAAGTATACAAGACATAAGAATTGGAAAATTATTTGCTGAAAACATGTATGTTGATGTGCTTGAGTGAGCCAATACACAGTGTATTTTGGATGGAAAATTCATTTGTATGCTGTAGTGATGTATAGCGAATTAATGTAAAAAATAAATTTAAAGAGAAAAAAAGAAAAACTTACTATAAAATAAAAATATGCAATATGAGAATATAACAAAGTAATATGATCACTACATGTGCTACAAGTAGGACAGAACACCTGTAACATGATCACTACCATGTTTTAAGACATTTCATCCACATGTAAATTGCAAACAAACTTACTTCTCAACCTCTACACACCTGTGAAAATAGGGACCAAACCACAGAGTGCTTCCATGTGAAAAAGAAAAGAGCCAGATATGAGAAATCATGTACAGATAGGACAAGCAGTTGGCATAATGGCTATGTCGCTGGACTCCCATGTAGTTGACTTTGGTTCAAGTTCCAGAGCCGGTGTCTTAAACTCACACTGGGTGCATGTGTGTGCATGTCCCAGATCCTGAGAGGAGAATGGAGAAAAAGGGATTGTGGTGTGACCATTCCCCTAAGGGGTGATTTCTCGCTTTCTGTCTCTCCTTCTTTATCTGTCTTTCTGGTGAGTGCATGCACCCTACAGCAAAAACCTCTCGAAAAAAAAAAAAAAAAATCATGTGCACAGAAAAGAAAAGGAATAGTCAGAGACTAGAACTTAGAGATACTCCATCTTCACCTGGACTGGCGATTTTAGATTTCCACATGAAGGTCACACAAGCATTAGATGCAGTGTCTTCTGTGTATAAACAACAAAGGGACCAGGAGCTCTTTTGAGGAGAAAACAGAATTAAGCAACAGGATTTGAACCCTTTCCTCCAATGACATGTTCATTTTCAACCATATTTACCTGTTGTGCATACTGGCACTCAGAAGAGTATTTTTTAGAAGAATTTCTATTTAGGGAATCAAAATGTAGAAGCACCAATCTAGGCACACCTCCTAACTGTGTGAGTGGGAGAAGCAGGAGGAGCACAGTGGAGTGCGGACTTTCCTCACATCACCCCTTCAAGGCACAGTTGGCAAGACAAGGGCCCTCTGCTCCTGGCTCTCAGTTATCACTCTCCCAACTTACAATTAAGTGACAAGTGCAGGCAAGACCAAGCCTGGTGGCTTAGGCAGCTGGATTCCACCAAGCTGACCCTGTGGTTTGAGTCCCATACCTGGTGTCTTGAGAGACACAATGGATCAGTGGGTGTTCATGTCCCAAATCCTGTAAGGTTGAACAGGTGGAAGAGAAAGGTTTGAAGTGTGACCATTCTCCATAGGGTGCTTTCTTACTTTCCATCCCTCTGATGAATTCATGTTATCTATGGCAAATTAAAAAAACAAACAACAAAAAAAAAAAAACAAAGAGGACTTTAATAACACCCAGAAGGTGGCATCATGATTTGAGATTCTTGTGACTAAGAGTGACACTGGAGGACCTCACAAGAAAAGTGGAGAAATGAGGCTTGAACACACCAATCTGAACTTCTTTTTTTTTCTTTGCTTTTTTTGGAGAGGTTTTTCACTATAGGGCGCGTGTGTGTGCCAGAAAGACAGAGAGACAGAAAACGAGAAATCACCCCCCAGGGGGGATGGCCACACTGCAATCCCTTCTCCTCCATTCTCCTCTCAGGATCTTGGGCACACACACACATGTGCCCGGTGTGAGTTTTAAGCCACCGGGTCCAGAATGCGAACCGTGGTTGAATATGTGGGAGTCCAGCAACATAGCCTTTACGATAACTGCTGGTCGCTGAACTCTTTTTAGAGTGTGGTCTATTGAACTGAGAGCTCTGAGCAGCCTCACATAAAAGTTATCTCCACTAGGCCACCTGCTGGCTCCATCACAGCCATCTCTAATGTGAACTTTCCTGACATCTCTTGCTCTGTATAGTCTGTCTCTGTATCAGCTCAGGTGAGTCAAGGGTGGAAAGTGCCAAGATCACTATTGTGTCCCCAAATATTCTCTGATAGAAAGGAGCATTTGATATGAACACCTGGTCATGTAGATTAAAGTGAAGCACTTCATTGGGCCCAGCAGGTAGTGTGGTGGTTAAAGCACTAGACTTTGGCATGGCCAACCATGGTTCAAGTCCCAGACTTGGTGGCTTGCTTTCTCATTTTTCTCTCTCTCTCTCTCTCTCTCTCTCTCTCTCTCTCTCTCTCTCTCCCTGCATGCATGTATGTACGTTTGTGTGTGTGTATGTCTTTCTCTCCAGTGAAAATATGTACCCTGTCTTAAATTGAAAAATAACAATGATAATTACAAAAAGAAATAAACAAATAATTCTAGAAAAAAGTGCAGCACTTAGTGACAGAAACTATCATGGTGTTAGACTGGAAAATAACAAGGCCTTGCAGAGGTCAGTTATTTGAGACCTCTTAAGGATTCTGCTTTTGACTCATGAAACCAAAATTTGAATTGAACCCAGCCACATTGATGTCATCACTAGAGTACCACTGTGAGATATGGAGCCACATGGGAACCTGGGAAGTCTTGGGTTTCATATCCTGGGTCTTAGAATGTAGGGTGTTCCTGGGGGTGCTTCAGTGACTTGGCCTGGAACCAGGGGGAGATCATGCAGTGACAAGATCCTGTTGTTGGTGGTGTGTGTGTATGCTTTCTCACTCTCTCTCTATTTTTCTACTCTCCGTCTATAATAAAGCAAATAAATAAACTTAAAGAAAATGTTGAACCAGGTAATTGTTCCATAATGTTGCCAGTTTTACAACACTGAAGTTGTGTTGTGTGAAGCTATTCTTTAGTAAACTTACAGAGAATCTCGGATGAGTGTGTGTCTTTCTAAGTCAATCTAAGTGTGCTACAAAATTCAGTTCTATTGAAGGAAAGGGGTGTGGGCAAGACTTTTACATACCATAAACAAGTCTTGGTAGGAGAGAGATGAAAACTTGAGTAAGTTTTTTGTTTGAGCCATGGATTTACCTTGCTCTAAAGCCCAGGCCATTACACATCCCTAACAAACTGTAAGGGACTATGTAAAAGGGTTGTCCTGGGCTGCAACCCATAACTCAAAGCAGTTAAGACAAATTCACAAAAAAAACTAGCTCCTGTTTAGTAATATGTTTTAAAAGGTTTTCGTGCTCTAACATTTCCATCTGTGTTTCTAATTCAGAATCTCAGCCTGACTTGAACAATGAGTATCATTTATAAAATGTTTATTTTCAGGTCCAGATGGTGGCATAGAGGTAAATGTGATGCTCTGCAAGACTAACCCATATGGGAGGTTATTGCTTCATATCCACAGACCTCCATGAGCACACTGGGTTCATGTGTGCCCCTCATATGGGGCTGTTTGGGGCTGGGGTGAATCATGGCATCAAGATCCTGGTGTGGGTGTGGTCTCTATCATTCTGTGTCTCTCAGTCTCCCTTGTCCATAAAGCATATAAATAAATAATCTTTAAAAGTGTTTCTTCTCAGGCCAGCCAGGTTGAGCATGGTGGCTAAGGTGTCTGGATCCCACATGGCAGAGTACATGAAGATCTGATTTCTGAAAGACTGGTTCCTGGAAGATCACCTCCAATTTCCTAGAATATTGATCATGTTTCTTTATACCTGATTCTCTGGGCCGCATTGTAGCTATTTGTACTCTGGAGCCTAGAGACAGTCACAGTCCACATTGCATGACCCATAGATTTATCTGATCCCACGGCCAGGTCTCACTTACAAAAATCCTGACACCGAGACTTGAGTGAGCTTCCTGAGTTGGCAATACATTACATGTTCTGTCACTCATTGTTGGTGAAAAAATTAAACAAGTATCTATGCAACAACCTCTGGGAGGGGACACCTGGAAGCTTGCCCTGGTTTCTCCTGGACTCCAGTCTAAGCACCTTTCCCTTTGCTGATCTTCATGTGCATCCTTTCACTGTAACAATCTGTGATCACTACACAGGCTTGCTGAGCTCTACAGTCTTAGTAAATATTTCAGCCTGGGATGGTCTTGGGAAACTTAAGATCCCCAGTGGTATTGGCAAAATGAGCATAACTCACCACATGGCTGTGTCCTATGACTGCTCTAGACTGACAACAAGCTTTCTAATTTGGGGATGGCAGTTCTAAGGTGGACTGACAACATCTTGTTTAGAACTTTTTATACCACCAGCAACTGCTAGAGAAACTCTGGTTAAGAAAAATAGGGATAAAACAGCTTAGTGGCATGGATGGCATATGTTTTCCTCACAGTGATGAAGGAGATGAACAACAAGGAATCTGCCAGGCCATTATTAGTCCTGTAGACACATGGGGGAGCCGTCATCATTGTGCTCCTGGTCTGGGTAAGGGGCACCAGGGCAGGCCAACAGCAAACAGTGCCTACCCCTCCACTTCAGGAAGTAAACTGACCAGTGTGAGTCAATTACACAAGAACACCCAGAAAGCAATGTGTATGACACCCAGTGACAGAATTTCTGGTCCTCCCATTTTTTTCTTAGTTTCCCTTTATAGGCAGTGGTACTGATTTTTCCTTATGGAGGTGCTCAAGAAAATGAGGCCCGAGATGGCAACAGCAATGCTAGGCATTCCAAGGGCTCCATGTGTGACCCTGCCCCTCAGCAATCACTCTGCCCTGTCAGTTGGAATAGAGCTGGGCTCACTTGGATCTCTTTTGTGCCCTCTCTGTCTCTGAGTATTCCATGGGCCATGACAAGACTACAAAAAGGCCCCTGAGGAGCCTATGTGGGCAGTGTACTGCTGCCTGAAGCCTCTGGCACTTCTGGTTCCTGTTGTCAAAGGATTTGTCAATTCTTACCCACAAGGATTCTGAGAACCTGCAATAATAGGTCCAGTTATGACTGCAACCAACCAAATGAACTACAAACAGTTATAACTACAATAATGAAAAGGTTTTTTGTTTGTTTCTTTAGGGTTTTTGCCTTTACTGGAGAAAAACAGAGAAGAGAGAGAGAAAGTGAGAAAACACCTCTCACATGGGTTGGACATGCCACAATTTCTTCTCCTCCATTCTCTTTTCAGCTTTGGACACACATGCACATGTGCCTGGTGTCATTCTCAAGCTGCCATATCCCAAACTTGAACCCCCGAATTGCTCATATGGGATCCAGCTGCCTTGACTTCCATGCCATCTGCTGGCCTGCTGTTTGTAATTATACAACTGTAAGCTTCAGAACAGTTTTGTTTCTTCTGGCACTTCCTCATTCCCACCCCCAGAAAATAAACCTCTATTACAACTATTTTATTTCTTTATTTTATTTTATTTTATTTTGTTTTATTTTATTTTACTTTTGTACTCTTCCAAGCAGATGAAACTTAAAATGGTGCAGAGGTTCAAAGGAAGGATCTTCAGTTCTGAGAGGCAAGGAAGCAGTGCCACAGGCTCCGAAGCCTGGTTGGCTCCTGGTCCCCATGAGTTAATTTTATGTCCTGACGTTTACTCCCTAGACACACACCCAGCCAGCAGCCACTTTATGTTTTTATAGTGAAAGTTGTAAAGGTTTCCTGGAGGTGCGTCCCACAGTCAGCTACCAGGACACATTTCAGGTGGGACCAGGTTCCATCTCTGCCGCTCACAGCATGGACTCTACTCATTTCATGGCTTTATTTGTTTTTGTTTTTGGTTGGTTTGTTTTTAAGTTTTTGTCATAGAGTGCATGGCCTTGCTAGAGAGAAACACAGAGAGAAAAAGTCAGAAATCTCTCCCTAGAGTGAATGGCCATGCCATGATCCATTCTCCTCTTAGGATTTTGGTCACTCATGCACACATGTCCAGTTTGGTTTTTAAAGCTACCAGTTCTAGGACTTGAGCCATAGTTGACCATGTGAGAATCCAGTGCCTTAGCCACCATGCTACCTACTGGCCCCCAAAACAGAAAAAAAAATATTTAAAAGATACTTTACCATAAATGGGTTTCTAATAACTATATAAAAGTTGTTTGACATAATGTCATAAAGAAAATGTCAGTTAAAAAGAAACCCCAAATCATACAGCCAATTGATCTTCAACAAATGGTACAAAACAATGTAGTGGAGAAAAGAAAATCTTTTCAGCAAATAGTGCTGGAAAAACTGGATATCCACCTGCAAAAATATGAAACTGGATGCTATCTCTACCATTAACAAAAATCAACTCAAAATGGATCAAAGATTTAAATATAAAACCTCTAACTACAAAACTAGCAGTAGAAAATGTAGAGAAAATCTTCAAAGACATGTAGGCAATGTAGGCAAGATTTCTTGAATAAGAACCCTATATATAGCATGAACCATAGTCCCAAAAATAGGCAAGTGAGAAACCATTGAGCTAAAAAGCTTCCACACAGCAAATGAAATAATAATGAGTGAGAAGACTGTCCTATGAATGGGAGAAAGTACTTGCAAATTATCCTTCAGACAAGGAATTCATTTCCAGGATATCCAGAAAACTCAAGCAGCTCATGCATTAAAAAAAAAGTAATCCAATTAAAAAATGGGCAAATGACTTCAATGAGTGGCCAAAAGGCATATAAAAAATATGTTAAATTCTCATGTCATAAGGAAAATGCAACTTAAAACCACAATGAGTGGGGCTAAGTGGTTAAGGCTCTGGAATCACAAGAAGTTGACTACAGTTTCCCAGACTTAGTGACTTTGAAGTCACACTGAGCATGCACATGTGTATGTCCAAAATCTCAAGAGGAGAATGGAGGAGTTGGGATTATGGTGTGGTCATCCCGTCAGGGAGTGATTTCTTCCTTTCTATATCTCTATCTCTCTGTGTTTCTTTGGTGGGTGCACATACAACAAAAAAAACTCTCTAAAAAAATAAAACACAATGTGATGGGGCAAGCAGGTGGTGTGGTTGTTAGGGCTCTGCACTCTCACATGGCCAACTGTGGTTCAAGATCCATACGTGGCATTTTACGTTCTCACTTAATCTTTCTGTCTCTCTCTCTGTTAAGCACATGTGCTCTATGGTAAGTTAACACAATAATAATAATAATAATAATAATAATAATAACAGCAATAATAGTAAAATTAAATAAATAACTATGTTAAAAAAACACACACACACAATGAGATACCATTTAACTCCAGTTAGAATAGCTAGAATCAAAAAGCTAAAGAACAAGTGTTTGTGAGGCTGTGGTGAAAAGAAAACCTCTTAGAAGCCAGTAGTGGTTAAGGCACTGGGCTCCCATATGGCCAATTGTAGTTGGAGCCCCAGAGCTGATGGCTTGTAAATCACATGTGGTACGCCTGTGCACATGCCCAAAATTCTAGGAGGAAGATGATGAAGAAGATAATGTGTCATGGTCATCCTCACCGAATAGTGATTTTCCACTTTCAGTGTTTTTTTCTGTCTCTCTCCAGGGAGCACACATGAACTATGGCAAAAGCCTTAAAATTTAAAAATAAGTAAATTTTTAAAAAGGGACCCCTCTTACACTGTTGGTGGAAATTAAATTAGTACAAACTCTGTGAAAAACAATATGGAGGTTTTTCAAAAGTCTACAAATGGTATTACTATCTGACTCATTAAACCCACTTCTTGGTATTTATCCAAAGAATAGGGAAAACACTCAATCAGAAAGCATTTGCACATTCATGTTTATTGCAGCATTACTCATAATTGCTAAAACATTAAAACAATTTAAGTGTCCAAATATTGATGACTGCTTTGAAAAACTTTGGCATATATAGATACATAAACACACACACACACACACACACACACACACACACTATGGAATATTATATAGCTACAAGAAACAATGAGATCCTATCATCTAACTCAAAATGGATAAACATAGATGACTTAATGTTGAGCAAAGTGAGCCAGATTCTGAAGGATATACATTGGGTATTCCCATTCAGTTTGTACTGAGTGTCTGCTCTCTATGGCAGATGTTAAGAAATCTGAAGATGTGATGGTGGGGAGGATGGCTGTAGAAGGTAGAGACTGTAAGGAGTGAGAGTGGAGGGTAGAGAGTGGGTGCTAGAGGGTGGGTGTGAGGTGCAAAGAGAGAAAACATTTGACAGATGGAAAATGTAAAGTTCTCCATTGTGGGGGAAATTTTATATATATATATATATATATATATATATATATATATATATATATATATATATATAAATATAAATATATATATATTGCTCCCTGAAAAATATAGCTTCTCTATTCAAGTGTAGAAATAAATGGTAGATAATTACATATAACTACCAAAAAAATCCTTTCTAAAGAGGACCCTCTTTACATTAAAATATAATTAACCTTTGGGTTTTTGAGCCAATAATTTTAGACTGTAGAATTGTATCCTATTGAATAAATTATGGATTGTCTATTTTAAAAAAGAGCTTTTTAAATTATAGAAATGCTTTACTTAATTGTAGAAAAACATAAATTTATTTGTATTTATTAGAAGTACAGTATAATTAATAATACTAACGTTTCACATTTCACATTCAATAATAAATTATGAAAATATTTTATACTTTTTGCCTATTTGATCCATATAATAACCATTGGAGATAGGAGGGCATGTGCCCAGCATGTTTTTTCAAGCTACAAGGTCTGCAAATCAAAACACGCAGTCGACCATGTGGGATCCAGTGCCTGCATTAACCACCACATCACCTGCAGAACACAAGGTTTCTTTTTTAAATGTAGAACTATTTATCTTATTTTATTAATTATTATTTTTTTATTTCAATTTATTTATTTGCATTCATTCACTGTACATCATGACAGCATACAAAATGAGATTTTCCATCCAGAGTACACTGTATATTGTCTCAATCAAGCACATCAACAAACCTGTTATTGTCAGCAAATGATCTTCCATTTCTTGTTTTCTGTATGTTTTGCTTTCTTCCCCCATCCTTGATTCCCTATCTCTTACCCTCTGCCATCTCCTATTCTCCTCCCACACTGTCTCTGGTATCTATGTTTGCTTTCTATACCATTTTCCCCCCACATTTTATTGAATCACCAAAGACCCTAATCAATCCAAATACCTCATAGCAAACACAGGTGACACACACATTTCCATGAACACATGTCTAACTTTACGCATCCTATAAAGTAGCACCTAGCTGGGGCTACATATCCTATTGCAGTCATTGAATAGATATATTTTTTTTTCCTGAAACTTTTTTTTTGTAACTCAATTTACATTCCTTCCCTAAGCATCATCACAGCACACAAAACGCAATCTCTCATCCAGTACACACTGCATAGTGACTCAATCATGCACATTACAAAAAATTTTTCCAATTCTAGTTTCTAGAATTATTTCCACCCCTCTTTCTGACCCTCTGTCCCTCCCTACCCTCCTCTCACACCACCTCCGGTTGTCCACAATTGTCCTCCATTCCCTTCCCACCCACATTGCATTGATCACACAATTTCCTACATAACCTAACTACTTTCAATGGTGAGTTCACTCGTTACTACTAAGAAAACCAGTTTTAACTTAAATCAAAGAAACGCCAAGGAACTTTGCTTAAAGTCAGGAAACAGGTTAGGATTCTGTTCAAATGGTAGGTTTATGAACCTATCAGTCTCATGTACTTTTATCTTCTGTTCTGGTTCAATTTTCCTGATAAAATTCTGGGATATAATATTCAACTCCAGACTTGTCCCTATGATTAAGTTGGCCACTTTCTTAGATTTTGGACTCTTATTTCCATGTGTCTGTATTTAATTTTCTTGATACAGCACACCTTTGAGAACTTCTTGGAGATCTGGTCTGGTGCTGGTAAATTCTTTCAGGTTTTGTTTATCTGAGAATGTTCTTGTCTTTTCTTCCCACCTGAAAGATAATCTTGCCGGGTACAGTATTCTTGGCTGAAATTGCTTCTCTCTTAACACTTGGAATATATTTTTCCATTCTCTCCTCGCTCGCATTGTTTCCGATGAGAGATCTGCTGTTAGCCTGATAGGATGTCCTTTGTAGGTAACTTGATGTTTTTATCTTGCTAATCTTAGTATCTTGTCTTTGTCTGTGGTTTTGGTCAACCTGGCTATAATGTGTCTTGGAGAAGATCTTCTTGGGTTGATTCTATTTGGGGTCCTTTGTATTTCCTGGGACTGGATCTTCGAATGCCTCTCTAGGTTTGGAAAGTTTTCTTTCAGGATTTCATGGAATAGATTATCAATGCCCTTATGGGTCTCCTCACCTTCTGGAATGCCAATTATCCGGATATTTGGACGTTTGATGGTATCCAGTACTTCTTGCATATCATTCTCAAATTTTTGGGCCATTTTCTCAGTCTTCGTGGTGGATTTTTCTAGGCCAGCCATTTTCTCTTCTACATCTGAGATTCTATTTTCTGAATGATCTAGTCTGCTTTTAATATGTTCAAGGGAGATTTTTACTTCTTGTATTATAGACTTCATCTCTAGCAGTTCCATTTGAGTCTTTTTAAAAGTGTGTAATTCCTCTTTTAGATCTTGCAGGAATTTCCTCATCTCCTGGAACTCGTCAACTTCTTTCTCCTTTCTCTTTAGCAGTTCATTATCTCTCTTCTCTTCCATCTCTGTTAGCTTAGACATTATGAATGATCTGAATTCCTTATCAGACATTTCCATGATTTTAACTGAACTGCTTGTGGATGAAGAAGAGTTACTATTTTCCCTTGGAGGAGAGGTATTTTCTCGTTTTCCCATATTTCTCATGATCCAGTGGTGATTTCTTGTTATCTGATGGATGTTTTGTTTCTTTGAAATTCTTGAAGTTCAGCCTTAATGTTCAGGAGCAAGCAGACAGAGGTGATCTAGAATCTCTTTGCCATTCTGTTGTGATCGTGCTAGCTCATTTGTTGGAGGCTGAATTATCAGTAGAAAATCTTCATTCCCTTAAAAATCTAGTTCACTGGAGCCATGTGGAACCTTCTCCTGAAGGCCCAGCTTAGAGCACCTGCTCTCACCAGAGAGAGACAAAGTGAAAGAGAGACACAAAGTTAAAGAAGAAGTCATCAGTTCTGGGACTTGAACCACAGTCAGTCATGCAGTAGTCTAATTCCCCAACTACCACACTACTTACCAGCCCCTTGTTTTTGTTATTTTAAAATTCAATCAGAGACAGCGAGAGAGAAAAAGGAAAAGTGAGTAAACAAGACACCAAGTCTAGGATTCAAACCACAGTCGGCCATGTAAAAGTCCAGTGTCTTAATTACCATGCTACCTATTGGCCCCTCTAGTTTTTGAAAGGCAACAAAAAATAGATGTGTCAAGGAATTTTTTTTCTTTACAACAAATTCTATTTCAATATAAATTTGTCAGTGTAATTTGTTTTTATTACAGTCCCTTGGAATTTGTCTATTATTGCTGTATTATAGTTTCATAATATTTGTTACTGTCAGGTAATATTATTTATTGGAAGTTGCTCCCATTGCTTTAATTCAGAAATTATTTGGCTGATTATATGGAAATGTATATTTGATGTTTAGATAAACATTAGAATATTTTTGGTACTTTTTTTATGAAAAGATTAGAATTTTGATGGGAAGCCATTAAATTTGTAGATGAGTTTTGGGAAATTGGTCATTTTGTAAAGATGACTTTTCCTTATCTATTCATGTTACATACAATCAAGTCTTTTTATGCCCCTTGAAAAAAATACTCTTTTCTCAAATATTTTACATTCATTTTTTTTAGAACCATGTGGAGAGCCAGCCAGATGGTGTGGTGGTTAAGGTGGCTGGATGCACAATTCAAGTCCCTGACTGATGTCTTGAAAAACACAATGGGGGAATGTGCATATGTGCCCAGTATTCTGAGAAAAATTGATGAGAAGAGATTGAGGTGTGATCATCCTACCTGGGGAAGTGCTTTGCCACTTTTCCTCTGTCTCTCTGTGTTTCTCAGATGGATGTATATATGAATACCATACGTAATATAATATATATATACACATATATATATGTGATATATATATATATATATGTATATATATATATATATATATATATATATATATATCATCTTCATGTAACTTTTGTTGTGTTTTACAGTGTTTCCTAAATTGAACCTATGAGATATAAAATATGACTCACTTCTACAAATGCTTTCCCCTACACTTTCTCATTCATTTCTTCCTTAATGATCTCTTTTTTCCTCCTTCCCTTACATTTCAGATGTTTGGATTAATGTTTCTGTGAGCTCTTACCATAGTACTACTGTGTGTGTATTTATTTCAGTTTATGCCTATAGTGTGTGTTTGACGGGTTATTATATTATGTGTCTTCAAAAGCTAGTTTCCCAAAATATAGGAAACTGACACTCCAACGTTGGTTCTGAAAGTGCAGTTGTTTGACATGTTGAGTGATGCTATTTAATGATGTTTATTTGATGTGGCCTTATTTACTAAAGATGTTTAACATATTTTGTACATTTATTAAACATTTTGAAATTTTCTATATAAAGTATCTGTCCAAGTGTATTACTAATTTTCTTTGGGTGGGCTCCATTTTTTTCTAACTAGAAAAGTTTAGTAACTACTTCAGAGGAGGAAGCAGGAGGATCATGAGTTAGCAAGATCCTACTTTTTATTTTTTTTAATTTTTAGGTTTTTGCTATAGGGCATGTGTTCTCTCCAGAGAGGGAGAGAGAGACAGAGAGAGAGAGAAGAGAGAGAAAGAAAATAAGAAATCACCCCCCAAGGGGGATGGCTATGCAGCATTCGGTTCTCCTCCATTCATTTCTTGGCATTTTGGACACATGATAAACACGCATTCAACATGATTTTCAACCTGCTGAATCTAGAACTTGAACTGCAGAGAGCCGCATGGGAGTCCAGTGCCTTAACCACCACACTACCTGCTGGCCCCATGTAAAAAGATTTCTGTTCAAAGTGTGCTCAGTACCACACCATGGAAAAGGGAGATAAGCACAAAACTGGCCCTATTCTCAGTGGTCTGTTTGGACATAAAACATGTCAGGCCCTTGGATTCTCTTACACAGACACCAAAAAGAACAAAGACATTCCTCACCTGGGGTGAGGATACACTAATGGAGTATTTGGAGAATCCCAGGGAGTAAATCCCTGGAACAAAAATTATCTTCACTGGCATTAAAAAGAGGTCAGAAAAAATGGAGTTGATAGCTTATTCCAACAAAGCTACTAATCAGTAATAGTTGGCCACTGCCAGGCTAGCAGGTGGCATAGTGGTTAAGGTGCTGGATTTTTCCATGGCTGACTGTGGTTTAAGGCCTAGACCTGGTGGCTAGAAAATCATGCTGAGTCATGGGCTTGTGTGCACAAAATCCCAAGAGAGAAATGGAGGAAGAGGGATTTCAGCATGGCCAACCCCCTTGGAGGATTATTTCTCACATTCCCTCTGTCTGTCTCTCTGATGAGCAAACATAAAATATAGCAAAGATTTCTTTTTTAAAAAAAGTACTTGGCCACTCTGTTATTTACAATAAAACAGAAATATCATTTTTTAAAAAGAATTTTTTTTTTATTTAATTCCATTTGTTTTTTATTTATTTTTTTTTTTGAGAGATCTTTGCTATAGGGTGCATGTGATTGCCAGAAAGACAGAGAGAGACAGAAAGATAGAAAGTGAGAAATCACCCCCCCAGGGGGGATGGCCACGCTGCAATCCCTTCTCCTCCATTCTACTCTCAAAATTTTGGGCAGGCACGCACACGCGCCCGGTGTGAGTTTAAGCCACCAGGTCTGGGACTCGAACCGTGGTCAACTACATGGGAGTTCAGCGACATAGCCATTATGCCAACTGCTTGTGCCTCCATTTGTTATTATTATTATTATTAATTTGACCAGAGAATCAGAGAGAGAGAAAGGGAACTCAAAAAAGAATGCCTCTAGTTCCAGGACTCAAACTGGTTGGCCATGTGGGAGTCCAGTGCCTTAACCACCATGCCACTTGCTGGCCCCATGTCTCCTTCTTTATCTGTATCATAATTCTTTTGATAAAATTATTGTTTATTGTCATTATTATTATATACTATACATAACCAAATCTATTTTATATGTCAGGCACTTCAATAGGTTTGTTTACACTGGTATCACCACAATCACATGAGTGATGTGTTGTGCCATGGCATCTACAACTACAAAGCTCCACTGTAATCTAGGGGACCAACATCATATATATGGTCTATCATGGCCAAGACATTATTATAAACACATGACTGCATATAGACACAAACTTTTTGTAAAATACTACAATAGTGTTAACCACTAACCTCTGAACTCATTTCTCTTCTCAGATATAAGCGTTATAATCTGATCTTTCCATATGCTTTTTTTCTCTCCCTGTCTCCCTCTCCCCTGTCTCTTTCTCTTTTTCTCTTCTCCCACTCCCTCCAAACACAGACATAAATAGCTATATAAGTATAGTCTTGCCTTGTGTTGAATTGCACAAATGACTTAATAGCCTACTTATTTTGAAATTAACTTTTATTCCCCAACAATGTATCTCGGGCATTTTCATATCATCACATCCTTTTCAGATATTATATAGTGTGGTACAAAAGAATCAGAAATGTATATTAATGGAGCACCATATTTTCCTTTTTAAAAATTATTTTTATTGGGACCAGCAGTTAGAGTAATGCCTATGTCACTGGACTCCCACGTAGTCAACCACGGTTCACATCCCAGACCCAGTGGCTTAAACTCACTTCGGGCACATGTGCGTGCATGCCGAAGATCCCAAGAGGAGAATGGAGGAGAAGTGATTGTGGCGTGGCCATCTCCCCTGGGGAGTGATTTCTCATTTTCTGTCTCTCTCTTTCTCTCTGTCTGTCTGGCAAGCGCATGTGCCCTATAGCAAAAATCTCTCCAAAAAAAGAAATTATTTTTATTGGGACCAGCAGTTAATGTAATGGCTATGTCACTGGACTCCCATGTAGTCTGCCGCAGTTCAAGTCCCAGACCAATGGCTTAAACTCACGCCAAGCACATGTGCGTGCGTGCCCAAGATCCTGAGAGGAGAATGAAAGAGAAGGGATTGTGGCATGGCCATCCCCCCTGGGGGAGTGATTTCTCACTTTCTGTCTCTCTGTCTCTCTCTGTCTTTCTGGCAAATGTACACATCCTATAGCAAAAACTTCTCAAAAAATATTTTTTATTTATTATTTACATTTAATGACTATACATCTTTACAGTGTACAACATGGTTTTCCCCAGCAAGAATGCAGTGCATATCAGTCAAGACAAAGACATTACAATATTCATTATCATCAGCAAATAATTTTTCATTTTTGTGTCAATTAAATGTGTTTAACTGTTTCCCTCCCTACCTCCACCTATTATTCACCCCCATATTACCCAATCCTTACTACTGCTATTATCTACAGTTGTTTTCTTGCCACTGTACCTTACAATATTTTGGTTTCTGCTATAGATCATAGGCATTTGGTATATATTAAGTAGTAACATCCAATTTTTTTTAGGTTTAAAGTATATTAAATTTTTAAAACTATTTTTCTTATATTTATTAAACATATTACTGCTATACAACATTTGGCTTGTAAAGAGTTTACCCAACATGAAATATATCTCAGACCAGTCCAGTTGAGAATACTATACATATTATCATCAATAGGTAATAAACCATTTCTGTGTCTCACAAATGTCTTGCCTCTCTATTTTTTCTCCCTCATTTTCTTTCCCATACTCTTCCCTTCTCCCACTCTCTTTCCACACTGTCTCCAGAGGGACATACAAATTTTGTCTTTCATAGTCTGGCTTGCTTCTCTTAGCATTAAGTCTTCTATATTCATCCACTTTGTATCAAACATCCAGGTCTCATTGTTTTTCATGGCTGAGTAGTAGCCCATAGAGTACATATGCTACATTTTTTTTCAATCCACTTGTCTATTTTTGGACACGGGTTGATTCCATGTCCTAGCAATTGTAAATAATGTTGCAATATTGTGCAGGTGTTTTTCTTAGTGAGAGTTTTTTTATTCTTTGGGTAAATACCTAAGAGTGGAATCACTAGATCATATGATACTTCTATTTGTAGGTTTCTAAGGAATCTCCATATCGTTCTCTGCAATGGTTGTACTAATTTGCATTTTCACCATCATTGTAGGAGAGTTCCCTTTTCACCACAGACTCACCTTATCATTATTTATTTATTTTTTTAATTTGAGCCATTCGGAGTGGGGATAAGTGATGTTTTATTGTGGTTTTAATTTATATTTCCCTTAAGATAAGAGATGTTGAGCATGTTTTCATATGCTTTTTGACTATTCATATGTTTTTCTTGGAAAGCTGTCCAGTTTTCATTATCCCATCTTTTAATTGGATTGATTATTATTTTTTTGTGTGTGTGTGGGTAAGCTCCTTGAGTTCCCTGTACATTCTGGTTACCAGTCCCTTATCTTAGGTATGCTTTGCAAATATTTTCTTCCACTCTGAAGATTGTCTCCTCACTCTAATTATTGTTTCTTTTACTAAGTAGAAGCTTCTCAGACTAATAGAGTCTCATTTCTCCATTTTTGGAACTTTTACCTATGCTTTGGGGGTTTTCTTTAAGAGATCTTTCCCTACTCCAAAGTCTCCAAAAGTTTTCCCTCAGTAGTTTCATATTTTAGGGTTTTATGTTTAAATGCTCCATCCATTTTGAGTTCATTTGTGTTAGTGGTGAGAGATAAGGGTCCTGCTTCATTCTTCTACAGATACATATCTAGTTCTCCCAGCACAGTTTGCTGAAGATATTTTCTTTTTTCCCACTGGATTGTCTGGGTCCATTTGTCAAGATCATTTTGCTGTATGTTTGGGGTTTATTTGGGAGTCTTAGTTCCTTTTCATTGGTCTACCTGTCTGTTTTTATGCCAATGCCATTGTGTTTTAATTATCATAGCTTTGTAATATATTTTGAGGTCAGGAAGTGAGATGCCTCTACTTTATTCCCCTTGTACAGTATTGCTTTGGTGATATGGGGCCTAGTATGATTCCAGACAAATTTTATGACTTTTTTCTGTTTCTGTGAGGAATAACATTGATTGGAGTTGCAGTGAACTTCTGGATTAATTTAGATACGATTGACATCTCAATTGTATTAATTCTTCCAATCCATGAACATGGGTTTTTTTTTTCACTTTTTTATATCATTAAAAATTTTTTTTCAAGTGCCTCATAGTTTTCTTGTAGAGATCTTTTATATCTTTGATAAGGTTTAATCTTAGATATCTTATTTGTTTCATGGCTATTGTAAATGAGATTTCTTTCTTCATTTCTACCTTACTTTGTTCATTGTTGGTGTATAAAAATGCTATAATTTTTGTATGTTGATTTTATATACTGCCACTGTACTGTAATCATTTATTACTTCCAGAAGTTTTTTTGTGGATTCTTTTGGGTTTTCTATGCATAACATTATATCATCTGAAAATAAAGATAATTTCACTTTTCTGTTTTCTGTTTAGATGCCTTTTATTTGACTCTCTTGTCTGATTTCATTGGCTAGAACTTCCAGTACTATGTTAAAAGGAGTAGAGAAAGTGGGCAGCCTTTCCTTATTCTAGTTTTTAGTGGAAGAACTTTCAGCTCTTTCTGATTCTGTATGATGTTAGCTATGGGTTTTTCATAAATGGCTTTATGAAAATGTTTACCCTATAATATACTTTAAACATTTATACCAACTATCACAAATATAAAAACAATAATCATTACATTATAAAAATAACAGACAACACAGCAACAAGCTATGAACTTACAACAAATAACTAAAAAATGTTAATAAAAATAATAACTACTCCTGCCCAATATACAATTTAGAAACAAATGTTTAATAATAAATGTTATCAAATGACTGTCAATAATGTAATAAAAAAATCTAAAAGTGACTGCTAAAATGTTGTCAGAGACTAGTAATTATGCTACTAATAAACAACAGCTCCACTTACCACCAAAAGTCTTTAGATAAATAGCCACCATTGCCACTCATGTATAAAAAAGAAAAACTAATTGTTCTAGGAAATGCCTTTCTTTTGTTAAAATGCATCAAGAGCCATAAAAAATCTATGACATTTGTAAACAAGTTACAGTAATCTTTATACAGGCAAGAGAGATAAGAGAGACTGTAACACAATGCCTTCTCTCCTATTTTCTTCAGGATTTTAGATAGACATGAACACATGCTTGGCATGATTTTTAGCCATCCAGTCAGCAGCTCGAACTACACAGTTGACCTTGTTGGATCCAGCACCTTCAGCATACCTCCTGCTGGCCCAGTCTAGTTTATTTTTAAAAAATTGTTTCAACGAGGCAGCAAGTAGCATTGTGGTTAAGGTCCTGACCTTCTACATGGCTGGTCATGTTCAAGTCACAGACTGGTGCCTTGAAAATTACACTGGGCCTGTGTGTGTGTGTTTACGTGTGTGTATCCAAAATCCTGAAAAGAAAGTAGAAGAGAAAGGATTGTCACATGGGACTCTCCCCTTTGGGGTTGATTTCTCAGGTTCCTTCTCTATTTCTGTCTCTCTGTCAAGCATATGGCAACCCTTCCCCCCTTAAAAAAAAAAAAAAAAAAAAAAAAAAAAAAAAAAAAAAAAAAAAAAAAAAAAAAAAACCTATTTCAAAGCTTACTCTTTTCATTAGTTAAAGGCACCCCCAGCCAATAATCCTAAAGGAATGCAGATCCACTAATGTGGTGGCTGCAAACCGGAATTACTCCCATTAGATTCACCCCACCCTCCTGGAAAATGTCAATAAAGAATGCTGTATTCACTTCTCCTACTGGGGATTACATAGATAAGCATTTAAAAGGTTTTAGTTAAACCTACAAAATTGGTGAAACAATCTCAGTAGCTGGGAGGGGCTCAGGGATTCATCCAGGAGGTGCTGATACCCCAAATAAAGACCATGAGCCACCTTTAATCTCAGGACAAGGGAAGATTGCCATTCCCCAAGTCACAGCCATTGTATAGAATAGCACATAGAGGGGCCCAAGTACACAGTAACCTTTAGGTCAATCATTAAGCTGCTCGCAAGACCACATTCCTTTCCCATGTAGACATTAGACTCACCTTCCTAGCTGTGGATTACCCCAGAGATAATATAGGTATTCCACTTTAGTATATATTAACCTTGTCTTTACTTAACCAGACAGGATTTATTTCTAGGCCCTTGTAACTGGCAATCTGCTGCCACCCTAACCTGAAGCTGAAGTTCTCAAGCTGACCTGGGGCTCAAGTTCTCAAGCCGATCTGGGACTGAAGTAAGTTATCAAGCTGGCCTGGGACTGAGGTTATTAAGATTCCTGGGAGCCCTCTCATCCAAAAGACCTTTCCAGGTAATCAAGATATAAGGAGAGAATGTGTTAATGGATGGAAAAGTGTTGAGCTGCATTGTGAAATCCTTGATTCTTTGGGTCCAGATCACTAAAATTAGAGATCTGTCCCTAGGCACAAAATGAAACCGCAACCACGAATGAAGTAGATAAAAAAGAAGGTTTAATAGAAAAGAAAGGAGAGGAAAGAAAGGAAAGGAAAGAAAGGAAGTGCACCCAAAAGGCTTTTGGGCGGGCAGATTGCCAGGTGGCAACTGCGCTTGATACTGGTTGTTACTTTTATTACCAGAGGTGATGAATATTCATTAGTGGGAGGCCCGTTACATTGCCTAAGTTCTTTCTTTAAATTTGAATCCATACATTTTCTCCTGCACCTGCACACCTCCCTCACATGTAAAATGAGGAACTTGATCACCTAATTGCATACGCCCAGTACGAGTCATGTTGCCCCAATTAGATTGCCCAATTAATCTATCGCCCTAATGACCAAAATGCTTGCTTGGGTCTTTTTGAGAAGAGAAAAATCTATGAATTATCCCTGTATGCTTCCCTCAAGCCTTAAGGAAGAAAGATGTCAAATTACCTCGCCCGAGACTAGGGGAGCCTTTCACTTTTCTCTTAGTGCTGCCCACTCATGGCTAACTAACTACCTACCACAAATGCACCAGACAAATGGACTTCCTTGTTCTAAGGATTATGAATGTTTATACCTAAACAAAACACATGTCATGTTTTATGATTATTGTTCTTATGCTTTGAATGCTTTACCTTTTGGAGTAAAATCTTTCACTTACTACCCCTCACCCAACCTACTCCTGTAAAACTCCTTCAATAATAAATACGTATGTCTCCTAGCCATTAGGGCTGCAGTCTTGAGCTTGCTCTGGCTGTAGTTGGCTGAGAACATGCTAAAGGGCATTGAGGTTTCAGCCTAAATTTTATTCACCTGTGTCACCTTCCTGTGTACCCACCCCAGCTGGAGCAGGGCTTCTGGCACTTTTGGGTTTATAGAGGTTCTCATATACTCTTAATGTTGTGGGAAAACAGACTGCTGAGGGATAAAAAGCAGCATTTCAGAGAGATAGGAATAATTTTATTTTTCTGACAGTGGGGCACAGAGGAGTTAAGCTCTGAAGTGCTGGCCTCCTGTGAGGATTAAGCACAGTCTTTTATTATGACGTTTGGGGAAAGGGTGCTCCAACAGGCTAAGGGTATCCTATCAGAAAGGATTTCAAAGTTTACTTTAGAGAAAAATGGGTTAGATAAGCAGGGTATCTGTCTTTCCAAGGCTTCAGATGGATTTTATCATTTCAAAGGGGGAGAGGCAGTGAAGACTGTGTAGTGTCAGCAGCTGTTGGCTTTGGGCTATTGTGAGTTCCAGATGTCTCCACACCATGAAGAGGAGTGGGCAGGAGAGGCCTGGCACAGACAGGCCTCAGTGCAGCTGCCCACATCATTTCTCCCTCTTGAGCCTCCTCAGTTACATTTAGGAAGGATCAATCAACAGAGGGATGGTCCTGGGGATTGTGATAAGCAAGTGATACTTTAAAGCATAAGAGGAGAGGTTATAGGGGTAAGGTAGAGATGACACCTGTCACTGTCCTCAAGCTTTTGCCATGGGTAAAGCCGTCAGCCCACAGAGTGACTGCAGCAGGGTTGTAGATTCCTTGTCAGGTCCCAGTTTTCTGGAACGTCACCTTGGTCAGCTGCTCAGTGTGGTTCTTCATCATCTAGGTTCCAGGGTCCTCTGGTGCTAAGGCTGGCTTCAATCCTGTATGGTGAATCCATGGGGCTAGTCCTGTAACTTTAACTGCAATGGGGCTTACAAGCTCAACAACATATGACCCCAACCAACTGGGTTGTAATGAGTCCCTTTTTCAATTTTTAACCCATACAAGATCTCCAGGTTCATGTGTGTGTACACAGTTTTCAAAAGGAACGGGGATTTTTTTCTAAGGTGACTTGGGCTACTAAAGTGGGGCGCTGGTCAAACAGACTCTCATAAGGGGAGTAGCCATGCTTTTGGGATGTACATCTAACCCGAAGCAGGGCCAGTGGAAGAACATTTACCCAGGGTTGTCCTGTGTTTTGACAAAATTTAGCCAGGTTGGACTTGAGCATGTGGTTCATTTGTTTAACTCTCCCAGAGCACTGGGGTCAGTAAGTAATGTGAAGGTTTTATTTTATGTAAAAGGCCTTTGTGACTTCTTCATGTTTGACTTCAGCCATAAAGACAGGCCTTTGTCTGACTCAATCATAAGGGGAAGTCCAAATCAAGGTATAACTTCTTTTAATAGAGCTCAGGTGACTTCTCTGGCCTTTTCAGTTCACGTAGGGAAAGTTTCTACCCCACCTGAGTAAGTGTAGACCAGGATTAATAAGTAATTATGACCTGGCAAGGTTGCACTTCTGAGAAGTCTGTCTCCAGTAACTCCAAGGGAGTCCTCCTGGTAGCTGGCCGCTGGACAGGGTTATTTCTGGCACAGGTCGTATGTTCACAGTTGTATACAATGATGGTAGGCAACTTAGAAAACAGTATTGGCCTAAGATATTTTGTAGTTTAGTTTTTCCCAGTGGGTCAACTTGAGGTGCTGCTTTACCAATGAATATCTCAGTGACTGGGGTATGTATATTCTTTTATCTAGCAGTTTCCATTATCTGTCTTCTCCCAGGTCTGCCCCCTCCAACTTTGCCCAATAATGTTCATTGGAGGTCTACGGGCGGGGTGCTTTTGGGAAGCTCCTGAGTGGCAGCATTTTAGTCATAGCAGTTGGGGCCTGATTTGCAGTGGCCTTGGCTATTTGTGGTAGGCAGTTAGCTAGCAATAAACTGGCAGCCCTAAGAGAATAGCAGAAGGAGGGGACCAGCAGTTAGCGCAATGGCTATGTCACTAGACTCCCATGTAGTTGACTGCGGTTCGAGTCCCAGACCCGGTAGCTTAAACTCATGCTGGGCGCATGTGTGTGCGTGCCCAAGATCCCAAGAGGAGAATGGAGGAGAAGGGATTGTGGCGTGGCCATCCCCCCTGGGGGGTGATTTCTCGCTTTCTGTCTCTCTGTCTCTCTCTGTCTGTCTGGCGAGCGTACACGCCCTATATTAAAAACCTCTCAAAAAATTAAAAAAAAAGAGAATAGCAGAAGGACACATGTCACATTGATCACAATTTATTGGGAGTTACAACCAGACCCTCCATGAGATGCCTACTTCCTACCTAGCCCCCGGTGAAGGGAAGGCAAGGCAAATACCATTTTCCTTCCTTGATTCCTGAGGAAGACACACAGGGATGATTGTAAATTTCTCTCTTATCATCCCTCATGAATACAAAAAGACCCAACCAATCATTTTGGTCAACATCCTGATTCCCTGGTGTTATTAACTAATTGGGCAGTCTATCCTAATTGCACAGTTAGGTAATCAAATTTCTCAAAGTCTTCACCTGTGAGAGAGATGCCCAAGAGCAGGAGAAAGCCCAGGAATTCAAACAAAGGACATAGATAGTGTGACAGACCTCCCACCGTTAAATATTCTTGATCACCTCTAATAATAAAAATAACACCTAATTAGTTCCAAACACAGCAGTTGCTACCTAGTAACCTGCCTTCCCAAAAGTCTTTTGGGTGCACTTCTTTTCTAAAATCTTTCTTTCCTATTAAATTCTCTTTTCTACCTACTTTTATTGTGGTTTTGGCTTTATTTTGCACCTAGAGTCAGGTCTCTAATTTTAGTGATCTGGACCCAAAGAACCAAGGACTTCACAACACAGCTCAACACACTCTCATCCTATGACAAAATCTGTCAACTGATTTCCCAAGGTTATGGGGTCTTCCCTGCTCTGGTGTCCTTGGCGTTGGATGATTGCCACTTCCCTTGGTTCCTGGACTGTCTCCAATAATTGGCAGATTTCTTCCTTGTTTTTGACTGTTTCTCCTTCTGTTGAAAGGAGTCCTTCTGCTCGGTATATTGCCCCATGAACATGCACAGTAGCAAATACATAGCTTGAGTCTGTGTAGATGTTTATTCTCTTACTGGCTGCCACTTTGAAGGCTCAGATTAATGCCCACAGTTCAGCCCCTTGAGTAGACCACCCTTGGAGGAGTACTTCAGCCTCAATCACTATGTCTTGAGAGGTAACTGCATAGCCAGCATATTGGAGTCCCATCCTTCGTGTAACTGCTACCATTAGTGAAGTGAGTCAGGAATTTTCAATGGTATGTCCACAAGGTCAGGACTCCCAGAAAAATAAATAAGTAAATAAATAAAACCTCATTGAGGGCTTTTTCACAAATGTGGTCGGGAGGCCCCAGCATGGTTGAGAGGAAGCTAGCAGGATTGAGGGTCTGCAGAGTTTGAAGTCTAATTAGGGGATTTTCTTTTTCTTTCTTTCTTTTAATTAGGAGATTTTCAATCAATACGCCCTGGTAGTGGGCCACACTAGAGCTGGCAAACCATTTATGTCCGTTGTATTTATTAACATGGCCACTGACTGAGGGACCCAGGCAGAGATAACTTGTCCCAAAGTTAGCTTGTCTGCTTCTCTAATCAGTTTAACAGTGGCAGTGAGAGCTCAAAGGCAAGGGGGCCATCCAGATGCCATTGGGTCTGGCCTTTTAGACAGGTAGGCGATAGATCTCTCCCAAGGCCCAAAGGACTGAGTCAGAACTCCTAGTGCTGTCTGGCTCTTTTTACATATGGATAGATTGAACTCCTGAGTGACCTCTGGGAGTTTTAAAGCCCAGGCTTTCTGGAGGTTTGACTTGAGAGCCTAGAAACCCTGCTCTTGACAGGGTCCCACTTAAAGGGCTTCCTCTGGGACCATTAATAACTCATACAGTGGATTAGCCTTTTTAGCAAGACCTGGGATTCAAATCCTACAGAATTACGTGGCTCCCAAGAATTCATGTAGCAGCTTCCGGCTTGTGGGCTGAGGCAAATCACTTACTACTTGATTTTGTTCTTGTTCAAGCGCAAGATGTTTTTTAGTCAGAACGGATCCCAAAAACTGCATTTGAGTGCAGCAGATCTGGGCCTTTTTCTTTGAGACTTTGTATCCAACCTGGGACAGGAGCTGGAGCAATGCTCAAGTTCCTCTCCAGCAGTTTTCTCAGGTTGCTCCAGGGGGCAGAAAGTGATCAACATATTAGAGCAGAGTACACCCAGTTTCCTGACTTGAAAAGTTCTCTAAATCGGCAACAAGCACATCTCCAAACAGGAGAGCGCCTGCAACATATATGAATTGGGGATGGTGGGATGTAAGGCCACCGCGGTGGGGTTTACAACTTGCAAATCCTGAGCTGGATGGTAGTCGCCAGAAGCTCCCCTTCCCATGGGGAGGGAGGGAGTGTTCCAAGGAGACTAACATTGGACCAGGATCACGGCTTCTCTGAGCTGGTCGATGTGTTTCTTTATGGCTAGTCTGGCATCTCTGCTCATGGGGCACTGGCAGAGACACACATGCTGTGCCTGAGGTTTCAATTTGACCACCAAAGGTGGATGGTTGATTGCCATTCCCGGTGGGTTCTCCTTGACCTAAAGGCAGGGAAGTTTTAAACAAGTGGAGAGAGTGTCTCATCATTTCCACTGGGGGCCTTGGGAGCAAACATTTGTTGCTCCTCCTCTCAGGGCAATGCCACAGCCAGGATTTTGGCAAGGCTGATGGTTAAAGCAGCAAAGGCAAATGAGTTAAAGCTGATTTGTACTAAGTTCAGTCAGCAGGTTCTTCCAGTAACGGGACCCATTGGAGCATCCAATTATCTGAGGGCAGTGGCTAGCAGGGCCCCTTTTTGCTTCCTGTGCTACATCACTGATAGGCTTTTATTTTCTTCTTGGTCTCAGTTTATGAACACTCGATTAGCAATTTCTAGGAGTTGGGAGACATTCATCTTAGCAAAGCCATCCTGCTTCTGGAGTTTCCTGAGGATGTCAGGAGCTGGCTGGGTTACGAATGTTACCTTAATCATTCGCTGGTTTTCAGGGCTCTCCAGATTAAACGGAGTATTGGTCTGGTATACTTCACAAAGCTTCTCATAAAACTGTCCTGGTGGCTCATTGACTTTTGAATTATTTCTGTTGTTTTTCTCATGCTGGTAGGTTTCTTTGTACCAGCTTCATCCCCTGCAAGAGTGCCTCTCTGTATTTTGGGAGCACGCTCTTGTAACCATGTCTTTGCTGCTGTAAGGACTTTGTTGTTCCTCCATATTCAGTAAAGTGAGGAGGAGCTGGTGGCAGCCATCCCTAGTGGGCTGATGGGTTTGGAGTATAGACTGTATGAGCTCTTTCATTGCCTGGGCTGTTCTGAGTACGGGGTGTATGGTGTTCCAATTAAGCAAGTCAGTGGTGGTAAAAGACTGGTAATATAATGTTGAACTGCCTTCTGTAATAGCCCCATCTGTGCCTAACGGGGGCAGCCCTTGGGTCTCTTGCAAGGGCATCTGGAGAGTGAAGTTGCCCCAGGCTGCAGTAGTTCCCCAGGTGAAAGCAGCAGAGGCAGAATCTGGGTGTGAAAATAGGGAAGGTCAGTGGTCTCTCTCCTGGGCAGGCTGAGCTGCTGCAAGTCCCAAGGATTTCTCTGGTTTTAACTTAACTCCGTAATCCCCGGAGAAACCTTTCTTAAAGTTAGTCAGCATACAATCCAGCACAGTGGGTTTGGGAGATTTGGACTGAGGTTTTCCCATTGCACCCCTAATTCTCTTTGACTTTTTCAATTATTAAATATCTGCATTTCCTAAAAGGCACAGGAGATCACCAGTTGGAGGAAGGGCTCTGGAAGGAAGGTGACTCTTGGGGGCAGGTCTTAGTCCAGAGGTTGGGAAGCCTCATGGCTACTGCTTAAAGGGCCAGACCACCCTAGGCGATAAGTTTGTTGACCTTTTAAAGGAGGATATCTACCAAGGGCTGCAATTAGAAAGATCACAACAGTTTCTCCCTGGGGTCCCAATTCTCAGCTCTCCAATGGCTGATTCTCTGGTGCCAAAGGGAGTATTCCTGTGGCGGATGACAAATGGAGTGGAGAAGGAAGTGGGAACAAGTGGTTTAGGTAGAGAGATTGATGTCTGCCCTCTCTTCTCCCAGGGAGAGTGGACAGGTCTCTCTCCCTGGGGTAGGAAGGAGGACATCTTTCATCACAGTTGAGAAGAACTCATGTCCCAGCTTCCAGAGAAAAAACTCATGACCTAACATCTACTGTGCCTATCCATCTCTATAGGGAAAGCCCTACCAACTGTTCCTGTATTCCCCCTCCCATGAATGATGTCACAAGAAAAGGATAGGTGTCCCCCCACTGGGGAAGACCATTCAGGTGTCTTCTCTGGCCATGTCCCTCGCTGGCTTTGTGTGTTTCCTTAACAATAGGTGGTTGGATATAGAACCTCCACCCAAAACCTCTCCAAAAAAAAAAAAAAAAAAAAAAAGAATAAAAGAATAGAACTTCCACCAGATTACACACATAGAGAGGGAAGGAGGCCCTCAGTGTGTAATACTGCCACTTAATCTTTTTCAGGAACACCACAAAACAGCAGAGAACAGACTCATGCCCCGTAGTGCAATGGACTCTGGGACCACAAACACAGTCACTCATCATACTTACATTTACTCAGCGATTATGCATTCCCTCCCCACATCAACCCAAAGATAAATAGGTCCTGACTTCTGGCCCTGTGACAAAAGGAGAATGTTCAAATCTCCTCTTCCACTCACTGAGTGGGCTGACTGATTAACTCTACAGACCAACCAGAAACAGATGAGTCCAGACTGCCAGTTCTGTGAGCAAAGGAGAGTGTAAGGCTCTCCTTATCCACTCGCTGAGTGGACTGACTGACGGCTGTACAGATCCCCGGGGTTTACCAGATTACCAGAGTTGACCATAGGTGATGTATCCAGGTCCAGAATAAGAGTCGGTCCAGGATGATTGTTCTCCAGGGGGGCACCCCAGCTGAGAGATTTCGTCAAACAAGTTGGGACTTGCCTATCCCTCCATACTGCAGTGCTTATCCCAGGGGAAGGAGCACCCTGGGATCAGTGGCTCAATGGGCCAGTCTGATTTTTGCTTCCCAGCCAAACCATCAAATGTTGTGGAAAAACAGAGGGCCCACAGACAAAAAACAACATTCTACAGAGATAGAAATACTCTTTATTGTTACTGCCAGTGGGCATGGAGGAGTTAACATTCTGAAGGGGCCCTCTTTGAGGGTTAAGCACAGTCTTTTATTGGGGAGTTTGGGGGTAGGGGGAACTCCAGCAGGCTAAGGATATTCTACTAAGAAGAAGTTCCAAGTTTACTTTAGGGAAGAAAGGGTTAGATTAGTAGGGTGTCTCTTTTTAAGGCCTCAGGTGGCTTTTATTATTTCAAAGGGGGAGAGGCAGTAAATTCACAGAGGCCTAGGGAGTGTCAACAGCTGTTTGCCTTGGGCTATTGTGAATTCTGGATGTCTCCACACCCTGAAGAGGAGTTGTCAGGAGACACCTGGCACAGACAGGCCTCAGTAAGGCTGCCCACATCACTTAGAGGATAACATTGCTGCTATGTAACTAGGGCAGCATAAGGTGTTATGAGATATATTAGCTGAAATATAGTTAAATGTGAAGGCACCACATGTAAAACAAAAAACAAAAAGCAGCCTACAGGCAACTGAACAAAGCCAATAGCATAACTAACATTTTCTTTGTTTTTTGCAGGAATGAGATCCTGGTGGCAAATGTAGACAGTTGAATACACAATTTTGAACTTGCACACAAGTGTCATTGCTAAACATTAAACTTTTGGGGTATGTGGCATAATGAGACTTTTAGGAGGTTTTAAAGATACAGGTCCTCAATTATACATATCTTTGTAGAAAATGTTTTTGTTAATATTTTGGAAAATAGTCAATTGTTGAATCTCTTCAAGGGGTTTACATATTGATTGTAAACAGGATCTCAATATATATTGAACATGTTCACTATGTTGAAGACAAAAGTTAGTCAAATTTAACTCTTAAGCCAATTTTGTCTACATATTATATCTAATTCTTGGTGGAATTCACCTTGCA
>JAKSZU010000029.1:6026817-6099427 GCA_026018925.1 Tupaia tana
ATAATCTTGCCGGGTACAGTATTCTTGGCTGAAATTGCTTCTCTCTTAACACTTGGAATATATTTTTCCATTCTCTCCTTGCTCGCATTGTTTCCGATGAGAGATCTGCTGTTAGCCTGATAGGATGTCCTTTGTAGGTAACTTGATGTTTTTATCTTGCTAATCTTAGTATCTTGTCTTTGTCTGTGGTTTTGGTCAACCTGGCTATAATGTGTCTTGGAGAAGATCTTCTTGGGTTGATTCTATTTGGGGTCCTTTGTATTTCCTGGGACTGGATCTTCGAATGCCTCTCTAGGTTTGGAAAGTTTTCTTTCAGGATTTCATGGAATAGATTATCAATGCCTTTATGGGTCTCCTCACCTTCTGGAATGCCAATTATCCGGATATTTGGACGTTTGATGGTATCCAGTACTTCTTGCATATCATTCTCAAATTTTTGGGCCATTTTGTCAGTCTTCGTGGTGGATTTTTCTAGGCCAGCCATTTTCTCTTCTACATCTGAGATTCTATTTTCTGAATGATCTAGTCTGCTTTTAATATGTTCAAGGGAGATTTTTACTTCTTGTATTATAGACTTCATCTCTAGCAGTTCCATTTGAGTCTTTTTAAAAGTGTGTAATTCCTCTTTTAGATCTTGCAGGAATTTCCTCATCTCCTGGAACTCGTCAACTTCTTTCTCCTTTCTCTTTAGCAGTTCATTATCTCTCTTCTCTTCCATCTCTGTTAGCTTAGACATTATGAATGATCTGAATTCCTTATCAGACATTTCCATGATTTTAAATGAACTGCTTGTGGATGAAGAAGAGTTACTATTTTCCCTTGGAGGAGAGGTATTTTCTTGTTTTCCCATATTTCTCATGATCCAGTGGTGATTTCTTGTTATCTGATGGATGTTTTGTTTCTTTGAAATTCTTGAAGTTCAGCCTTAATGTTCAGGAGCAAGCAGACAGAGGTGATCTAGAATCTCTTTGCCATTCTGTTGTGATCGTGCTAGCTCATTTGTTGGAGGCTGAATTATCAGTAGAAAATCTTCATTCCCTTAAAAATCTAGTTCACTGGAGCCATGTGGAACCTTCTCCTGAAGGCCCAGCTTAGAGCACCTGCTCTCACCAGAGAGAGACAAAGTGAAAGAGAGACACAAAGTTAAAGAAGAAGTCATCAGTTCTGGGACTTGAACCACAGTCAGTCATGCAGTAGTCTAATTCCCCAACTACCACACTACTTACCAGCCCCTTGTTTTTGTTATTTTAAAATTCAATCAGAGACAGCGAGAGAGAAAAAGGAAAAGTGAGTAAACAAGACACCAAGTCTAGGATTCAAACCACAGTCGGCCATGTAAAAGTCCAGTGTCTTAATTACCATGCTACCTATTGGCCCCTCTAGTTTTTGAAAGGCAACAAAAAATAGATGTGTCAAGGAATTTTTTTTCTTTACAACAAATTCTATTTCAATATAAATTTGTCAGTGTAATTTGTTTTTATTACAGTCCCTTGGAATTTGTCTATTATTGCTGTATTATAGTTTCATAATATTTGTTACTGTCAGGTAATATTATTTATTGGAAGTTGCTCCCATTGCTTTAATTCAGAAATTATTTGGCTGATTATATGGAAATGTATATTTGATGTTTAGATAAACATTAGAATATTTTTGGTACTTTTTTTATGAAAAGATTAGAATTTTGATGGGAAGCCATTAAATTTGTAGATGAGTTTTGGGAAATTGGTCATTTTGTAAAGATGACTTTTCCTTATCTATTCATGTTACATACAATCAAGTCTTTTTATGCCCCTTGAAAAAAATACTCTTTTCTCAAATATTTTACATTCATTTTTTTTAGAACCATGTGGAGAGCCAGCCAGATGGTGTGGTGGTTAAGGTGGCTGGATGCACAATTCAAGTCCCTGACTGATGTCTTGAAAAACACAATGGGGGAATGTGCATATGTGCCCAGTATTCTGAGAAAAATTGATGAGAAGAGATTGAGGTGTGATCATCCTACCTGGGGAAGTGCTTTGCCACTTTTCCTCTGTCTCTCTGTGTTTCTCAGATGGATGTATATATGAATACCATACGTAATATAATATATATATACACATATATATATGTGTATATATATATACATATATATATGTATATATATATATATATATATATATATATATATATATCATCTTCATGTAACTTTTGTTGTGTTTTACAGTGTTTCCTAAATTGAACCTATGAGATATAAAATATGACTCACTTCTACAAATGCTTTCCCCTACACTTTCTCATTCATTTCTTCCTTAATGATCTCTTTTTTCCTCCTTCCCTTACATTTCAGATGTTTGGATTAATGTTTCTGTGAGCTCTTACCATAGTACTACTGTGTGTGTATTTATTTCAGTTTATGCCTATAGTGTGTGTTTGACGGGTTATTATATTATGTGTCTTCAAAAGCTAGTTTCCCAAAATATAGGAAACTGACACTCCAACGTTGGTTCTGAAAGTGCAGTTGTTTGACATGTTGAGTGATGCTATTTAATGATGTTTATTTGATGTGGCCTTATTTACTAAAGATGTTTAACATATTTTGTACATTTATTAAACATTTTGAAATTTTCTATATAAAGTATCTGTCCAAGTGTATTACTAATTTTCTTTGGGTGGGCTCCATTTTTTTCTAACTAGAAAAGTTTAGTAACTACTTCAGAGGAGGAAGCAGGAGGATCATGAGTTAGCAAGATCCTACTTTTTATTTTTTTTAATTTTTAGGTTTTTGCTATAGGGCATGTGTTCTCTCCAGAGAGGGAGAGAGAGACAGAGAGAGAGAGAGAGAGAGAGAGAAAGAAAATAAGAAATCACCCCCCAAGGGGGATGGCTATGCAGCATTCGGTTCTCCTCCATTCGTTTCTTGGCATTTTGGACACATGATAAACACGCATTCAACATGATTTTCAACCTGCTGAATCTAGAACTTGAACTGCAGAGAGCCGCATGGGAGTCCAGTGCCTTAACCACCACACTACCTGCTGGCCCCATGTAAAAAGATTTCTGTTCAAAGTGTGCTCAGTACCACACCATGGAAAAGGGAGATAAGCACAAAACTGGCCCTATTCTCAGTGGTCTGTTTGGACATAAAACATGTCAGGCCCTTGGATTCTCTTACACAGACACCAAAAAGAACAAAGACATTCCTCACCTGGGGTGAGGATACACTAATGGAGTATTTGGAGAATCCCAGGGAGTAAATCCCTGGAACAAAAATTATCTTCACTGGCATTAAAAAGAGGTCAGAAAAAATGGAGTTGATAGCTTATTCCAACAAAGCTACTAATCAGTAATAGTTGGCCACTGCCAGGCTAGCAGGTGGCATAGTGGTTAAGGTGCTGGATTTTTCCATGGCTGACTGTGGTTTAAGGCCTAGACCTGGTGGCTAGAAAATCATGCTGAGTCATGGGCTTGTGTGCACAAAATCCCAAGAGAGAAATGGAGGAAGAGGGATTTCAGCATGGCCAACCCCCTTGGAGGATTATTTCTCACATTCCCTCTGTCTGTCTCTCTGATGAGCAAACATAAAATATAGCAAAGATTTCTTTTTTAAAAAAAGTACTTGGCCACTCTGTTATTTACAATAAAACAGAAATATCATTTTTTAAAAAGAATTATTTTTTTTATTTAATTCCATTTGTTTTTTATTTATTTTTTTTTTTGAGAGATCTTTGCTATAGGGTGCATGTGATTGCCAGAAAGACAGAGAGAGACAGAAAGATAGAAAGTGAGAAATCACCCCCCCAGGGGGGATGGCCACGCTGCAATCCCTTCTCCTCCATTCTACTCTCAAAATTTTGGGCAGGCACGCACACGCGCCCGGTGTGAGTTTAAGCCACCAGGTCTGGGACTCGAACCGTGGTCAACTACATGGGAGTTCAGCGACATAGCCATTATGCCAACTGCTTGTGCCTCCATTTGTTATTATTATTATTATTAATTTGACCAGAGAATCAGAGAGAGAGAAAGGGAACTCAAAAAAGAATGCCTCTAGTTCCAGGACTCAAACTGGTTGGCCATGTGGGAGTCCAGTGCCTTAACCACCATGCCACTTGTTGGCCCCATGTCTCCTTCTTTATCTGTATCATAATTCTTTTGATAAAATTATTGTTTATTGTCATTATTATTATATACTATACATAACCAAATCTATTTTATATGTCAGGCACTTCAATAGGTTTGTTTACACTGGTATCACCACAATCACATGAGTGATGTGTTGTGCCATGGCATCTACAACTACAAAGCTCCACTGTAATCTAGGGGACCAACATCATATATATGGTCTATCATGGCCAAGACATTATTATAAACACATGACTGCATATAGACACAAACTTTTTGTAAAATACTACAATAGTGTTAACCACTAACCTCTGAACTCATTTCTCTTCTCAGATATAAGCGTTATAATCTGATCTTTCCATATGCTTTTTTTCTCTCCCTGTCTCCCTCTCCCCTGTCTCTTTCTCTTTTTCTCTTCTCCCACTCCCTCCAAACACAGACATAAATAGCTATATAAGTATAGTCTTGCCTTGTGTTGAATTGCACAAATGACTTAATAGCCTACTTATTTTGAAATTAACTTTTATTCCCCAACAATGTATCTCGGGCATTTTCATATCATCACATCCTTTTCAGATATTATATAGTGTGGTACAAAAGAATCAGAAATGTATATTAATGGAGCACCATATTTTCCTTTTTAAAAATTATTTTTATTGGGACCAGCAGTTAGAGTAATGCCTATGTCACTGGACTCCCACGTAGTCAACCACGGTTCACATCCCAGACCCAGTGGCTTAAACTCACTTCGGGCACATGTGCGTGCATGCCGAAGATCCCAAGAGGAGAATGGAGGAGAAGTGATTGTGGCGTGGCCATCTCCCCTGGGGAGTGATTTCTCATTTTCTGTCTCTCTCTTTCTCTCTGTCTGTCTGGCAAGCGCATGTGCCCTATAGCAAAAATCTCTCCAAAAAAAGAAATTATTTTTATTGGGACCAGCAGTTAATGTAATGGCTATGTCACTGGACTCCCATGTAGTCTGCCGCAGTTCAAGTCCCAGACCAATGGCTTAAACTCACGCCAAGCACATGTGCGTGCGTGCCCAAGATCCTGAGAGGAGAATGAAAGAGAAGGGATTGTGGCATGGCCATCCCCCCTGGGGGAGTGATTTCTCACTTTCTGTCTCTCTGTCTCTCTCTGTCTTTCTGGCAAATGTACACATCCTATAGCAAAAACTTCTCAAAAAATATTTTTTATTTATTATTTACATTTAATGACTATACATCTTTACAGTGTACAACATGGTTTTCCCCAGCAAGAATGCAGTGCATATCAGTCAAGACAAAGACATTACAATATTCATTATCATCAGCAAATAATTTTTCATTTTTGTGTCAATTAAATGTGTTTAACTGTTTCCCTCCCTACCTCCACCTATTATTCACCCCCATATTACCCAATCCTTACTACTGCTATTATCTACAGTTGTTTTCTTGCCACTGTACCTTACAATATTTTGGTTTCTGCTATAGATCATAGGCATTTGGTATATATTAAGTAGTAACATCCAATTTTTTTTAGGTTTAAAGTATATTAAATTTTTAAAACTATTTTTCTTATATTTATTAAACATATTACTGCTATACAACATTTGGCTTGTAAAGAGTTTACCCAACATGAAATATATCTCAGACCAGTCCAGTTGAGAATACTATACATATTATCATCAATAGGTAATAAACCATTTCTGTGTCTCACAAATGTCTTGCCTCTCTATTTTTTCTCCCTCATTTTCTTTCCCATACTCTTCCCTTCTCCCACTCTCTTTCCACACTGTCTCCAGAGGGACATACAAATTTTGTCTTTCATAGTCTGGCTTGCTTCTCTTAGCATTAAGTCTTCTATATTCATCCACTTTGTATCAAACATCCAGGTCTCATTGTTTTTCATGGCTGAGTAGTAGCCCATAGAGTACATATGCTACATTTTTTTTCAATCCACTTGTCTATTTTTGGACACGGGTTGATTCCATGTCCTAGCAATTGTAAATAATGTTGCAATATTGTGCAGGTGTTTTTCTTAGTGAGAGTTTTTTTATTCTTTGGGTAAATACCTAAGAGTGGAATCACTAGATCATATGATACTTCTATTTGTAGGTTTCTAAGGAATCTCCATATCGTTCTCTGCAATGGTTGTACTAATTTACATTTTCACCATAATTGTAGGAGAGTTCCCTTTTCACCACAGACTCACCTTATCATTATTTATTTATTTTTTTAATTTGAGCCATTCGGAGTGGGGATAAGTGATGTTTTATTGTGGTTTTAATTTATATTTCCCTTAAGATAAGAGATGTTGAGCATGTTTTCATATGCTTTTTGACTATTCATATGTTTTTCTTGGAAAGCTGTCCAGTTTTCATTATCCCATCTTTTAATTGGATTGATTATTATTTTTTTTTGTGTGTGTGGGTAAGCTCCTTGAGTTCCCTGTACATTCTGGTTACCAGTCCCTTATCTTAGGTATGCTTTGCAAATATGTTCTTCCACTCTGAAGATTGTCTCCTCACTCTAATTATTGTTTCTTTTACTAAGTAGAAGCTTCTCAGACTAATAGAGTCTCATTTCTCCATTTTTGGAACTGTTACCTATGCTTTGGGGGTTTTCTTTAAGAGATCTTTCCCTACTCCAAAGTCTCCAAAAGTTTTCCCTCAGTAGTTTCATATTTTAGGGTTTTATGTTTAAATGCTCCATCCATTTTGAGTTCATTTGTGTTAGTGGTGAGAGATAAGGGTCCTGCTTCATTCTTCTACAGATACATATCTAGTTCTCCCAGCACAGTTTGCTGAAGATATTTTCTTTTTTCCCACTGGATTGTCTGGGTCCATTTGTCAAGATCATTTTGCTGTATGTTTGGGGTTTATTTGGGAGTCTTAGTTCCTTTTCATTGGTCTACCTGTCTGTTTTTATGCCAATACCATTGTGTTTTAATTATCATAGCTTTGTAATATATTTTGAGGTCAGAAAGTGAGATGCCTCTACTTTATTCCCCTTGTACAGTATTGCTTTGGTGATATGGGGCCTAGTATGATTCCAGACAAATTTTATGACTTTTTTCTATTTCTGTGAGGAATAACATTGATTGGAGTTGCAGTGAACTTCTGGATTAATTTAGATATGATTGACATCTCAATTGTATTAATTCTTCCAATCCATGAACATGGGTTTTTTTTTCACTTTTTATATCATTAAAAATTTTTTTTCAAGTGCCTCATAGTTTTCTTGTAGAGATCTTTTATATCTTTGATAAGGTTTAATCTTAGATATCTTATTTGTTTCATGGCTATTGTAAATGAGATTTCTTTCTTCATTTCTACCTTACTTTGTTCATTGTTGGTGTATAAAAATGCTATAATTTTTGTATGTTGATTTTATATACTGCCACTGTACTGTAATCATTTATTACTTCCAGAAGTTTTTTTGTGGATTCTTTTGGGTTTTCTATGCATAACATTATATCATCTGAAAATAAAGATAATTTCACTTTTCTGTTTTCTGTTTAGATGCCTTTTATTTGACTCTCTTGTCTGATTTCATTGGCTAGAACTTCCAGTACTATGTTAAAAGGAGTAGAGAAAGTGGGCAGCCTTTCCTTATTCTAGTTTTTAGTGGAAGAACTTTCAGATCTTTCTGATTCAGTATGATGTTAGCTATGGGTTTTTCATAAATGGCTTTATGAAAATGTTTACCCTATAATATACTTTAAACATTTATACAAACTATCACAAATATAAAAACAATAATCATTACATTATAAAAATAACAGACAACACAGCAACAAGCTATGAACTTACAACAAATAACTAAAAAATGTTAATAAAAATAATAACTACTCCTGCCCAATATACAATTTAGAAACAAATGTTTAATAATAAATGTTATCAAATGACTGCTAATAATGTAATAAAAAAATCTAAAAGTGACTGCTAAAATGTTGTCAGAGACTAGTAATTATGCTACTAATAAACAACAGCTCCACTTACCACCAAAAGTCTTTAGATAAATAGCCACCATTGCCACTCATATATAAAAAAGAAAAACTAATTGTTCTAGGAAATGCCTTTCTTTTGTTAAAATGCATCAAGAGCCATAAAAAATCTATGACATTTATAAACAAGTTACAGTAATCTTTATACAGGCAAGAGAGATAAGAGAGAGTGTAACACAATGCCTTCTCTCCTATTTTCTTCAGGATTTTAGATAGACATGAACACATGCTTGGCATGATTTTTAGCCATCCAGTCAGCAGCTCGAACTACACAGTTGACCTTGTTGGATCCAGCACCTTCAGCATACCTCCTGCTGGCCCAGTCTAGTTTATTTTTTAAAAATTGTTTCAACGAGGCAGCAAGTAGCATTGTGGTTAAGGTCCTGACCTTCTACATGGCTGGTCACAGACTGGTGCCTTGAAAATTACACTGGGCCTGTGTGTGTGTGTTTACGTGTGTGTATCCAAAATCCTGAAAAGAAAGTAGAAGAGAAAGGATTGTCACATGGGACTCTCCCCTTTGGGGTTGATTTCTCAGGTTCCTTCTCTATTTCTGTCTCTCTGTCAAGCATATGGCAACCCTTCCCCCGTTAAAAAAAAAAAAAAAAAAAAAAAAAAAAAAAAAAAAAAAAAAAAAAAAAAAAAAAAACCTATTTCAAAGCTTACTCTTTTCATGAGTTAAAGGCACCCCCAGCCAATAATCCTAAAGGAATGCAGATCCACTAATGTGGTGGCTGCAAACCGGAATTACTCCCATTAGATTCACCCCACCCTCCTGGAAAATGTCAATAAAGAATGCTGTATTCACTTCTCCTACTGGGGATTACATAGATAAGCATTTAAAAGGTTTTAGTTAAAGCTACAAAATTGGTGAAACAATCTCAGTAGCTGGGAGGGGCTCGGGGATTCATCCAGGAGGTGCTGATACCCCAAATAAAGACCATGAGCCACCTTTAATCTCAGGACAAGGGAAGATTGCCATTCCCCAAGTCACAGCCATTGTATAGAATAGCACATAGAGGGACCCAAGTACACAGTAACCTTTAGGTCAATCATTAAGCTGCTCGCAAGACCACATTCCTTTCCCATGTAGACATTAGACTCACCTTCCTAGCTGTGGATTACCCCAGAGATAATATAGGTATTCCACTTTAGTATATATTAACCTTGTCTTTACTTAACCAGACAGGATTTATTTCTAGGCCCTTGTAACTGGCAATCTGCTGCCACCCTAGCCTGAAGCTGAAGTTCTCAAGCTGACCTGGGGCTCAAGTTCTCAAGCCGATCTGGGACTGAAGTAAGTTATCAAGCTGGCCTGGGACTGAGGTTATTAAGATTCCTGGGAGCCCTCTCATCCAAAAGACCTTTCCAGGTAATCAAGATATAAGGAGAGAATGTGTTAATGGATGGAAAAGTGTTGAGCTGCATTGTGAAATCCTTGATTCTTTGGGTCCAGATCACTAAAATTAGAGATCTGTCCCTAGGCACAAAATGAAACCGCAACCACGAATGAAGTAGATAAAAAAGAAGGTTTAATAGAAAAGAAAGGAGAGGAAAGAAAGGAAAGGAAAGAAAGGAAGTGCACCCAAAAGGCTTTTGGGTGGGCAGATTGCCAGGTGGCAACTGCGCTTGATACTGGTTGTTACTTTTATTACCAGAGGTGATGAATATTCATTAGTGGGAGGCCCATTACATTGCCTAAGTTCTTTCTTTAAATTTGAATCCATACATTTTCTCCTGCACCTGCACACCTCCCTCACATGTAAAATGAGGAACTTGATCACCTAATTGCATACGCCCAGTACGAGTCATGTTGCCCCAATTAGATTGCCCAATTAATCTATCGCCCTAATGACCAAAATGCTTGCTTGGGTCTTTTTGAGAAGAGAAAAATCTATGAATTATCCCTGTATGCTTCCCTCAAGCCTTAAGGAAGAAAGATGTCAAATTACCTCGCCCGAGACTAGGGGAGCCTTTCACTTTTCTCTTAGTGCTGCCCACTCATGGCTAACTAACTACCTACCACAAATGCACCAGACAAATGGACTTCCTTGTTCTAAGGATTATGAATGTTTATACCTAAACAAAACACATGTCATGTTTTATGATTATTGTTCTTATGCTTTGAATGCTTTACCTTTTGGAGTAAAATCTTTCACTTACTACCCCTCACCCAACCTACTTCTGTAAAACTCCTTCAATAATAAATACGTATGTCTCCTAGCCATTAGGGCTGCAGTCTTGAGCTTGCTCTGGCTGTAGTTGGCTGAGAACATGCTAAAGGGCATTGAGGTTTCAGCCTAAATTTTATTCACCTGTGTCACCTTCCTGTGTACCCACCCCAGCTGGAGCAGGGCTTCTGGCACTCTTGGGTTTATAGAGGTTCTCATATACTCTTAATGTTGTGGGAAAACAGACTGCTGAGGGATAAAAAGCAGCACTTCAGAGAGATAGGAATAATTTTATTTTTCTGACAGTGGGGCACAGAGGAGTTAAGCTCTGAAGTGCTGGCCTCCTGTGAGGATTAAGCACAGTCTTTTATTATGACGTTTGGGGAAAGGGTGCTCCAACAGGCTAAGGGTATCCTATCAGAAAGAAGGATTTCAAAGTTTACTTTAGAGAAAAATGGGTTAGATAAGCAGGGTATCTGTCTTTCCAAGGCTTCAGATGGATTTTATCATTTCAAAGGGGGAGAGGCAGTGAAGACTGTGTAGTGTCAGCAGCTGTTGGCTTTGGGCTATTGTGAGTTCCAGATGTCTCCACACCATGAAGAGGAGTGGGCAGGAGAGGCCTGGCACAGACAGGCCTCAGTGCAGCTGCCCACATCATTTCTCCCTCTTGAGCCTCCTCAGTTACATTTAGGAAGGATCAATCAACAGAGGGATGGTCCTGGGGATTGTGATAAGCAAGTGATACTTTAAAGCATAAGAGGAGAGGTTATAGGGGTAAGGTAGAGATGACACCTGTCACTGTCCTCAAGCTTTTGCCATGGGTAAAGCTGTCAGCCCACAGAGTGACTGCAGCAGGGTTGTAGATTCCTTGTCAGGTCCCAGTTTTCTGGAACGTCACCTTGGTCAGCTGCTCAGTGTGGTTCTTCATCATCTAGGTTCCAGGGTCCTCTGGTGCTAAGGCTGGCTTCAATCCTGTATGGTGAATCCATGGGGCTAGTCCTGTAACTTTAACTGCAATGGGGCTTACAAGCTCAACAACATATGACCCCAACCAACTGGGTTGTAATGAGTCCCTTTTTCAATTTTTAACCCATACAAGATCTCCAGGTTCATGTGTGTGTACACAGTTTTCAAAAGGAACGGGGATTTTTTTCTAAGGTGACTTGGGCTACTAAAGTGGGGCGCTGGTCAAACAGACTCTCATAAGGGGAGTAGCCATGCTTTTGGGATGTACATCTAACCCGAAGCAGGGCCAGTGGAAGAACATTTACCCAGGGTTGTCCTGTGTTTTGACAAAATTTAGCCAGGTTGGACTTGAGCATGTGGTTCATTTGTTTAACTCTCCCAGAGCACTGGGGTCAGTAAGTAATGTGAAGGTTTTATTTTATGTAAAAGGCCTTTGTGACTTCTTCATGTTTGACTTCAGCCATAAAGACAGGCCTTTGTCTGACTCAATCATAAGGGGAAGTCCAAATCAAGTTATAACTTCTTTTAATAGAGCTCAGGTGACTTCTCTGGCCTTTTCAGTTCATGTAGGGAAAGTTTCTACCCCACCTGAGTAAGTGTAGACCAGGATTAATAAGTAATTATGACCTGGCAAGGTTGCACTTCTGAGAAGTCTGTCTCCAGTAACTCCAAGGGAGTCCTCCTGGTAGCTGGCCTCTGGACAGGGTTATTTCTGGCACAGGTCGTATGTTCACAGTTGTATACAATGATGGTAGGCAACTTAGAAAACAGTATTGGCCTAACATATTTTGTAGTTTAGCTTTTCCCAGTGGGTCAACTTGAGGTGCTGCTTTACCAATGAATATCTCAGTGACTGGGGTATGTATATTCTTTTATCTAGCAGTTTCCATTATCTGTCTTCTCCCAGGTCTGCCCCCTCCAACTTTGCCCAATAATGTTCATTGGAGGTCTACGGGCGGGGTGCTTTTGGGAAGCTCCTGAGTGGCAGCATTTTAGTCATAGCAGTTGGGGCCTGATTTGCAGTGGCCTTGGCTATTTGTGGTAGGCAGTTAGCTAGCAATAAACTGGCAGCCCTAAGAGAATAGCAGAAGGAGGGGACCAGCAGTTAGCGCAATGGCTATGTCACTAGACTCCCATGTAGTTGACTGCGGTTCGAGTCCCAGACCCGGTAGCTTAAACTCATGCTGGGCGCATGTGTGTGCGTGTCCAAGATCCCAAGAGGAGAATGGAGGAGAAGGGATTGTGGCGTGGCCATCCCCCCTGGGGGGTGATTTCTCGCTTTCTGTCTCTCTGTCTCTCTCTGTCTGTCTGGCGAGCGTACACGCCCTATATTAAAAACCTCTCAAAAAATTAAAAAAAAAGAGAATAGCAGAAGGACACATGTCACATTGATCACAATTTATTGGGAGTTACAACCAGACCCTCCATGAGATGCCTACTTCCTACCTAGCCCCCGGTGAAGGGAAGGCAAGGCAAATACCATTTTCCTTCCTTGATTCCTGAGGAAGACACACAGGGATGATTGTAAATTTCTCTCTTATCATCCCTCATGAATACAAAAAGACCCAACCAATCATTTTGGTCAACATCCTGATTCCCTGGTGTTATTAACTAATTGGGCAGTCTATCCTAATTGCACAGTTAGGTAATCAAATTTCTCAAAGTCTTCACCTGTGAGAGAGATGCCCAAGAGCAGGAGAAAGCCCAGGAATTCAAACAAAGGACATAGATAGTGTGACAGACCTCCCACCGTTAAATATTCTTGATCACCTCTAATAATAAAAATAACACCTAATTAGTTCCAAACACAGCAGTTGCTACCTAGTAACCTGCCTTCCCAAAAGTCTTTTGGGTGCACTTCTTTTCTAAAATCTTTCTTTCCTATTAAATTTTCTTTTCTACCTACTTTTATTGTGGTTTTGGCTTTATTTTGCACCTAGAGTCAGGTCTCTAATTTTAGTGATCTGGACCCAAAGAACCAAGGACTTCACAACACAGCTCAACACACTCTCATCCTATGACAAAATCTGTCAACTGATTTCCCAAGGTTATGGGGTCTTCCCTGCTCTGGTGTCCTTGGCGTTGGATGATTGCCACTTCCCTTGATTCCTGGACTGTCTCCAATAATTGGCAGATTTCTTCCTTGTTTTTGACTGTTTCTCCTTCTGTTGAAAGGAGTCCTTCTGCTCGGTATATTGCCCCATGAACATGCACAGTAGCAAATACATAGCTTGAGTCTGTGTAGATGTTTATTCTCTTACTGGCTGCCACTTTGAAGGCTCAGATTAATGCCCACAGTTCAGCCCCTTGAGTAGACCACCCTTGGAGGAGTACTTCAGCCTCAATCACTATGTCTTGAGAGGTAACTGCATAGCCAGCATATTGGAGTCCCATCCTTCGTGTAACTGCTACCATCAGTGAAGTGAGTCAGGAATTTTCAATGGTATGTCCACAAGGTCAGGACTCCCAGAAAAATAAATAAGTAAATAAATAAAACCTCATTGAGGGCTTTTTCACAAATGTGGTCGGGAGGCCCCAGCATGGTTGAGAGGAAGCTAGCAGGATTGAGGGTCTGCAGAGTTTGAAGTCTAATTAGGGGATTTTCTTTTTCTTTCTTTCTTTTAATTAGGAGATTTTCAATCAATACGCCCTGGTAGTGGGCCACACTAGAGCTGGCAAACCATTTATGTCCGTTGTATTTATTAACATGGCCACTGACTGAGGGACCCAGGCAGAGATAACTTGTCCCAAAGTTAGCTTGTCTGCTTCTCTAATCAGTTTAACAGTGGCAGTGAGAGCTCAAAGGCAAGGGGGCCATCCAGATGCCATTGGGTCTGGCCTTTTAGACAGGTAGGCGATAGATCTCTCCCAAGGCCCAAAGGACTGAGTCAGAACTCCTAGTGCTGTCTGGCTCTTTTTACATATGGATAGATTGAACTCCTGAGTGACCTCTGGGAGTTTTAAAGCCCAGGCTTTCTGGAGGTTTGACTTGAGATCCTAGAAACCCTGCTCTTGACAGGGTCCCACTTAAAGGGCTTCCTCTGGGACAATTAATAACTCATACAGTGGATTAGCCTTTTTAGCAAGACCTGGGATTCAAATCCTACAGAATTCCGTGGCTCCCAAGAATTCATATAGCAGCTTCCGGCTTGTGGGCTGAGGCAAATCACCTACTACTTGATTTTGTTCTTGTTCAAGCGCAAGATGTTTTTTAGTCAGAACGGATCCCAAAAACTGCATTTGAGTGCAGCAGATCTGGGCCTTTTTCTTTGAGACTTTGTATCCAACCTGGGACAGGAGCTGGAGCAATGCTCAAGTTCCTCTCCAGCAGTTTTCTCAGGTTGCTCCAGGGGGCAGAAAGTGATCAACATATTGGAGCAGAGTACACCCAGTTTCCTGACTTGAAAAGTTCTCTAAATCGGCAACAAGCACATCTCCAAACAGGAGAGCGCCTGCAACATATATGAATTGGGGATGGTGGGATGTAAGGCCACCGCGGTGGGGTTTACAACTTGCAAATCCTGAGCTGGATGGTAGTCGCCAGAAGCTCCCCTTCCCATGGGGAGGGAGGGAGTGTTCCAAGGAGACAAACATTGGACCAGAATCACGGCTTCTCTGAGCTGGTCGATGTGTTTCTTTATGGCTAGTCTGGCATCTCTGCTCATGGGGCACTGGCAGAGACACACATGCTGTGCCTGAGGTTTCAATTTGACCACCAAAGGTGGATGGTTGATTGCCATTCCCGGTGGGTTCTCCTTGACCTAAAGGCAGGGAAGTTTTAAACAAGTGGAGAGAGTGTCTCATCATTTCCACTGGGGGCCTTGGGAGCAAACATTTGTTGCTCCTCCTCTCAAGGCAATGCCACAGCCAGGATTTTGGCAAGGCTGATAGTTAAAGCAGCAAAGGCAAATGAGTTAAAGCTGATTTGTACTAAGTTCAGTCAGCAGGTCCTTCCAGTAATGGGACCCATTGGAGCATCCAATTATCTGAGGGCAGTGGCGAGCAGGGCCCCTTTTTGCTTCCTGTGCTACATCACTGATAGGCTTTTATTTTCTTCTTGGTCTCAGTTTATGAACACTCGATTAGCAATTTCTAGAAGTTGGGAGACATTCATCTTAGCAAAGCCATCCTGTTTCTGGAGTTTCCTGAGGATGTCAGGAGCTGGCTGGGTTACGAATGTTACCTTAATCATTTGCTGGTTTTCAGGGCTCTCCGGATTAAATGGAGTATTGGTCTGGTATACTTCGCAAAGCTTCTCATAAAACTGCCCTGGTGGCTCATTGCCTTTTGAATTATTTCTGTTGTTTTTCTCATGCTGGTAGGTTTCTTTGTACCAACTTCATCCCCTGCAAGAGTGCCTCTCTGTATTTTGGGAGCACGCTCTTGTAACCATGTCTTTGCTGCTGTAAGGACTTTGTTGTTCCTCCATATTCACTAAAGTGAGAAGGAGCTGGTGGTAGCCATCCCTAGTGGGCTGATGGGTTTGGAGTATAGACTGTATGAGCTCTTTCATTGCCTAGGCTGTTCTGAGTATGGGGTGTATGGTGTTCCAATTAAGCAAGTCAGAGGTGGTAAAAGACTGGTAATATAATGTTGAACTGCCTTCTGTAATAGCCCCATCTGTGCCTAACTGGGGCAGCCCTTGGGTCTCTTGCAAGGGCATCTGGAGAGTGAAGTTGCCCCAGGCTGCAGTAGTTCCCCAGGTGAAAGCAGGGGAGGCAGAATCTGGGTGTGAAAATAGGGAAGGTCAGTGGTCTCTCCCCTGGGCAGGCTGAGCTGCTGCAAGTCCCAAGGATTTCTCTGGTTTTAACTTAACTCCATAATCCCCGGAGAAACCTTTCTTAAAGTTAGTCAGCATACAATCGAGCACAGTGGGTTTGGGAGATTTGGACTGAGGTTTTCCCATTGCACCCCTAATTCTCTTTGACTTTTTCAATTATTAAATATCTGCATTTCCTAAAAGGCACAGGAGATCACCAGTTGGAGGAAGGGCTCTGGAAGGAAGGTGACTCTTGGGGGCAGGTCTTAGTCCAGAGGTTGGGAAGCCTCATGGCTACTGCTTAAAGGGCCAGACCACCTAGGCGATAAGTTTGTTGACCTTTTTAAGGAGGATATCTACCAAGGGCTGCAATTAGAAAGATCACAGCAGTTTTTCCCTGGGGTCCCTCTTCTCAGCTCTCCAATGGCTGATACTCTGGTGCCAAAGGGAGTATTCCTGTGGTGGATGACAAATGGAGTGGAGAAGGAAGTGGGAACAAGTGGTTTAGGTAGAGAGATTGATGTCTGCCCTCTCTTCTCCCAGGGAGAGTGGACAGGTCTCTCTCCCTGGGGTAGGAAGGAGGACATCTTTCATCACAGTTGAGAAGAACTCATGTCCCAGCTTCCAGAGAAAAAACTCATGACCTAACATCTACTGTGCCTATCCATCTCTATAGGGAAAGCCCTACCAACTGTTCCTGTATTCCCCCTCCCATGAATGATGTCACAAGAAAAGGATAGGTGTCCCCCCACAGGGGAAGACCATTCAGGTGTCTTCTCTGGCCATGTCCCTCGCTGGCTTTGTGTGTTTCCTTAACAATAGGTGGTTGGATATAGAACCTCCACCCAAAACCTCTCCAAAAAAAAAAAAAAAGAATAAAAGAATAGAACTTCCACCAGATTACACACATAGAGAGGGAAGGAGGCCCTCAGTGTGTAATACTGCCACTTAGTCTTTTTCAGGAACACCACAAAACAGCAGAGAACAGACTCATGCCCCGTAGTGCAATGGACTCTGGGACCGCAAACACAGTCACTCATCATACTTACATTTACTCAGCGATTATGCATTCCCTCCCCACATCAACCCAAAGATAAATAAGTCCTGACTTCTGGCCCTGAGACCAAAGGAGAATGTTCAAATCTCCTCTTCCACTCACTGAGTGGGCTGACTGATGAACTCTACAGACCAACCAGAAACAGATGAGTCCAGACTGCCAGTTCTGCGAGCAAAGGAGAGTGTAAGGCTCTCCTTATCCACTCGCTGAGTGGACTGACTGACGGCTGTACAGATCCCCGGGGTTTACCAGATTACCAGAGTTGACCATAGGTGATGTATCCAGGTCCAGAATAAGAGTCGGTCCAGAATGCTTGTTCTCCAAGGGGGCACCCCAGCTGAGAGATTTCGTCAACCAAGTTGGGACTTGCCTATCCCTCCATACTGCAGTGCTCATCCCAGGGGAAGGAGCACCCTGGGATCAGTGGCTCAATGGGCCAGTCTGATTTTTGCTTCCCAGCCAAACCATCACATGTTGTGGAAAAACAGAGGGCCCACAGACAAAAAACAACACTCTACAGAGATAGAAATACTCTTTATTGTTACTGCCAGTGGGCATGGAGGAGTTAACATTCTGAAGGGGCCCTCTTTGAGTGTTAAGCACAGTCTTTTATTGGGGAGTTTGGGGGTAGGGGAAACTCCAGCAGGCTAAGGATATTCTATTAAGAAGAAGTTCCAAGTTTACTTTAGGGAAGAAAGGGTTAGATAAGTAGGGAGTCTCTTTTCAAGGCCTCAGGTGGCTTTTATTATTTCAAAGGGGGAGAGGCAGTAAATTCCCAGAGGCCTAGGGAGTGTCAACAGCTGTTTGCCTTGGGCTATTGTGAATTCTGGATGTCTCCACACCCTGAAGAGGAGTGGTCAGGAGACACCTGGCACAGACAGGCCTCAGTAAGGCTGCCCACATCACTTAGAGGATAACATTGCTGCTATGTAACTAAGGCAGCATAAGGTGTTATGAGATATATTAGCTGAAATATAGTTAAATGTGAAGGCACCACATGTAAAACAAAAAACAAAAAGCAGCCTACAGGCAACTGAACAAAGCCAATAGCATAACTAACATTTTCTTTGTTTTTTGCAGGAATGAGATCCTGGTGGCAAATGTAGACAGTTGAATACACAATTTTGAACTTGCACACAAGTGTCATTGCTAAACATTAAACTTTTGGGGTATGTGGCATAATGAGACTTTTAGGAGGTTTTAAAGATACAGGTCCTCAATTATACATATCTTTGTAGAAAATGTTTTTGTTAATATTTTGGAAAATAGTCAATTGTTGAATCTCTTCAAGGGGTTTACATATTGATTGTAAACAGGATCTCAATATATATTGAACATGTTCACTATGTTGAAGACAAAAGTTAGTCAAATTTAACTCTTAAGCCAATTTTGTCTACATATTATATCTAATTCTTGGTGGAATTCACCTTGCAAAGGTTCATGATTAGCAAGTGTTAAAGAGGGCTGAATTGACCCTGATAAGCATACAATTATGACATAACATATGTCATTGAATTAGCAGTCTATTTGGCAAACAGCAATGAACAAGTTCTCAGGAGTTGGCTCTTTTTTTTCTTTCAGCATTTCCTGAGCATAGTTAGATATTGCTTCCATGTAACCCAGATGCTAGAACTTGCTGTCGCTGGCCTGAGTTTTCTTTTTTTGGTCTTCCTCTTTTTCTGAATCTTATTGGAAGCTTGGTATCAGGCTTTGTGATGTCTGATGCCAGCTCATGATGTGCAGGTCATACACATGAGAGGGGATCCAAACCAGACCTATAGGAGTAAACACAGAGGCAAACCCTCTTCCCCAGGTTATTAGAGGAACTGGGCGTTGCCAGGTAGGATCTAGAGGCATTTTATAGAAAACTTCAGCCTGAGGACGTTTTTGTGAGGCTGATGTTTGCTGCCAGACTGTGCTCCATGGGTGCAATTTTGAATAAAATGTCAAATTTAGACGATTCAATTTAAACACAGTTAAAGAAAACAATCTGGCAGAATGGGTAGAGGGGGCCCTAGATTCCCCTTTCTTTGTTTTAAAAATATGGACGGGGTGTGTTTTATTAACAAACTCTAAACTAGTAAATTTGGTCTATTTAGACTGTGTTTTACCACCTAATACACCTAATAATGTGACCCATCGTTTTATGGCCACCTCAGATACTATTTGTTATATGTGCTTTTTTTCATAAAATCTTTCTAATTCTTTACAATTCCCTCTCAGAACTTCTTCAACATAAATTAGACCTTTTGCAACAAGCTTTATTCCTTGATTATTTTTCCCCTTTTATTTTTTTCTTCATTCTGGAATAATCCAGCCATATTACTTTAGGACAAATATTTTACCATACAAAACTCTATTGAAATGTTCTCTTTCTTTTTAACCTTTTTACCACAAATACATCTTTATACCTATTTCTTTCTCTCTACATCTTCTTCCTATGTACCATTTTCTTTCTACCTGGCTTCTCTCTCTCTCTCTCTCTCCCTCTCTCTCTCTCTCTTATAAATTTCCCTTTGGAGATAGTTCTTAACTTTGATAAATTGGATAAGAAAAATATTCTGTTTGTCATTTTAAGGATTACTTTAGGCTTGTCAAAGTCTATCTCTTGTTCTTTTGCCTAGCCTGAAAATTCTGACACCCTTTAGCTTGTAACTTTATATGTAGGACTTTACATCTTTATCAGAATTTTTAACTTATTAAAGCAAAATTAGCTTTTAGTACATAGCAGCAGCTTACAGATCTGTATTTTACAAACAAAAACTGTTTAACAAATTTCCCAGTTTAGAACAAAACTTTACTATTGTTAACAGTTTAAGATGTTAATTATTTGAAAAGAACTTTTAAAAAAGGCATCAAACAAAGCAATTGACCATGAACAAAAAACTCCAAGCACCCTAGGGATGAGAAAGGGTTAACTCAGGACCAGCATTTGGCTTAATGGCTATGTCACTGGACTCCCATGTAGTCGACCATGGTTCGAGTCCTGGGCCCGGTGGCTTAAACTCACCCTGGGTGCATGTATGTGCATGCTCAAGATCTCAAGAGGAGAATGGAGAAGAAATTGTGGTGTGGCCATTCCCCCTGGGAGGGTGATTTTTCACTTTCTGTCTCTCTGTCTCTCTTTGTCTTTCTGAGTAGTGCACCAGCCTATAGCAAAAACCACTCAAAAAAAGAGGGAGAGAGAGAGAGAGAGAGAGAGAGATGGTTAACTCAGTGTAGGCTGTTATCAAGACTACAAGGGCACCAGTGGCTGTCTTGTGTTTTTAAGTTTTAAGCATGCCCATTTTTTAAGAGGTCCTGATAGCTAACTATTTACTAGGGAGACTCCTGGTAAACTTAAAGAAACATGTTCTTGAGCAATTAAATTAATGCCAGTATTTCCAGCTCTAGCATGAATGGAGTCATGAATTTCCAGTCTAGTTGTCTGGTTAGGGCTTTTGTCAATTACTGGGTTGGACCGAGAAAAGAGTGATGTCTCCTTTGATTTTGGACTGGAGGTGTGCCCAGATTCAGGTTTTCTGACACATCAGTAGAAGAGCAGTACTTGTTAGTCCAATTAAAGCCTTCACCACAGCGTTTACATTTTCAGGAAGACTTCCTTTGTTTTTTCTTACAATCCTTGATGACATGTCCCTCTTTTCCACATCAATAGCATTTTTTATTTGGAGGTCTCAATACTGCAGCCAACAATCCTTGTTTGTGGCTTTCAGTACCTACTATCTGACATGCCTTTATCATGTCTGGTAAAGAGGTGGTGGGCTTGCCATAAATACCTTTCAATGCCTCCTGTCAATCAACATTAGCATTCTCAAAGGCCAGTTGTTTCAAAAGAGCCTCAGCTGCATCTGCATTCTCTACTTGCCTGTAAAAAGATCTTTGTAACCTGTCCATAAATAAAACTCATAGTTTTCTTGTGGCCCTTGATGCACCTTAACAAAAAAAAGACATCCTTCAGAAAAATTAGTTATTTTCTTCCATGCACGAGTGGCAATGGTGACTATTTGTCCAAACTTCAAGCAGCAAGAGGGACTGTTGCTCATTAGTAGCATAATCACCAGTCCCTGACAACATTTCAGCAGTCACTTCTGGATTTCTTATTACATTATTGTCTGCCATCTGATGGCATCTGTCATCAAACTCTTGTCTCCAAACTGTATATTGGGCAGGAGTAGTTACCATTTTTACCCACACTTTCCAGCCATTGGTTGTAAGCTCATAGCTTGTTGCTATGTTGTCTATCATCCCTATAATGTAAGGACTGCTGGTTCCATATTTAGTGATAGCTTGTTCCTTAATTCCTTAAGTATACTATAGAGTAAACATATGTGACTTGTCCCCTTTTGCATGTAACAGGACAGACAGAAAGTGTGGAAGTATCACCTCCTTTAAAGCAGTGCTTAGACATTTCTGTAAACATCCCTCAGGGCAGTTTTTCCCTAGTCACTTTTTTAGATAAGGCCTTAAATGGGGGAGGTGGAGTAGAAGGACCAGTGGGGCAGTTGGATTAGGTTTGGTCTCTGCATTAGGTGTTAATAGCTCTTTCAGAGGGGGTTCAATGTTATCAGGTTTTCCAAATTGAAGCATGGCATTTCTGCATAGATGCCAGACACACAATATATATTTTTTTTAAGAATTATTTATTTTATTTATTTATTCATCCATTTATTTATTTATTTATTATCTATTTTTCTATTACATTGAATTACATATAACTTTACAGTGTATTACATTGCTTTTTCAAAAGGGAATGCCATGCATGTCAGTCAGTACAGAGACACTAATCTCCCCGCTTCAACATTCAATATCTTTCCTATGTTTCCCCCAATCATTATTATTATTATTCTAATTATTTTTTATGATAAACATGATTTTTTTTCCAATTATCAGATCATAAAGTTCCCAACAATAGGAAACGTAGACTGCACTCAGGGCTGGACCAAGGGTGGGTCTCGTGCCGCCCCGCAAATGTAGGTGAATCTCCATGGAACACAGTTTCAGGAACGCGGCTCAGGAAAGCAGAGACGGCCATCAGCGGTTGCGGCCCGCGGGGCAGACCCCGGCCACGGCCCGCGGGGGCAGAGCCCCGGCCACGGCCCGCGGGGCAGACCCCGGCCACGGCCCGCGGGGCAGGGCCCGGCCACGGCCCGCGGGGCAGGGCCCGGCCACGGCACGCGGGGCAGGCCCCGGCCACGGCACGCGGGGCAGACCCCGGCCACGGCACGCGGGGCAGAACCCCGGCCACGGCATGCGGGGGCAGAGTCCCGGCCACGGCACGTGGGGCAGAGCCCCGGCCACGGCACGCGGGGCAGAGCCCCAGCCATGGCACGCGGGGCAGAGTCCCGGCCACGGCACGTGGGGGCAGACCCCGGCCACGGCACGCGGGGGCAGACCCCGGCCACGGCACGCGGGGCAGAGTCCCAGCCACGGCACGCGGGGCAGAGTCCCGGCCACGGCACGCGGGGCAGACCCCGGCCACGGCACACGGGGGGCAGACCCCGGCCACGGCACGCGGGGCAGAGTCCCGGCCACGGCACGCGGGGCAGAACCCCGGCCATGGCACGCGGGGCAGACCCCGGCCACGGCACGCGGGGGGCAGACACCGGCCACGGCACGCGGGGGCACAATATATTTTTTTAATAGATCACAGATTACTTTATTTTTAACACCCATTATGCCATGAATTCATAGGAAATAGGTTCCAGTAGCTCAGGCTCCTTTCCATTGGTTCTCACAAAGTGTACTTTTCTCTGGGTGGAGCAGGCTGGTGCTTTAGTTGAACCCAGGTCCCTTTCTCTTTGGCTTCCTTGTTTTTCTGGTCATTTTCTTTCACATATTTTAGGAAGCTATCTCTGCTCTTAAGATGCTTAATATGCTCAATACACACATTAATTTTCTTGGCAAGCATCTTGCCCTTAACTTGTTTGTTCACAAGAATGCCAACAGCATGCTGGGTAACATTGTAGACTCTTCCAGTTTTGCCATGGTAACATTTGTGGGGCATTCCTTTTGAACAGTACCCATTGCCTTGATGTCTACAATATCACCTTTCTTGTAGATTAGCATATATATTGCCAAAGGAACCACTCCATGTTTTCTAAAAGGCCTAAAGAAAATATATTGGGTGCCTCTCCTCTTCCCCTTTGTGTTCATCATTTTGATTAATTACTGGAAGATGGTGGTTCTGGCCAAAAGTGACATGTAATATTTTATAGGAGCAGGTGGCTCTTCATGTAAGCAGATACCAATTTGTTTCCAATCAGTTAATTTCAAAGATCTGCCCTCAGTATACCAAGAGCAACAGGTATCAATTTCCATTAACATTTGAGAAATGGCTTTGGAGAGCACCCAGTGATTAGCCTGACTTAATACATGCAATAGCTCCTCCTTGTGAGCAGTGTGAGTGGGAGATAGTCTGTTATCTGTCCTGATTCCTGGGATCTCTGTAGAGATGAATGGTGTTGTAACCCTTCTCTCGTCTAGAATCAGTGGGTAGGCTGCTTGAGAAATGCAGCATGTGTGGGAGACAGTCTGTTACCCACACTCATTTCTTGGGATTTCTGAAGAGATGAACAGTGTACCTATAGCCTTTACTTGGGTGAGAAATTAGTGTGTAGACTGAAAGACAACTACTTTGCTCACCTCCAGCTCTGAAAAGCACAGATCTCATCTATTGCCTTTGGGATCAGGTGCAACACAGTTGCTGCAGTCCCATATCATGAAGAGAATGGACTTTATAAGTGCTCAGGAATAGAAAAGCCTCAACAGGGTTGTAGGTCTTGGTCTCATGTAACACCCCAGTGCTTGTATGAAGCAGCTAAATAACCTGCAGTGGGAGCAGAGGCCTGAGGACAGTGACTGAGCTGAGGCCAGTCTTGAACCTGCAAAGGATGGGAAAGGAATGTTCCTGGTGCTTTCCAGTCAGTTCCCTCCCATGTGAGTGACCTCTAGCTGGTCAGAAATCTACAGAAGGATGTTGACACTAAGAAAACCAGGTACAGATGTCCTGTGGGTTCTGTCCTTTCTGAGGTTGTAACTTTGGTCACCTTGTGGCAATATTCTGAACAGTGTTTGGATCTGAGCTATATACAGTCACTGAGTGAGAGTAGATTGTGAATGAGAAGAAAATCTCTAAGGGTCAGACTTACAAAAAGGCTCACCTGGATTGTGTGCTAGAGCAAGGGTTTCTGAATTTCACAGTTTACTAAGGTAAGAACCTGCTGCTAGAAATAAAGATGATAAATGTCGGATTATTTCCAAACATGAGGAGGTGTAGGAGGGCATGAGGTCCCTGAGTTAAATTCCTCACTTTCTGTCTCCTTACAGGTACAGACCCACTCCGGGCCTTCATTTCAACATCAGAATCTGCTTCTCAGCTTGGGAATCTGTTTTACCATCTGGATGTGGGTTTTCAGTGTGAACTGTGGGTTAACCAGGCTGGTTATGTGAGCAAGTGCAAATGTATGCTTTTATTGACTTCAAAAAAAATTGCCATCAGGCACCTGTGCTCACTGGGCAGAGAGACAGAGAGTGGTAAAGGGAGAAATCACCCCCTCAGGGGATAATACATTGCCATGTGGAAATCCCATATCCTCCATTTTTCTCTTGAGATTTTGGGCACACATGCACACAGATTCAGTGTGACTTTCTAGCTACTAGGTCCAGGGATTGAACCTCTGTCAGTCATGTGTAAATCTAGCACCACAACTACAATGCTGCCTGCTAGCCCATTTTTTATTCTAGTATATAATATTGCTACCGCAAACTATAGCTTTTTTCCTTTGAACTAAAAGGAATATCTGTAAAGCAAAATTACAAAGAAAAAGTGTTTACTAGTCCAACAAAAGCTTTCTCTAATGGAAACTCTTTCATATCAAGTTACATGCATTATAACCCTTTTACTAGTATAAAGACCCTCACTTTATTAGGGTCAGAGGATGTGTCATTATCGCCACCTGACCATGCTGCCAGTAGGTCTGACTGCACATCTGACCCTTAACTGATGCTAGCTCTGAAACCTATAAACTACATTTTCCTTATACTTTTGCTTTATAGTTCTTTTGGTCTTGACAGAGTTTACAGTGGACAAAGGTAACAGAGGAGTGTCTTCTGAAGATGGTAGAAGAAACAGGTTTGGAGGAAAAGTGCATTAGCAGAAGACATGCAAAGTAAGATCTTGGCAGAGATCTTAGTCTATTTAATAGGATGTGTCATGAGCCCAAGGGACCTCTTACTCTTATATACACATATATGACAATCTACCAAACTACAAACACACACACACACACACACACTTATAGCAATCTAAATTTTATATCCACAATTCATACATCACATACTTTTATTCCCATTTGGCATGTGTTTATGTTTGTGGGTGAAAATTAGTAGATTGAGAAATGAGGTATGAGGAAGTCCTGGCCATGCTACCCATATTTCCATCCCAAATCCCTGCACCCTGGAGGACATCAGTCTCACTCTCCTGGTCCAGAGAGTCCTGGTCTGGGCGGAGCTTCTGTTCTGAGGATAGGGGTTCATTTCATTGGTCACAGAGGCTGAAATTCCCTGTCCCTTCTGTGATCTGTCCATGAAGTCAAAGCTGGAAAGTTCCTCTTCATACTCGAAGATGCTCTGCTCTGAAAAGTTTGAGGCATGTTCTGCTAAAATGCAGCTATTCTCTATCCAGGGCTAGATCTGCAGAGTAAGAAATGTTCCCTGTACAAGTGTGTGGGTAAGAAGCTGTCACTCAGGCTCTACTCTGTCAGGTGTCTGATTCTTCTGTCAATAAGGCTCCATAGGGACCAGATCACTGTATAATCAGGTGTTTAGGAGCAAGACTCTGCGAACTGTTGAATCGGAGTCACTGCAGTGAGGCTCTGAGCACTGTTTAGTCTTATGTGCTGTTTGGCTAAGGTTGTGCAGTCAATAATCACCTGGGCCCTCGTTTTCTCTATTTCTGGCCTTTCTTCTAATGGCTTTGCTGTGGAAGGTCCTCCTGTCTCAAACTCTGTCACCCTGTGACCTGCACTGGCTGAGAGCACAGGAAGGACTTAGTGACACCCTGGAGGTTGAGGAATTATGAATGTAAGAGCTAAATCTCCGGGGTTTAGAAGTGGGTATGTGTGGAGGGCATTGCATATGGAAGCCATCTTGAGAGCTGCCCACCATCTTAGAAACCTTAGGTTTCACTTCCTCATTGAGCAAACCATTTCTCAGAAATCATGTGACCAACTGCTCCTAGGCAATGGGAGAGATCCACCCACATCAATGATTGGCTCATACTGTTTTATCTCATCTGCATTTCGGGCAACCAATCGGTGCCCACCAACCTTTTTATAAGCTTGCAATTCTTCCTTAATAAATGAGACTTGATCAGCACCTCATCTGGTCTCCATTCTGTGTGTCTGTGGGAATTCTGCCAGCCTGAACATAGAGTCCCCTTTTCACCAACCTCACCCAGGTACCTGTTCGACTGTCCTGAGGGTCGGGGCATGTGGCGCCCGGATGTGGGGCCCTGGAGTAGAGGATCAGGGTGAAGTGCACCATGAAATCCTGGCCAGGTAGAAGTGGAAGGGTAAGTAGTAATACAGAGATTGCTTAGAGTAATACAGAGGTTACTTACTACCTTCCTAGTGTGCAGTTATGGGACAGCAAATGAGTAAGCATAAATTGTTTGTTCAGGGGCTTAATGATGCTCTTAAGATACATGGAGTTAAAATTAGAGTTAAACAATTACTTTCCTTGTTTGATTTTCTAAAAGAGGTGTGCCCCTGGTTTCCTCAAGAAGGCACTATTGATGAAGCAAGGTGGAAGAGGGTAGGTGATTCTCTGAATGACTACTATGTCACATTTGGCCCAGAAGAAGTCCCAGCAATAGCCTTTTCTTATTGGAGTTTAATAAATGAAATTATTGGGTTCCAGCCAATAGACCCCAGAATTGCGGCAGTAGTTGAGGAGGGGGAAAATTATGCAAAAAGAAAAATTTTGGGAATCAATTAGTGACGACATCATAGGAACTACAAAAAACCCAGAAACAAAAAAAGATGATCTAATTTCTTTAGATAGTGCAGAAGAAACAATGAATTCTAATAAACAACCAGATGTTAGGCCAAAACAATTTTAAAAATCTAGGGTAAATAAGGAGGTTACAAATCCTACAAAGCCTCAGAAAAAATTATATCCATCCCTTACAAACCTTAAAGTTTATTCGGATGGTCAGTTGGCTGATTCTGAGGAAGAAATTTTAGAAACAAAAGCAAAATGACCACCTGAGAAAGAAACTTCAGAAATGGAGGCTACTGAGTACAACAATTCAGAATGGCCACCTGAGAAAGAAACTTTAGAAACAAAGGCTGCTGAGTACAGCAATTCTAAATGGCCACCTTTCTAAAAACGACCACCATCTTATGACTCGGTGGAATCTGCGCCATCTTTGACATGTAATCATTTTTGCCATGAAAAGGCTGCTCCGCCATCTTTGGCGATGCCCGTTATTGATCCTAGGGCAGAAGTTCGAGCTAAGATTGAAAAACTTAAGGAACATATTCAGTTAGAAGAAGAACATCAAGAATTGATATCACGATCAGAAAAACTGAAAGTGGGTAAATCTAAAGGTACAGCTTTCTCATCCTCACAAAATCGCTGTCATCCCACCCTTACTCCTGGTGCAAAACTTAAACCAGCTTGAAAATTACAACCATTGATAGACTTTGAGGAATAGGAAGCCTTTCCAGTTACAGAAGACACAGATGCACAGGAACAAGCCATGGTACATGGCTTTGATTTTAACATTATAAAAGAAATTAAAACAGTAGTTGCTCAATATGGAGCTACAGCTCCATATACTTTAGCCATAGTTGATTTGGTGGCATAAAATTGGCTTACACCAATAGAGTGGCACACATTGGCCTGTGCTGCACTCTCTGGAGGAGATTACTTGCTTTGGAAATCAGAGTATGTAGAACAGTGCAAGGATACTGTATGCCGTAATGCCCAGGTCAATAATGGCTGGACAATAGATATGTTGTTGGAAGAAGGTAATTTTGCAACTACTGACACTCAAATGCATTATGATCCAGGACTCTTTAGTCAAATTAATACGGCAGCCATGAGAGCTTGGAGAAAACTTCCTACTAAAGGAGATTTAAGTACCTCCCTTACAACAATAAAACAAGGGCCTGATGAACCTTTCTCTGAGTTTGTTCATCAACTGATTACAACAGCAGGCAGAATATTTGGCAGTGCTGATGCAGGTACAGAATTTGTTAAACAATTGGCATATGAAAATGCTAATGCTGCCTGTCAAGCAGCAATTAGACCATATAGAAAGAAGACAGATTTATCAGGATGTATTCGCCTGTGTTCTGATATTGGGTCAGCATATCAACAAGGAATGGCTATAGCTGCAACTCTTCAAGGTTATAACACTGTTCGCCAGTTCCTTACTCGTAATGACAAAGCCAACAAAACAAATAACAAAATTACTTGCTTTAATTGTGGTCTGCCTGGGCATACAGCAAAAATTTGTAAAATGAAAAATAATGGTAATCGGGCCGGCAAGTGGCATGGTGGTTAAAGGCGCTGGACTCCCACATGGCCGACCATGGTTCAAGTCTCGGACCTGGTGGCTTGCTTTCTCACTTCCTCTCTCTGATCAAACTGGAAAATAACAATGATAATAATAATAAGTAAAGTTAAATAAAATAATTCTTTAAAAAAAATAATGGTAATCAACAACAACTAAACCAACTTCCTGACTTGTGTGATAAATGTATGAAGGGACGTCACTCTCCTAATGAATGTAGATCCATATTTGATGTCTATGGTAGGCCAATTAATCAGGATCAGGGAAATGGTAACAGGGGGCTGCCCCAAGCCCCCAAACCCCCCAAGCTTTTGGGGCACTAGAGTTTGTTCCAGCAACCAACACCAATCCACTTCGGACTTCTCCAGAGAAACCCCAGGAAGCGCAGGACTGGACCTCTGTTCCACCACCCACACAATATTAATTCTGGAAATGGGGGTCAGGCTTTACCTACCGAAGTCTTTGGTCCTCTGCTGCCAAACACCTTTGCAATACTCTTGGGATGTAGTAGTGCCACTCTGGAGGGACCTCAAGTCTTTCCAGGAGTAAAAGATAATGATTATAAAGGGGAGATTAAGATTATGGCTTTTTCTCCAAGGTTAATTACAACCATTCCTGCCAACAAACGCATAGCTCCTTCCATTGCTCTCGACTCAAAACAATATCCAAGCCTCTTTACGGGGTGAAAAAGGCTTTGGTTCTTCAGATGCCTATTGGGTACAACAAATTTCTCCAACTAAACCAATGCTTACTTTATGATTGGATGGAAAACAATTTTCTGGACTGATAGACACTGGAGCTAATGTTACAATTATTAAAAAAGACAATTGGGAACCAGCAGTTAGTGTAATGGCTATGTCGCTGGACTCCCATGTAGTCGACCACGGTTCACGTCCCGGACCTGGTGGCTTAAAACTCACGCCGGGCGCGTGTGCGTGCGTGCCCAAGATCCCGAGAGGAGAATGGAGGAGAAGGGATTGCGGTGTGACCATCCCCCCTGGGAGGTGATTTCTCGCTTTCTGTCTCTATGTCTCTCTCTGTCTGTCTGGCGAGCGCACGCGCCCTATAGCAAAAAACCTCTCCAAAAAAAAAAGAAAGACAATTGGCCTCAGTCTTGGCTTCTGGTTCCAACTCTCACTAACTTAAAGGGTATAGGACAAAGTCAAAATCCTGAGAGAAGTTCAAAAATGTTACAATGGAAAGATAGGGAAGGCAATCAGGGACACATTCAACCTTTTGTAATACAAGGCCTTCTTATTAATGTGTGGGGATGAGACTTGTTATCACAAATGAGTCTCTTTATGTTCAGCCCAAATGATACAGTAACTGCACAAATGCTGGCTCAAGGTTATACACCAGGGAAAGGCTTGGGAAAAAATGAATCGGGCATTGTTCAAACTCTATTGCCTGAACCTAAACTTGATAGACCCGGACTGGGAAATTTATCCTAGTGTCCATTGACATTCCTGTACCCCACACAGATCGGATCACCTGGAAAGATAATACACCAGTGTGGGTTGATCAATGGCCTCTACCTTCTGAAAAATTACAAGCTGCTCAATTGTTAGTACAGGAACAATTTAAAGCAGGACATATTGTAGAAAGTACCTCACCATGGAATACTCCCATTTTTATTATCAAGAAAAAAAAATCAGGAAAATGGCATTTACTCCAAGATCTAAGAGCAATTAATAAAACCATGATTCCAATGGATGTCATTCATGTTGCTGAATTTGGTACTCTTAAATATGTGCATGTCACTGTTGACACGTTTAGTGGTTTCATTTTTGCCACGGCACAAACTGGAGAGGCCAGTAAACATGTTATTTCTCATGTTCTTACCATGCTCTCTGTTCTGGGTAAGCCTCAACAAATTAAAACAGATAATGGCCCGGGATATGCCAGAAATAATTTTGTCTTTTTTTGTAAACAACTCCTCATTAAACATGTCATGGGTATTCCATACAATTCCCAGGGACAAGGTATTGTTGAACATGCTCATCTTTCCTTGAAGAATATTCTCCAAAAACTAAAAAAGAGAGAGCTTTTACAAACCAAAGGCTCACCAAAAAACCTTCTAACACATACACTTTTTGTCCTAAATTTTCTAAAACTTGATAAAGATGGACACTCAGCTGCTGAGCGCTTCTGGCATTCAACTACTAAAACAAAATTTGCCACAGTTTTGTGGAAAGATCCACTAGACAATACATGGAATGATCCAGACCCTGTCCTCATCTGGGGCAGAGGGTCTGTCTGCATTTATTCCCCAAAAATGGCTGCTGCTCGTTGGTTACCAGAAAGATTGGTCAAACAAATTGATTCAAATGATAATAATTCATCCAGGGATGATAAAAACCCTGAGATACTTCTTTTTTCTTCTACAGATTAACAAAATGAAGATTCTTCTTAACTACCTGATCCCGTTTTGTCTCTTCAACACTATCGCTGCTGGTTTTGGCCCTGGCCCAACTCCAACTCCACAGACTATTGATTATAATATTCCTTGTACATGCCCCGGTGGTAAGATTACTCAAATTTCCTTCACACCACTCTCTTCAGTTATCTGCTCCGGATTCACTGCTTATCTCCACCCCAAGGATATCATGTATGTCCGTGCTTCATATGCTCAGCAGGTACCTCCTACTTGGTACTGCCTTGATATACCCACTATCTCTTCTACACCTCCTCAATACACCTGTACAATTTTCAAGTCTACACTTCACACTTCTTGTTACAATCACGTCATCACATGTGTTTATAGAAATAAAACCTACCTCACGTCTACACAAATTAAAACCTTTACAGGGACTACAGGCCTTTTGAGCCACATTCAAATACCCTGTACATCTGCCACCTTAGGAAAAACCTTTTGTTGGAATTTAATTGCTCCTCCCCACATCTCTGATGGGAGTGGACCTCAAGATAGAGTTAGACGACTTAAGGTACAAGAACATCTAAATGACATCACACAACAACTATATTCTAAGATATCGTATAATCCTCATGATGACCTTCTTGATAAACATACACACTCACTTCTTAATTTCACACTTGCCTTACTTAATATCTCTAAACCTACAATTGCTGAGGACTGTTGGCTCTGTCTTTGCCATGGTCCACAAATTCCATCAGCTCTTCCGATTGTCAACATGACTTATCTGGTCAATACCTCACATTGTTCGCCTACTTCACCTTTTCTGGTTCAGCCTGTCTTCCCTTCAAACAATAGTTGCCTTTATTCTCCCTTCCGTGCTCAGTCTGATGAGATTGTTCTTGGCTTCATTACATTCTCCGATTGTATTGATGATATATATTTCCCATTCTACTGATTTATGTGCTCCTCATAACACAATTTTTGTTTGTGGTACTAATTTGGCTTACACCTTTTTGCCCTAGCGCTGGGTAGGTTCTTGCACTCTTGCCATACTTATCCCTGACGTAGATATTATTAAAAGAAATTAACCGATTCTCATTCCTACCTTTGATTTTTTTTTTTTTTTTTTTTTTTTGGAGAGGTTTTTCGCTATAGGGCGCGTGCGCTCGCCAGACAGACAGAGAGAGACATAGAGACAGAAAGCGAGAAATCACCCCCCAGGGGGGATGGTCACGCCGCAATCCCTTCTCCTCCATTCTCCTCTCGGGATCTTGGGCACGCACGCACACGCGCCCGGCGTGAGTTGTAAGCCACCGGGTCCGAGACGCGAACCGCGGTCGACTACGTGGGAGTCCAGCGACATAGCCATTACGCTAACTGCTGGTTCCCCCTACCTTTGATTTTCTTCCAGATAATTCCAAACGTATTAGATCCAAGCGTGCTATACAGATTCTTCCTATTATTGCTACTCTAGGCTTTGCTGTGGCTACAGCTGCCAGCTCTGCTGGATTAGGATATTCCCTTCAGCTCAAACAATTTACTGATTCCCTTGTTTCTGATGTATACAAATTAGCTTCCTCTGTTACTTTTGTTCAAGATCAACTAGATTCCCTTGCAGAAGTCGTTCTCCAAAACAGACGTGGGTTAGAACTCCTTTTGGCAGAACAGGGAGGTTTCTGTCTTGTTTTACAGGAACGCTGCTGTTTTTACGCCAATAAGTCCAGCATCATTCATGACAAGCTCAACCAACTGCAGAAAAATCTTCTTGAAGGAAGAAAACAACTCACCGATAACCCCTTCTTCTGCATGAAATAGACTCCTCCCCATACTTGGTCCAATTGTGGGTTTATTGATTGTTTGCTCTTTGGGACCTGTTCTCTTTAATAAACTCATGGCTTTCCTTAAACGCAAAATCGATGACTCCATAAAAATACAGTCTATCCAAGTCCACTATCATAACCATAGCCTAAACATTGCTCCTGCCTGAGGCGTTAAATTGGTTAGCCAAAGATGGGTAAGAGAGTATGAGCCTATAACAGCTGTACAGTCCTCACACCTAAAACAGAAAATCCATCATCACAATGCAGTTCTCCAATGACGGGTAAGGATGGACGTGGCTCTAACAATAATTCCAACCTAAAACAGACACGATTCCCACAGACTTTTCTTCTCTCTTTAAAAAAATTTAAAAAAAAATATGTGGAGGGCGTTGCATATGGAAGCCATCTTGAGAGCTGTCTGCCATCTTAGAAACCTTAGGTTTCACTTCCTCATTGAGCAAACAATTTCTCAGAAATCATGTGACCAACTGTTCCTAGGCAATGGGAGAGATCCACCCACATCAATGATTGGCTCATACTGTTTTATCTCATCTGCATTTTGGGCAACCAATCGGTGCCCACCAGCCTGTTTATAAGCTTGCAATTCTTCCTTAATAAATGAGACTTGATCAGCACCTCATCTGGTCTCCATTCTGTGTGTCTGTGGGAATTCTGCCTGCCTGAACATAGAGTCCCCTTTTCACCTGTGGGAGGCTGCGCACCAGCGAGTCTGCTGAGGCCATTTTTCATGAGTCTCTTACTATTGCCATCTTAGGCTCAGAGAGCAAACAATTACCTCACCTTCAAAATCACACTCTGATTGGCCACTTCCCATAGCAAATCGGTGAGCTTAGAATTCCTCAGATTTGCATATCCGGGTACCTCATGATTGGTCCACAAAGCAACCAATCATAACCCACCTTTACTATCCGTCATTCAACCAATCACGGCCCACCAATGTGTATATAACCACGGTCCCTGGGCCATAATCGCCAGACAACACTGAAGACCCTGAAGAGTTGTGACACCGCATCATCTCCGGACGACCCTGAGCTGTGACACTGCGTCGTCTCCGGACGACCCTGAGCTGTGATGCTGTGTCGTCTCCGGACGGCCCAGAGCTGTGATGCCGTGTCATTTCCGGATGACCCTGAATACTGTGTTGTCTCCGTGCTGCCCGCAATAAAGAGATGACCCCGAAGAGACACTGTGTCGTATCCGTGCTGTGACAGTGCGCCGTTCGTCCCGTCTCTCACTCCTTCCCTCAGGGAACCTGTTCGACTGTCCTGCGGGTCGAGACACGTGGCGCCCAAACAGGGACTTGAGTACGAAGGATACAGTGAAGAGCTCCCGAGGAAGCTCCAGTGCAGAGCAAACCAGAAAAGCCAGCAGAAAACAGAGGGACGAAGAGAAGACGTCCTGGTAAGTATTTACTTACGTTTTATTTTAAGTACGGGTAATAATGGGACAAAAGCTTAGTCAGCACGAAATATCCGTTCAGAGCTTAATAGAAGCCCTTGCCATTATGGTTGTTAAGGGAGAGCAGATCATGCAAAATGATCAACCCCAGGAGGAGGCTATAGCCACCTCAGATCTAACCAAGGGTTCTAAAATTGAAAAAGAACAGGGAGAGGATCTTATTTCTGAAAAAGAACAGGGAGAGGATCTTATTTCCCTAGTGAGGAAGAAGTTAAAAGCCCTGAAAGAGAGACAAAACCTAAAAAATCTAAAAAACTAAAAAAGAAAAACAACCTTAAGGCTCTCCAAGAGCCAAAGAAAAATGAGTCATTATCTAGTTCAGAGGATGAAATCTTAGAGGCCAAGGCTAAAAAATGCAATAATCGAAAATGGCCGTCTGAAGAAATTTTAGAAACTGAGTCAGCTAAGTACAGTAATTCAAAATGGCCTCAGCAGACTCGCTGGTGCGCAGCCTCCCACATTCACCGACCTCACCCAGGTACCCGTTCAATTGTCCTGCGGGTCGGGGCAGGTATGTTGGTAGAAACTGGGCATAACTGGCTGTGGTAAGACCAGGCTATGCTGTGTTCAAAAGGAGTCTCCAGTCTCAAATCTGTAGCTGGCAAAGCTGAGCCCTCATCACCTCCAACCCTGGGTAGGAGTTCAGCAGCAGCAGGACCCCATTTTCCTAACATGTCCCTGTATGGAGAGTTATGCCAACTAGAGCTTTCTCTGGCCAACCCAGCATCTTCCTCAATCATGTGGTATGGACAAGAAAGTCACTGAGATATCCCTACAGGGGATCATGAGCTTTCTGCTGAAGAACTTCTGTGGTCTGTGGCACCATATTTTCAGAGGGCCAGTTTTCTACTGAGTTTTCTAAATAATGGGAAGCAGAGGCACAAACTTAAAAGCCTGTTCTCTTCATAAGGCAGGAAATAAAACCCACGTTTCTAGTTCACACCTGGTATTTCCTAATACCACTTTCCTCTCCTGAGTTCATAACATTATGAATTAAATGTCTCCCACATTGCATTATAAACAGACACAATATTTTAACAGTCATTTTTCCAGTGAGCACTAAGTACTTCTTTTCACAAGACTTGTGTGATTGTGCACATTTGACCTAAGGGGAAATTAGGGAAAAACTGCCTGAATCTCAGCTGTGCAAATCTGTGTGCTGCCCCTCCTTGTCTCTTCCCTAGGCACAGACATGCTTTATGATGCCTTAGATTGAGGTTCTTGTTTGAAGCCTTTAGAGGGTGACCTGTCTTCAACCTACCCTTTTATGTTTCCCAATTTTCTGGCTTCAGAACTGCTTGAGGCTGACTCATGAGATTCACAAAGGCCATGTCTCTCAGAGTATGGAGTGACTATCAGCCCCTAGTCATCTCCTCTATAAAAACTTGAGCTGAGGGATGGGACCTTTAAGGAGAGTAGCTGATTTGGGGGGACTAGAAGGTGTTCCTGGTGTACCTTTTACCTGAAAAGCTAACCATTTGGGATAATTATATCTTCTTTTCCCAGTCTTATTTTTCATTCCTTTCAGAGAGAGTGGTGCTGAGCCAATCTGCTGCTGATGTTGAGTGGACAAGATAGAAATAATTTCTGCCCTCTAGATTTTTTCAGTCTAGTGAAGGGAGAAAAATGACTCTAAATGACAAAGAAACCCACACAAGTATGGTTGCAAAATGTACGTCATGTGCACAGGGGGAAAAATTGGGGTTTCTTCAGAGCAAGGTCACTGGACACTTCAGTGAACAGGGTGGGTAAGGGGTGTTCCACATGATAGGATGTCCAAACTTGGCAACTGAGCCAGATGTGTCTGTCGGTTAAGTTAGCAGTTTTCCTCCCTGTAAATTGGAATTCAGAGTCTGTGTTTGACCTGTAATAGATAAAAGGGGGCATCATCTAACAAGAAGCGTGTTGTTTGGCCATTGGATGCTTCTCCAGAGCACAGACACACACTGAGTTTGTCATCTTGAAGATATTTCTAATGACTGAAATAATCTACCTCTTAGTTGTACAGGTGCTCAGAGTTTCTATTTGTTCATGGTTCAGTCCCAGTAGATTATGGTGTTTCTAGAAGTTTTTTCACACCATCAGTATTATCCAATTTATTGATGCACACTTAAAGAGTTCTTTATTTATGAGGCATACCATTCTTTCACCTACACTTTACTGTTATTATGCAGAAACCCTATTGATATGGCAGTAAAGTGTGGAGGCAGGGACAGTGTCCGGTGACTTATGATATCACCTTTTTTCAGATTTCTATGTCCCTGGACTATGGGTTTCCTAAGTATATGGCCTTAAACCTTCCTTAGTTAAGGAAGGAAGGAAGGAAGATTAGAGGGGATGCAATTGGATATCTCCCTTGCTTCAGGAGGTTTAGATCTGCAGTATGTTATGCATCAATAGCAGTGACAGTTTTTCCAGGTTCTGCAGTCATCTTAACAAAATTGTAGAGACATCCAGCACACTGTATTTAAAAAAATTAAAAAACAAAAAAAAGTTGTTACTGTTGCAGTATCTGGCACCAATTTTTAAAAAGTAACTTCTGAATCATCTAAAAAAAAACATTCTAGAACAACGTTATTAAAAACAACTCTGGTAAAGCACAGTCACCACTACATATCATGAAGCAGGTACTCGGTATTTTACATTCACAGAGGTATGATACAGTGCTGTTCTACATCTATAATATTAGAGAATACAATTACAAAGGCATAAATTGAGACTTGATTCCACTATTCCAGCAGAGGGCCCAAGGATGATATGACACACAGCTCTGTAAAGAAATCCTGAATAGATTTCCTTTCATTAGTGGCACAGTTCACTGCTCTTTATGAATATCAGCTAAAAAACATTAAAAAAAATATTCATCCAAAAAGCCCACCAACAAACCATTGGATGCATACAAAGATGACCAAGCAGAGGCTAGCAAGACTCATCCTAACTAGCATTTTACCAAATCTGTAATGTTTGAATGGTGAGAGCTCCATGGAACAAAGGAGATGCCAAGTAGTGATTTGAAGCTTCGAACCACAACCAAAACACAGAATCATTTCAAGTAAAAGCAGGAGTCACATTGCTCACTTGGATATGTTCAAGAATGCTGACATCAATATTGATTCATCTGCTCACTCATCCAGGAAGAAGGGGAGATCAGTTAATATTGTACTGTGATTGTGCTCAACTCCATCACTATGTTATAAAAATAGCAAGCTGCCATAATCAATATCAAATGTTTCAAATATTCTGTCACTTTTGGGGACCACCAGGTAGCATGTTGATTAAGGCATTGGATTCACTCATGGCCAGCTGTCATTTGAGTCCCTGAGTAAAGTGGTCTGAAAATCATACTGGGCATGTGTGTGTAAGTGCACAAAATCCTAAGAGAAGAATGGATAGTGGCATGGCCATTTCTCTTAGGGTGTGATTTCTCACTTTTCCTCTTTCTGTCTCTCTCAAGTGTGACCACACACCCTATAATGAAAACCAAAACCAAAAATAAACAAAAAAAAAGTCATGGGATAAACAGAGGCCATCCTGTGAGTGGCAGAGATGAGACCTATTCCCACCTGAAATTTTCCCTGGTAGCTGACTGTAGGAGGCATCTCCAGAGAATTTTACAACTTGCATTCTGAAAACATAATGTGACCCCTGCCTGGGCATAAGTTTAGGGAGTACAAGTCAGGACATATAAGAAGATCCATCAGGGCCAAGAGCCAACCAGGCTTCTGAGCCTCTAAAAGTGCTTCCTTAACCCCCACAAATGAGGATCCTTCCTTCTAACATTAGTGCCATTCTCAGTTGTCACTTCCATCTGCATGGAACGTCAAGAAGATAGGCCAGAGTCAAAAAAGTAAATAGTTCTAATAGAGGTTTATTTGGTGATACTGGGAGTGAGGTTAAAAGAAATATAAGTGTTCTAAGGATTACAATTGCATAATTATAAACATCAATTCAGGCCAGAAGCTGGCATGTAGATTTAGGAAGCTGGATTCCACATAGTCAATTTTGTGGGTCAAGTCTTGAACATGGCCAATAGAAAAATCACTTTTGGCATGTGTGCATGTATGCCTCAAATCCTGAGATTTGGGAGAATAGAATATAAGAAATTGTGCAATGGTCGTCCCCCTGGGAGATGTTTTCTCACTTTATCTCTCTCTAAATCTCCCTCTTCTTTTTCTCTCCAGTAAAGGCACAAGCTCTTAAAAATATCTTTTCTTTTCATTATTGTAGTTATTACTGTTATTTGTAGTTCATTTGTTGATTGCAGTCATGTTTGGCTCTGATATTGCACAGGAATGCATGCAGGAGAGAACTAATAAGTTTTTTGATGAAGGACAGCAGAAGACAACATTGCCAGAGGCCTGTATCCTGCCCACATTGACTCTTAAAGGGTCTTTTTGTGGTCAGGGCCCACTGGATACTCCAGGAGAGAGATGGCTCCACAAAAGTTGAGGTCCAAGTGAGTCCAGTTCTGCTCCAGCTGGTAGGGTAGAAAGGTTTCAGAGGAGCAGAGTCACACATTGAATACTTGGAGTGTTACAGGCAGAGCTATTGACATCTAGGGCCTCATCACCCCGAGAACTTTTATAAGGCAAAATCAGTCTCCCTGCCTATAGAGGGGAACTAGAAAAAAATTGGAAAAAAACAAAAATGTTGCTACTGAGTGTCATACAGTTTGATGTCTGGGTGTTCTTGTGTGGTTGACCCACACTGGCCAGTTTGCTTCTTGTAGTGGAGGGGCAGGCACTGTTGTGCTGTTGGCCTGCCCTGGTATCCAATTCCCAGGCGAGGAGAGCAACCATGATGGCTTCCCCATGTGTCTATAGGGCTGATAACTGATGCCTGGGCAGATTTTTGTTGCTCATCTCCTTCCTCACTATAAGGAAAACACACCCCAGCCATGCCATAAAGGGGCTTTGTCCCTATTATATGTAAGTGGAACTTCACCACCAGTTTTTGTTGGTATGAATATTCCAAACAAGACACTGTCAGTCTACATTGGAGTTCCCATCCACAAACCAGAAAGCTTGTTGTCATTTGAGAGCTATTTATAGGCCAGCCATGTGATGAGTCATGATCATTTTGCCAATAACACTGGGGATCCCATGTTTCCCAAGACCATTCTGAGCTCAAACATTTACTAAGAATTACAGAACACAGGAAACCTGTCTAACTCACAATCACAGGCTGTTACAGTGAAAGGATCCACATGAATATCAGCAAATGGAAAGATGCTTAGGCTGAAGTCCAGAAGAAGTCAGAGCAATCTTCCATGTGTCAACTTCCAGTGTAGCTACACAAACACATGTTAAATTCTTCTAGCAACAGTGCGTGATGTATTGCCAACTCAGGAATGTCACTCAAGCCTTGGTGTCAGTATTTTTATTGAGTGATATCTGGTATTGGGGTAAAATAACTCCATGGCTCATGCAATGGTTGTGACTGTCTCTAGGCCCCAGAACTCAAATAGCTACACTGAGGCCTGGAGCCTCAGGCATAAGAAAACATGATCAGGGAGGATATTCTAAGGACTCAGAGTAGTCTTCCCAAAACTAAGCTTCTAGGACAGACCTTTGGAATTTGCTGGTTCTCATATTCTGGACTGCTAAGTTAAGCCTTTACCATACAGTATTGTACAAGGGAGTGGGTCACTGGGGATCCCCTTAAAATTTTGCTTACTATGTTCTGAAACTACTTGATCAGAAATGTGCCATATTTTTTCCATGATTCATGGAGAGCAAAAATATTTTTTTTCCTGTGTGTGTGCAGCCTCACTCCCAGCTCACCATCACAGAGAAACACTGATCAGCACATATGTCACATTACCCATATGCATATTCTCTATAAATTACTTTACTAAACATATGTTGATGAAAATAAAAACAATTTTATTTAAGTTTTAGGGTTTTTTTTTGTTTGTTTGTTTGTTTGTTTTGTTTTTGTTTGTTTGTTTGTTTTTTGTCATTGTTATAGGATGTATGTGTGGAAGAGAGAGAGAGAAAGGGGTAAAGTAAAAAATCACCCCCGCATAGAGGGCCTTTTCACAATCCCTTCTTTTTCATTCTCCTCTTGGGATTTTGTGCACACATGCCAAGCATATTTTCCAAGCTGCTAGGTCTGGGACTTTAACCCTGCACTCTTCCATGACAGATCCAGCTGCCTTATCCACCATGCCACCTGGCTGAGTCAAAAAGTAACATTTTAAAATCTTATTTATTTGTATGTTGCATTGGCAAGGGAAACTGAGATACAGAGAAAGATACAGACCACACCCACACCAAGATCTTGATGCCATAATTCATCCCTAGCCCTAACCAGCCCGATATGAGAGGTACACATAATCCCAGTGTGCTCAGCTGTATCTCAGGCACTGCCATTTACTTATTGAAAGACATTTTAGTGTGGTTTGAGTATACTATCAAATAAAGATTATTTTACTATCAAATAAAAAGCATTTTATATACTTTGTAAATGATTTGTAAAATCAAATGCTTTTGAAAATCAGTGTGTTGAGATTTAGTATCAAGTTCAATTTTACCTTTGAATACTTCTTTAAAGAATTATTTATTTAATTTTAATTATTATGTTTTTTTAAAATTATTTTTAAATTTGACCTGAAAGAGTGAGAGAGAAAAAGCAAGCCACCAGGTTTGGGACTTGAATTACAGTTAGCCATGTGGAAGTCCAGTGCCTTAACCACCATGCTGCATGCTGGCTCTTTAATTCTTCATGATCTAAGTCAGACTAAGTTATATTTTATAATTACCTTCAGTCAACTGTTCAAAATCACACAAAAACTAGACTTTCAGTATATGTGCTGTTGTTGCTTTTATCAACTTATTTGAAAGATTAAGCTAAATGTTATCAGCATAGATTTGTAAAATATGTCATCATAAGACTTAAAATAAGTAAAAGCCAAATGACAAATTAAAAAAGAGTGAAAGGAGAAAGCAGCGAGAAATAAAGAAAGAAAAACAAGATAAATTAAAGGGAAACAAAGGAAATATTACAGGAGCCATGCCCAAACCCAAGAAACTAGGTCAGCCCAGAGATGCCTTCCAAGGCTTCTTTTTTCTGCCTAAGGATCTTCAAGCTTTCTGAAGGAGACATAGGGACTTGTGAGACCCACCCAATGATGGAAACACTTACAGAATCATGGCCAGATCGGGCATTCTACCCACATCTCACTAGCCTCCCAGGACTTTGCTGATCTTCTGCTGAGGTACAGCCCCACTCCTCTGCAGCCACAGCAGGAGGAGGAACAGTGATCATGCTCAAGGGACTTGCAGGGACCTTCCTGGGTAGTCTTTGATAGCAGGCACCGTTGCAAACTATTGACTCAGAATACAGTTAATTTTTTGTTTGTTTTTAAGTTTTGCTGGAGATAGATAGATAGATAGAGAGAGAGAGAGAGAGAGAATGAGAAAGCACTCATTAAGGGTTACGGGCAAGTCACAATCCCTTTGTAATCTTTCTGTTTGTACTATTTTTGGTATGCATGGACACATGGCATTTTTTAAGCCATCTAGTCAGGGACTTGAACCACGTAGTTGTCAATGTGGGATCCAGCACCTTCATCATGCCACCTGCTAGCTCAGCATTTTTTTTTAGGAGAAACATTGTGTGTCCCCACTTAATATATACTGAGTGTCCTCACTGCATGACTGAAACTTATTGACTAAAGGTCATAGAAACACAAAAAATGGTTGTGAATACCAGATATAGTGCGGAAAGAGGGTGAGAGAAAGAGTAGAGTCTGAGGAAGGACATTTAGAAGAAAAAGAGAGGCAAAGCAGTAATGGGACAAATAAATGGGGAATTATCTGTTGAAAATAACTTTATAGTATTATCAACTTGACAAGGGAAAATATACACGTGTTGGAATATTCACCTTGCAAGCTAAATAACATGATTGAACGTATAAAAGAACTTGAAATAAAACAAAAATAGTTTCCAAATAGCCAGCAGGTGGTGTGGTGGTTCAGCATGACCCATTATGATGTGAGGTTTCAACGTGGCAGCTTATAAATCACATTGAGCACATGTATGTGTGTGTGTGAGGGAGAAAGAGAGCATGTGTGTGTGTGTGTGTGTGTGTGTGTGTGTGTGTCTGTGTGCTCAAAATCCTTAGGAGAGAATAGAGTAGATGGGATTGTGATATGGCTAGGCTCTGAGGGGTGATTTCTCAATTCCCTCTCTCTGTTTCTGTTTATTTGGTGAGAATGTGTGCATTATGGCAACCTTCCACAAAACAAAAACACAAGACTGATTCAAAGTTTATTCTTTTCATGAGTAAAAGAGACAAAAGTAGGAATAGAGAGATCCATAGAGAAACAGGCACTCCCAAAGACTCTCAACACATTATCTACCCTCAGCTGCATCCAGCCCCACATTGTGGGTACAAGTATGCCCAGCACACTTAGGGAAGTCTCAAGATGTAAACTCTAAACCTTCCCATGTAAGTTAACCTTGCAGTGTGTCATGATTTATCACTTCACATTTGTTATTTTTTGCCCCATAGAAAATGGTAATTCTAACAAGGGTAAAGTGAAATCCCATTGTAATTTGGATCTATATTTTGTTGGTAATCAGTGATAATGAGTATTTTTTCACATACTTGGCCATTGTATGTCTTCTTCAGAAATGTTCATTCATGTCTTGATTTAATTTTGTAATCAGGGTTTTGTTTTGTTTTCTTTTGCTTTTGGTTTTATCGACTTTCTTATTTTTTTCTCTCTCTATTTTTTTTCTTTTTTTGAGAAGTTTTTGCTATAGGGCGCATGCGCTCACCAGAAAGACAGAGAGAGACCGAGAGACAGAAAGCGAAAAATCACCCCCCAGGGGGGATGGCCACACTGCAATCCCTTCTCCTCCATTCTCCTCTCAGGATCTTGGACATGCATGCACACGCACCCAGCATGAGATTAAGCGACCGGGTCTGGGACTCAAACCGCGCTTGGCTACATAGGAGTTTAGCGACATAGTTGTTACGCTAACTGCTGGTCCCTATTGACTTTCTTATATACTCTGAATATTAATCCTTCCCTAGGTGAAGAGATTGAAAATACATTCACCCTCTCCTGAAGCATGTCTCTTCACCCTGTTGATTATTTGCTATGCAGAATCATTTTAGTTTCCTATAATATCAGGTGTAGTTTTTTGCTTTCATTGCCTCTGATTTTCAGGTCTTCTTTTAAAAATTTGTGCCCAGAACAATACCTGAGGTATTTCTTCTATTTTTTTTCTTTTATTTTTCTTTCTCAGATTAATTAAATTCACACTTTACATAAAGTCCCCATTATGATGTATACAATATACATATATATATATAGTTTTCAACAGAGAACTCTACATTTTTTTGGTGTTAAATGTTTCTTCCCTTTGCCCCTCTCGCCCACTCTCTACCACCCACTCTCTACCACCCACTCCCCTCCCTTACAGCCTCTGGTATCTACATTTATCCTTTCCACTATCATATCTTCAGGTCTTTCTCCTTCTGCCAGAGTGCAGATATATTTTTTTTTCATTCCACATCTTTACAGTGTATAACATGGTTTATCCCAGCATGAGTACAGTGCACATTAGTCAAGACAATGATATTACCATATACATTATCATCAACAGACAACTTTTCATTTTTGTGTCTATTAAGTGTTATGTTTGTTCCCTGAATCCCTCCCTTCTGCCCTCTATTACTCATTCCCATTACCTCTCCCATACTGTCTCTAGTATCTGCAGTTGCCATCCCTGCTATTATACCTTCCAGTTCTTTCTGTTTTTTTTTTTCAATTATCAGCTCATAAAGTTTTTAACAATAGGGAACATAGATTCTATTCAGGATTGGATTAAGTGTGGGTCTCGTGCAGTTCCGCAATTGTAGGTGAGTCTCCATGGAATACAGTTTCAGGAAAGCGGTTCTGGTAAGCAGAGATGGTTATCAGTTGATGCGGCACAGCATCCATCTTGTGATTACTGGGAATGGTGTTGTGGAGATCTGCAGCGTGAGTCATCCTCGGGTATCTGGCTTCCTTAAGAATGGTAGAGTAGTTCTTGTTTTTCCCTGAGGTAATGCAGGGCTGGTAACCATCATCTTCTCATTGTCCCTAGGCAGAGAAAATCCTCCTATACAATATATTTCTCAATTGGTTTAAGACAGCTAAAGTTTCTTTCTGTTGCTTATAGTTGCAAGTTCTTAATCCTTGTTTTCGGCATCAGTTTGCCACCTGCGGCCGGCGGCCATGCGCAGGCCTGGTGGCCACGCACAGGCGCAGGCGCAGGCCCGGTGGCCAGGCGCAGGCCTGGCAGCCACGCACAGGCCTGGCGGCCACATGCAGACCCGGTGGCCACGTGCAGGCCCAGTGGCCACGTGCAGGCACAGGCCTGGCAGCCATGCGCAGGTCCGGCAGCCACACACCAGCCCCGAGCGCGCAAATGTGTGCTGGACCCAGTGCCACCTCCCGCTCGCTCACCTGGCCAGGGAAAGGAAGGACGGCAACCTCGGCTGGTCTGCACCGCCGGCCCGTGTTGGCGCTGAGCACAGGACACACCCAGTGTTGGAGAGGCAGCAGGGGCCGGGCAGTCTGGGCTGCGGCACTCAGGCCCAGTGGCCACGTGCAGGCACAGGCCTGGCAGCCATGCGCAGGCCCGGCAGCCACACACCAGCCCCGAGCGCGCAAATGTGCGCTGGACCCAGTGCCACCTCCCGCTCGCTCACCTGGCCAGAGAAAGGAAGGACGGCAACCTCGGCCGGTCTGCACCGCCGGCCCGTGTTGGCGCTGAGCACAGGACACACCCAGTGTTGGAGAGGCAGCGGGGGCCGGGCAGTCCAGGCTGCAGCACGCGGAGCAGAGCCCTGGCCGGGCCGGCACACGTGGCCAGGCCAGCACTCCAAGCAGAGCCCCGGCCGCGGCATGTGGAGCAGAACCCCGGCCGGGCTGGCCCTCCGGCCACGGCATGTGGAGCAGAGCCCCGGCCGCGGCACGCGGAGCAGAGCCCCGGCCGGGTCGGCACGCACGGCCAGGCTGGCACACGAAGCAGAGCCCCGGCCGGGTCGGCACGCGCGGCCAGGCTGGCACGCGAAGCAGAGCCCCGGCCGTACAGGCCCGGCCAGCACGCGAAGCAGAGCCCCGCATACCCAGTGGCGCAGGCACCCTTCTATTTCTTTTTTTGTCTGTAGTCTTATTTTATGTCTTACACTTAAGGTTTTTTTTTTAAAATATGCATTATTTATTTATTTATTTAAACATTTTTCCACATTTACTTTACATATCAAAAAAATTTAACTTATACTCCATAGTTCTTGACAGTTAATAATCATCTTTCAAAATTTTAAAATACTGAATTTTAAAGATAATATTCAAAATATTTCTTATAATTTTGTATAATTTTGTTTGTGACTCTATAACAACAGAAACAGTATGGTTTTAAATATTTTTGAAAAAATATTTACATGTCAACTACTCAAATTGTGGAAAAGCAAATGCCCAGCCTACTAGTCACACATAAACCTTCTCAATTCAGCCCTGCACAAGTATTCTGTGATATACCATCTGCTAGCAAAGATCAGTCTCTTTTTTTGCCTTCAGTCTTTCTCAAAATAATCCTCTGGCATGGTTGCTCTTTTGCAATCTCTACTGATTACAATGCTGAGCTGGAATGGTCCAGGTTATTTTATGTTATAAATTCTTTCATATATCTTCTCTAATCCTCTCTGCCTGGCAGAACTATTTATTATACCAGACCATCTTTCTAAGAGCTTCTGTTAGCTTACTTGAAATCCACCTTAGTTCTGTAGTTCTCTGATTAATCTTCAGATATGACATTCCAGTCAAAGTCTTGTCCAATAATGAGTATTTCCAATTTCTGAATCAATGCAACAGGCATTATTGACTTATGCAAATAACCCTTCTGCCACAAAATAAGAATATTCCCAAATATTTTTCAATTCCAGAGGGGTCATAAAGGAAGAAAAGTTTATGTTTCTATTTAAAGAAACAAACACGAAAAATATTTTAACAAGTTGCTGAACCTATCAACAACTCAAAGAAAGTAAACTGTTTAAATTGGGAAAACAAAGCATAGTAAAAAAAAAATCAGTAATGTTTTACTCAAAAATTATAAAATTCTATTTAGTCAGTTCAGTCTTATGTTCAAACTCTCTTCTGTTGAATATACAATGTTGCTGTGGTCCAATCTTTTCATTTAAATCCTGGAAGTTAACATTCTATGTTGTTATGATTTTTTTTTTTTGTCCCTAGCATTAAATTTGTAATTTTCTTGGTTGCCTTTTGTTCTCTTATTACCGTATGTGTCTTTAGTTTTACTGGTCGAGCACTTCTTTCAGAACTTCTTGAAGAGTGGGTCTGCTACTGGCAACTTCTTTCAAGTCTTGTTTATCTGAGAATGTTTTTATTCTTTCTTTTCATATAAAAGATAATCTTGCCAGGTATAGTATTCTTGGTTGAAACTGTTTTTCACTTAACACTGAATATATTTTCCTATTCTTTCCTTGCTCACATTGTTTCTGGTGAGAGGTCTGAGGTTAGCCTGATAGGATAACCTTTATAAGTAACCTGACATTTATCTCTTGCAAATTTTAGTATCTTGTCTTTATCTGTAGATTTGACCAGTCTGGCTATGATGTGCCTTGGAGAAGATTTTCTTGAGTTGAGTCTATTAGGGACCCTTTGTACTTCTTGGGTCTGGATGTTTGAATGCCTCTTTAGATTTGGAGGATTTTCTTCCAAGATTTCATGGAATGAATTATTGATGCCTTTATTAGTTTCTGTTTGGGTGCTTAATGCCATCTATTATTTCTTGTGTAGTATTCCCATTTTGGGGGTTATTTTCTCAGTTTTTTTGGTTGTTTTTTCTAGATCAGAGGTTTTGCTTTCAACATCTGAGATTAGATTTTCTGCATGAACTAATCTGCTTTTAATACTTTTGAGGGACGTTTTGATTTCTTGAAAGGCAGCCTTCATCTCTAATAGCTCCATTTGATTATTTTTTATGGTATGTATTTTCTCTTTCAGACCATGAAAGAACTTCAACACCTCCTGGAACTCATTGTCTCTTCTCCTGCATCTTCTGGAGTTCATTATCTCTCAGCTCTTGCATCTCATTTAGTTTTCTCACTATGAGTATGCAGAAGTCTTTATCAGACATTTTCAATAATTCTATTGTACTTTCTGTAGATGATGAGGTATTGTTCTTTTCCCTTAAGGGGGAGATATTCTCTTCATTTCTCATATTTCTTGTGCCTCTGTGGTTGTTTCTTTTCCCTTAAGGGGGAGATATTCTCTTCATTTCTCATATTTCTTGTGCCTCTGTGGTTGTTTCTGATCATTCTGTGACAAAATCTCTCCTCCACAGTGCTTAGCAATGTGGTATCAACAGTAAGATTAGGAGTTCAGATTTATAGAAAAAAATTTCTTCATTAAAGCAGGAGGTTCAATAAACGTTGAGGATTTCAATGAATCTTGTCCGAATATTTTGGGAGTCTAGGAGATGGGTTTAGAGCATGGCTTCCCTGAACACACCAGGACACACCTCAGCTTTAAAATGACTTCTTGTCTGAATATTTTGGGAGTCTAGGAGATGGGTTTAGAGCATGGCTTCCCTGAACACACCAGGACACAGCTAAGCTTTAAGATGGCTTCTGAAATTAATAAGTGAAAGAAAAGGCCCAAGCTGAGGAGAGATGCTTAAAATTTTTTTTAAAAAAATTAAAAAATTTAAAGAGAGAGAGAGCACAAGACAGACAGAAATGGACAGAGAGCATGAGACAGACCCATTTAAGTTTGTAAACTGTTCTTTCTGACATGGATAGTCACTATCCTCAGCACCATTTATTGAAGTACTGTTCTTTCCTTAGTCTATGTTCTTGGCATCATTTTTGAATTTCAGAAGCCAGCGGTTGGCACAGTGGTTGAGAGCACTGGACTGCCACATGATGGACAGCAGTTTGAGCCCCAGATCTGGTGTCTTGCTTTCTCACTCTCCCTGACTCTTTGTTCAAATTAAAATAAATTATAGTCATCAAAATAATACATTAAGCTAAGGAAAGCAAGACCATTCTAGAAGAGAGAGAGATACACACCAATAAGCAAGATATGGAAGTAAAGACATTATTCCTGATTATATAGAAGTGAAAAGCTTTCTAAGATAACACAATATATACTAAATAATTTAAAAAATTTGCCATTAATCAAAACCTGTAATGTAAGAAATACCTATTAATCTAAGATACTAACCATAGTTGAAAGCATAACTTTCAAAGATTAGATGCATGCAATGATTGTTTTAAAAATGAATTTAAGAAGTCAGCCATTTTAAATTATTTTATAATATAAGAATATAAAGGCAGCACCTTTTTCGCTCAAAACCCTAAAATTGTGATACATTCTCATGATATGGACTTTATACTTTACTTTGAACCTCTTCTGTTTTTTAAACCTTTCCAAGAATTCTTATCATGCCTTATCAAAATAATATAGCACTTGGGGGCAAAGATGCAACCTAGAAGCCTTTCACTGGATGCCAAAATTGAGAAGACCTCCACAGCCACCATGAATTTCCCCTTGGTGCTAGTGGTAGACAAGAACTAGTGTGATCCAGACACTGCAGAACACCAGCATGCTGAATGTGAGGAACTTAGCTTCATTGAGTGTGTCAGGTAGGTTCCTGACCAGGAAAGCCACCATGAAGCTTCCCAGAGCCAAGAAACCCAGGTAGCCCAGGACACAGTAGAAGGCAGTGACTGAGCCCTTTTTGCACACTATGAGGAGGTTTCTGGGTTCAGAATGTGATTCGATGTCAACAAAAGGGGGAGAAGTTTCCAGTCAAATTACACAGATAATCATTTGAAACACAGAGCAAATGGGAATGTCAGAGTTGGAAACCCCTGATAGCAGCAAACACCTCATTGTTCTTCCAGGCTTCATGGCTTTAAATGCCAGAATCACAATAATGATTTTGACCAAAACAGTGGAAACAACCACGGTGAACACAAGGTCAAATGTGACTTGTTGGAGGACACAGATGGCTTCGTTAGGATGGCCAATGAAGAGCAAGGAGCAGAGGAGGCATGGCAGGAAGGAGATGAGCAGAATAAAGCTGAGAGCCTGATTGTTGGCCTTGACAATGGGAGTGTCACTGTGCTTCACAAAAATCCCCAAAACTACAGCCGTGAGGACAGAGAAGCACAGAGCTCTGCAGGCCATGGCTGTCCCTAAAACATTCTCAAACAGCAAGAATGTCACAGGCTTGGGGAGGCAGTGAGTTCTTTCACTGTTTGTATACTCTTGGGCTGGGCACTGGACATCCTGTTTTGCATCTGTTGACAAAACAATGATCCAGCATTTCAATTTCACAAATTAATTGTCATGTTAAAGGAAATGGTCTCTTTTGTGTACTTTTCCATAGATAAAGTCCCTGAGATAATACCAAGGTATACCAAATTAAGAGCCTATTTTGATGACATGGGGGAATTCATTTAGCTTCAGGTGGCACCAAAGTGATTTAAAACTGGATATCAGCATATGAGGATCTTTGTTGACCCATCTTGTGGCTCTGAATGATGCTATCAAAGATGAGAATTTATTCCAGATCTCTTCTCTACTCTCTCCTGAGTTTTTCTTATGATAAACCTTATCTTTTCATGGCTTATTATATTTGTTCATTACAACAGAAATAAAGTTTTTCATTAATATGCAGAGAAAAATAATTTTTTCTTGTTCTCTTAGATGTCTTCTCTCTCTATCCTAATTTCAACTGACTTTATCTTGTATATAACTTGTCATTTTTTGTACCTACTTTTCTTATTGTACATTATAATTTTTCATAAACAATATTATCAATAAATAGTCCTATGTAAATGTTGAAATCAGGTTTACTTTATTTTTTGTAGTAGTTTTTGCCTTAAGGCATGTGTGCTTGCCAGAGAGAGAGAGAAAGAGACAGACACAATGAGAGAAAAAGTGATAAATCGCCTTCAGAAAGTATGGTCATGTTGCCATCCCTTTTTCTCCATTCCCTTCCCAGGATCTTTGGCATGTATGTACACCTGCCTGGCATGAGTTTCAAAGCACTGTGTTCAGGACTTGAACTGCATATGGCCATGAGGAAGTCCAGCAACAAACCACTATGACAATTCCAGGTCCCATAAAACTGTGTTAATTTAAAACATTTAAGTCTTGAATGGAATTTTATTGCCATTATATAGCTATTGTTTGATGAATTGATATTATAATTACATGATAGAAGGATGGAATGTTCTTTCTGAGGTATTCATTTATATACATTTGAAAGCATAGTTTGTAACTCTCTTTTTTTTGAGAGGCTGGTAATTTTTTTTGCCTTTATACATTATATGGTTTCTGTTGGACATACTCTCTTCTATTGTTATGTATCAGGAAAGCAGCCACAGAGATTATTGAAATTAACAAGTATGTCTGCATTTTAATTACTTTTGTTCTTTTTAGAAAAATAGGTGGTGTGCCTAATCTTTATCAAGTATTTATTTACATTTGGCAATATTGAGGCAATATTATTGGGGTGTTGAAAAAGTCATTTTTTTTTTCTCTCTTGAAACCCCTGCATTCCCTTGTTAACACCTAGCTCTCCTTCTGCCCCCAGACCATCCGGGACTGCCAGAAGGCAATAGGCGCTCCTGCAAGCCTCTGGCCGGCAAGGGACACTGAGGGAGGGTCACCTCTGACCCCCACCTCACTTCCAGACCCCCAGGCCCCAGACTCCACCTTCTAGACCATCCGGGACTGCCAGAAGGCAATAGGCGCTCCTGCAAGCCTCTGGCCGGCAAGGGACACTGAGGGAGGGTCACCTCTGACCCCCACCTCACTTCCAGACCCCCAGGCCCCAGACTCCACCTTCTAGACCATCCGGGACTGCCAGAAGGCAATAGGCGCTCCTGCAAGCCTCTGGCCGGCAAGGGACACTGAGGGAGGGTCACCTCTGACCCCCACCTCACTTCCAGACCCCCAGGCCCCAGACTCCACCTTCTAGACCATCCGGGACTGCCAGAAGGCAATAGGCGCTCCTGCAAGCCTCTGGCCGGCAAGGGACACTGAGGGAGGGTCACCTCTGACCCCCACCTCACTTCCAGACCCCCAGGCCCCAGACTCCACCTTCTAGACCATCCGGGACTGCCAGAAGGCAATAGGCGCTCCTGCAAGCCTCTGGCCGGCAAGGGACACTGAGGGAGGGTCACCTCTGACCCCCACCTCACTTCCAGACCCCCAGGCCCCAGACTCCACCTTCTAGACCATCCGGGACTGCCAGAAGGCAATAGGCGCTCCTGCAAGCCTCTGGCCGGCAAGGGACACTGAGGGAGGGTCACCTCTGACCCCCACCTCACTTCCAGACCCCCAGGCCCCAGACTCCACCTTCTAGACCATCCGGGACTGCCAGAAGGCAATAGGCGCTCCTGCAAGCCTCTGGCCGGCAAGGGACACTGAGGGAGGGTCACCTCTGACCCCCACCTCACTTCCAGACCCCCAGGCCCCAGACTCCACCTTCTAGACCATCCGGGACTGCCAGAAGGCAATAGGCGCTCCTGCAAGCCTCTGGCCGGCAAGGGACACTGAGGGAGGGTCACCTCTGACCCCCACCTCACTTCCAGACCCCCAGGCCCCAGACTCCACCTTCTAGACCATCCGGGACTGCCAGAAGGCAATAGGCGCTCCTGCAAGCCTCTGGCCGGCAAGGGACACTGAGGGAGGGTCACCTCTGACCCCCACCTCACTTCCAGACCCCCAGGCCCCAGACTCCACCTTCTAGACCATCCGGGACTGCCAGAAGGCAATAGGCGCTCCTGCAAGCCTCTGGCCGGCAAGGGACACTGAGGGAGGGTCACCTCTGACCCCCACCTCACTTCCAGACCCCCAGGCCCCAGACTCCACCTTCTAGACCATCCGGGACTGCCAGAAGGCAATAGGCGCTCCTGCAAGCCTCTGGCCGGCAAGGGACACTGAGGGAGGGTCACCTCTGACCCCCACCTCACTTCCAGACCCCCAGGCCCCAGACTCCACCTTCTAGACCATCCGGGACTGCCAGAAGGCAATAGGCGCTCCTGCAAGCCCTCTGGCCGGCAAGGGACACTGAGGGAGGGTCACCTCTGACCCCCACCTCACTTCCAGACCCCCAGGCCCCAGACTCCACCTTCTAGACCATCCGGGACTGCCAGAAGGCAATAGGCGCTCCTGCAAGCCTCTGGCCGGCAAGGGACACTGAGGGAGGGTCACCTCTGACCCCCACCTCACTTCCAGACCCCCAGGCCCCAGACTCCACCTTCTAGACCATCCGGGACTGCCAGAAGGCAATAGGCGCTCCTGCAAGCCTCTGGCCGGCAAGGGACACTGAGGGAGGGTCACCTCTGACCCCCACCTCACTTCCAGACCCCCAGGCCCCAGACTCCACCTTCTAGACCATCCGGGACTGCCAGAAGGCAATAGGCGCTCCTGCAAGCCTCTGGCCGGCAAGGGACACTGAGGGAGGGTCACCTCTGACCCCCACCTCACTTCCAGACCCCCAGGCCCCAGACTCCACCTTCTAGACCATCCGGGACTGCCAGAAGGCAATAGGCGCTCCTGCAAGCCTCTGGCCGGCAAGGGACACTGAGGGAGGGTCACCTCTGACCCCCACCTCACTTCCAGACCCCCAGGCCCCAGACTCCACCTTCTAGACCATCCGGGACTGCCAGAAGGCAATAGGCGCTCCTGCAAGCCTCTGGCCGGCAAGGGACACTGAGGGAGGGTCACCTCTGACCCCCACCTCACTTCCAGACCCCCAGGCCCCAGACTCCACCTTCTAGACCATCCGGGACTGCCAGAAGGCAATAGGCGCTCCTGCAAGCCTCTGGCCGGCAAGGGACACTGAGGGAGGGTCACCTCTGACCCCCACCTCACTTCCAGACCCCCAGGCCCCAGACTCCACCTTCTAGACCATCCGGGACTGCCAGAAGGCAATAGGCGCTCCTGCAAGCCTCTGGCCGGCAAGGGACACTGAGGGAGGGTCACCTCTGACCCCCACCTCACTTCCAGACCCCCAGGCCCCAGACTCCACCTTCTAGACCATCCGGGACTGCCAGAAGGCAATAGGCGCTCCTGCAAGCCTCTGGCCGGCAAGGGACACTGAGGGAGGGTCACCTCTGACCCCCACCTCACTTCCAGACCCCCAGGCCCCAGACTCCACCTTCTAGACCATCCGGGACTGCCAGAAGGCAATAGGCGCTCCTGCAAGCCTCTGGCCGGCAAGGGACACTGAGGGAGGGTCACCTCTGACCCCCACCTCACTTCCAGACCCCCAGGCCCCAGACTCCACCTTCTAGACCATCCGGGACTGCCAGAAGGCAATAGGCGCTCCTGCAAGCCTCTGGCCGGCAAGGGACACTGAGGGAGGGTCACCTCTGACCCCCACCTCACTTCCAGACCCCCAGGCCCCAGACTCCACCTTCTAGACCATCCGGGACTGCCAGAAGGCAATAGGCGCTCCTGCAAGCCTCTGGCCGGCAAGGGACACTGAGGGAGGGTCACCTCTGACCCCCACCTCACTTCCAGACCCCCAGGCCCCAGACTCCACCTTCTAGACCATCCGGGACTGCCAGAAGGCAATAGGCGCTCCTGCAAGCCTCTGGCCGGCAAGGGACACTGAGGGAGGGTCACCTCTGACCCCCACCTCACTTCCAGACCCCCAGGCCCCAGACTCCACCTTCTAGACCATCCGGGACTGCCAGAAGGCAATAGGCGCTCCTGCAAGCCTCTGGCCGGCAAGGGACACTGAGGGAGGGTCACCTCTGACCCCCACCTCACTTCCAGACCCCCAGGCCCCAGACTCCACCTTCTAGACCATCCGGGACTGCCAGAAGGGCAATAGGCGCTCCTGCAAGCCTCTGGCCGGCAAGGGACACTGAGGGAGGGTCACCTCTGACCCCCACCTCACTTCCAGACCCCCAGGCCCCAGACTCCACCTTCTAGACCATCCGGGACTGCCAGAAGGCAATAGGCGCTCCTGCAAGCCTCTGGCCGGCAAGGGACACTGAGGGAGGGTCACCTCTGACCCCCACCTCACTTCCAGACCCCCAGGCCCCAGACTCCACCTTCTAGACCATCCGGGACTGCCAGAAGGCAATAGGCGCTCCTGCAAGCCTCTGGCCGGCAAGGGACACTGAGGGAGGGTCACCTCTGACCCCCACCTCACTTCCAGACCCCCAGGCCCCAGACTCCACCTTCTAGACCATCCGGGACTGCCAGAAGGCAATAGGCGCTCCTGCAAGCCTCTGGCCGGCAAGGGACACTGAGGGAGGGTCACCTCTGACCCCCCACCTCACTTCCAGACCCCCCAGGCCCCAGACTCCACCTTCTAGACCATCCGGGACTGCCAGAAGGCAATAGGCGCTCCTGCAAGCCTCTGGCCGGCAAGGGACACTGAGGGAGGGTCACCTCTGACCCCCCACCTCACTTCCAGACCCCCAGGCCCCAGACTCCACCTTCTAGACCATCCGGGACTGCCAGAAGGCAATAGGCGCTCCTGCAAGCCTCTGGCCGGCAAGGGACACTGAGGGAGGGTCACCTCTGACCCCCACCTCACTTCCAGACCCCCAGGCCCCAGACTCCACCTTCTAGACCATCCGGGGACTGCCAGAAGGCAATAGGCGCTCCTGCAAGCCTCTGGCCGGCAAGGGACACTGAGGGAGGGTCACCTCTGACCCCCACCTCACTTCCAGACCCCCAGGCCCCAGACTCCACCTTCTAGACCATCCGGGACTGCCAGAAGGCAATAGGCGCTCCTGCAAGCCTCTGGCCGGCAAGGGACACTGAGGGAGGGTCACCTCTGACCCCCACCTCACTTCCAGACCCCCAGGCCCCAGACTCCACCTTCTAGACCATCCGGGACTGCCAGAAGGCAATAGGCGCTCCTGCAAGCCTCTGGCCGGCAAGGGACACTGAGGGAGGGTCACCTCTGACCCCCACCTCACTTCCAGACCCCCAGGCCCCAGACTCCACCTTCTAGACCATCCGGGACTGCCAGAAGGCAATAGGCGCTCCTGCAAGCCTCTGGCCGGCAAGGGACACTGAGGGAGGGTCACCTCTGACCCCCACCTCACTTCCAGACCCCCAGGCCCCAGACTCCACCTTCTAGACCATCCGGGACTGCCAGAAGGCAATAGGCGCTCCTGCAAGCCTCTGGCCGGCAAGGGACACTGAGGGAGGGTCACCTCTGACCCCCACCTCACTTCCAGACCCCCAGGCCCCAGACTCCACCTTCTAGACCATCCGGGACTGCCAGAAGGCAATAGGCGCTCCTGCAAGCCTCTGGCCGGCAAGGGACACTGAGGGAGGGTCACCTCTGACCCCCACCTCACTTCCAGACCCCCAGGCCCCAGACTCCACCTTCTAGACCATCCGGGGACTGCCAGAAGGCAATAGGCGCTCCTGCAAGCCTCTGGCCGGCAAGGGGACACTGAGGGAGGGTCACCTCTGACCCCCCACCTCACTTCCAGACCCCCAGGCCCCAGACTCCACCTTCTAGACCATCCGGGACTGCCAGAAGGCAATAGGCGCTCCTGCAAGCCTCTGGCCGGCAAGGGACACTGAGGGAGGGTCACCTCTGACCCCCACCTCACTTCCAGACCCCCAGGCCCCAGACTCCACCTTCTAGACCATCCGGGACTGCCAGAAGGCAATAGGCGCTCCTGCAAGCCTCTGGCCGGCAAGGGGACACTGAGGGAGGGGTCACCTCTGACCCCCACCTCACTTCCAGACCCCCAGGCCCCCAGACTCCACCTTCTAGACCATCCGGGACTGCCAGAAGGCAATAGGCGCTCCTGCAAGCCTCTGGCCGGCAAGGGACACTGAGGGAGGGTCACCTCTGACCCCCACCTCACTTCCAGACCCCCAGGCCCCAGACTCCACCTTCTAGACCATCCGGGACTGCCAGAAGGCAATAGGCGCTCCTGCAAGCCTCTGGCCGGCAAGGGACACTGAGGGAGGGTCACCTCTGACCCCCACCTCACTTCCAGACCCCCAGGCCCCAGACTCCACCTTCTAGACCATCCGGGACTGCCAGAAGGCAATAGGCGCTCCTGCAAGCCTCTGGCCGGCAAGGGACACTGAGGGAGGGTCACCTCTGACCCCCACCTCACTTCCAGACCCCCAGGCCCCAGACTCCACCTTCTAGACCATCCGGGACTGCCAGAAGGCAATAGGCGCTCCTGCAAGCCTCTGGCCGGCAAGGGACACTGAGGGAGGGTCACCTCTGACCCCCACCTCACTTCCAGACCCCCAGGCCCCAGACTCCACCTTCTAGACCATCCGGGACTGCCAGAAGGCAATAGGCGCTCCTGCAAGCCTCTGGCCGGCAAGGGACACTGAGGGAGGGTCACCTCTGACCCCCACCTCACTTCCAGACCCCCAGGCCCCAGACTCCACCTTCTAGACCATCCGGGACTGCCAGAAGGCAATAGGCGCTCCTGCAAGCCTCTGGCCGGCAAGGGACACTGAGGGAGGGTCACCTCTGACCCCCACCTCACTTCCAGACCCCCAGGCCCCAGACTCCACCTTCTAGACCATCCGGGACTGCCAGAAGGCAATAGGCGCTCCTGCAAGCCTCTGGCCGGCAAGGGACACTGAGGGAGGGTCACCTCTGACCCCCACCTCACTTCCAGACCCCCAGGCCCCAGACTCCACCTTCTAGACCATCCGGGACTGCCAGAAGGCAATAGGCGCTCCTGCAAGCCTCTGGCCGGCAAGGGACACTGAGGGAGGGTCACCTCTGACCCCCACCTCACTTCCAGACCCCCAGGCCCCAGACTCCACCTTCTAGACCATCCGGGACTGCCAGAAGGCAATAGGCGCTCCTGCAAGCCTCTGGCCGGCAAGGGACACTGAGGGAGGGTCACCTCTGACCCCCACCTCACTTCCAGACCCCCAGGCCCCAGACTCCACCTTCTAGACCATCCGGGACTGCCAGAAGGCAATAGGCGCTCCTGCAAGCCTCTGGCCGGCAAGGGACACTGAGGGAGGGTCACCTCTGACCCCCACCTCACTTCCAGACCCCCAGGCCCCAGACTCCACCTTCTAGACCATCCGGGACTGCCAGAAGGCAATAGGCGCTCCTGCAAGCCTCTGGCCGGCAAGGGACACTGAGGGAGGGTCACCTCTGACCCCCACCTCACTTCCAGACCCCCAGGCCCCAGACTCCACCTTCTAGACCATCCGGGACTGCCAGAAGGCAATAGGCGCTCCTGCAAGCCTCTGGCCGGCAAGGGACACTGAGGGAGGGTCACCTCTGACCCCCACCTCACTTCCAGACCCCCAGGCCCCAGACTCCACCTTCTAGACCATCCGGGACTGCCAGAAGGCAATAGGCGCTCCTGCAAGCCTCTGGCCGGCAAGGGACACTGAGGGAGGGTCACCTCTGACCCCCACCTCACTTCCAGACCCCCAGGCCCCAGACTCCACCTTCTAGACCATCCGGGACTGCCAGAAGGCAATAGGCGCTCCTGCAAGCCTCTGGCCGGCAAGGGACACTGAGGGAGGGTCACCTCTGACCCCCACCTCACTTCCAGACCCCCAGGCCCCAGACTCCACCTTCTAGACCATCCGGGACTGCCAGAAGGCAATAGGCGCTCCTGCAAGCCTCTGGCCGGCAAGGGACACTGAGGGAGGGTCACCTCTGACCCCCACCTCACTTCCAGACCCCCAGGCCCCAGACTCCACCTTCTAGACCATCCGGGACTGCCAGAAGGCAATAGGCGCTCCTGCAAGCCTCTGGCCGGCAAGGGACACTGAGGGAGGGTCACCTCTGACCCCCACCTCACTTCCAGACCCCCAGGCCCCAGACTCCACCTTCTAGACCATCCGGGACTGCCAGAAGGCAATAGGCGCTCCTGCAAGCCTCTGGCCGGCAAGGGACACTGAGGGAGGGTCACCTCTGACCCCCACCTCACTTCCAGACCCCCAGGCCCCAGACTCCACCTTCTAGACCATCCGGGACTGCCAGAAGGCAATAGGCGCTCCTGCAAGCCTCTGGCCGGCAAGGGACACTGAGGGAGGGTCACCTCTGACCCCCACCTCACTTCCAGACCCCCAGGCCCCAGACTCCACCTTCTAGACCATCCGGGACTGCCAGAAGGCAATAGGCGCTCCTGCAAGCCTCTGGCCGGCAAGGGACACTGAGGGAGGGTCACCTCTGACCCCCACCTCACTTCCAGACCCCCAGGCCCCAGACTCCACCTTCTAGACCATCCGGGACTGCCAGAAGGCAATAGGCGCTCCTGCAAGCCTCTGGCCGGCAAGGGACACTGAGGGAGGGTCACCTCTGACCCCCACCTCACTTCCAGACCCCCAGGCCCCAGACTCCACCTTCTAGACCATCCGGGACTGCCAGAAGGCAATAGGCGCTCCTGCAAGCCTCTGGCCGGCAAGGGACACTGAGGGAGGGTCACCTCTGACCCCCACCTCACTTCCAGACCCCCAGGCCCCAGACTCCACCTTCTAGACCATCCGGGACTGCCAGAAGGCAATAGGCGCTCCTGCAAGCCTCTGGCCGGCAAGGGACACTGAGGGAGGGTCACCTCTGACCCCCACCTCACTTCCAGACCCCCAGGCCCCAGACTCCACCTTCTAGACCATCCGGGACTGCCAGAAGGCAATAGGCGCTCCTGCAAGCCTCTGGCCGGCAAGGGACACTGAGGGAGGGTCACCTCTGACCCCCACCTCACTTCCAGACCCCCAGGCCCCAGACTCCACCTTCTAGACCATCCGGGACTGCCAGAAGGCAATAGGCGCTCCTGCAAGCCTCTGGCCGGCAAGGGACACTGAGGGAGGGTCACCTCTGACCCCCACCTCACTTCCAGACCCCCAGGCCCCAGACTCCACCTTCTAGACCATCCGGGACTGCCAGAAGGCAATAGGCGCTCCTGCAAGCCTCTGGCCGGCAAGGGACACTGAGGGAGGGTCACCTCTGACCCCCACCTCACTTCCAGACCCCCAGGCCCCAGACTCCACCTTCTAGACCATCCGGGACTGCCAGAAGGCAATAGGCGCTCCTGCAAGCCTCTGGCCGGCAAGGGACACTGAGGGAGGGTCACCTCTGACCCCCACCTCACTTCCAGACCCCCAGGCCCCAGACTCCACCTTCTAGACCATCCGGGACTGCCAGAAGGCAATAGGCGCTCCTGCAAGCCTCTGGCCGGCAAGGGACACTGAGGGAGGGTCACCTCTGACCCCCACCTCACTTCCAGACCCCCAGGCCCCAGACTCCACCTTCTAGACCATCCGGGACTGCCAGAAGGCAATAGGCGCTCCTGCAAGCCTCTGGCCGGCAAGGGACACTGAGGGAGGGTCACCTCTGACCCCCACCTCACTTCCAGACCCCCAGGCCCCAGACTCCACCTTCTAGACCATCCGGGACTGCCAGAAGGCAATAGGCGCTCCTGCAAGCCTCTGGCCGGCAAGGGACACTGAGGGAGGGTCACCTCTGACCCCCACCTCACTTCCAGACCCCCAGGCCCCAGACTCCACCTTCTAGACCATCCGGGACTGCCAGAAGGCAATAGGCGCTCCTGCAAGCCTCTGGCCGGCAAGGGACACTGAGGGAGGGTCACCTCTGACCCCCACCTCACTTCCAGACCCCCAGGCCCCAGACTCCACCTTCTAGACCATCCGGGACTGCCAGAAGGCAATAGGCGCTCCTGCAAGCCTCTGGCCGGCAAGGGACACTGAGGGAGGGTCACCTCTGACCCCCACCTCACTTCCAGACCCCCAGGCCCCAGACTCCACCTTCTAGACCATCCGGGACTGCCAGAAGGCAATAGGCGCTCCTGCAAGCCTCTGGCCGGCAAGGGACACTGAGGGAGGGTCACCTCTGACCCCCACCTCACTTCCAGACCCCCAGGCCCCAGACTCCACCTTCTAGACCATCCGGGACTGCCAGAAGGCAATAGGCGCTCCTGCAAGCCTCTGGCCGGCAAGGGACACTGAGGGAGGGTCACCTCTGACCCCCACCTCACTTCCAGACCCCCAGGCCCCAGACTCCACCTTCTAGACCATCCGGGACTGCCAGAAGGCAATAGGCGCTCCTGCAAGCCTCTGGCCGGCAAGGGACACTGAGGGAGGGTCACCTCTGACCCCCACCTCACTTCCAGACCCCCAGGCCCCAGACTCCACCTTCTAGACCATCCGGGACTGCCAGAAGGCAATAGGCGCTCCTGCAAGCCTCTGGCCGGCAAGGGACACTGAGGGAGGGTCACCTCTGACCCCCACCTCACTTCCAGACCCCCAGGCCCCAGACTCCACCTTCTAGACCATCCGGGACTGCCAGAAGGCAATAGGCGCTCCTGCAAGCCTCTGGCCGGCAAGGGACACTGAGGGAGGGTCACCTCTGACCCCCACCTCACTTCCAGACCCCCAGGCCCCAGACTCCACCTTCTAGACCATCCGGGACTGCCAGAAGGCAATAGGCGCTCCTGCAAGCCTCTGGCCGGCAAGGGACACTGAGGGAGGGTCACCTCTGACCCCCACCTCACTTCCAGACCCCCAGGCCCCAGACTCCACCTTCTAGACCATCCGGGACTGAAACCCCTGCAGAAGGCAATAGGCGCTCCTGCAAGCCTCTGGCCGGCAAGGGACACTGAGGGAGGGTCACCTCTGACCCCCACCTCACTTCCAGACCCCCAGGCCCCACCCCCAGGTAGGTAGCCCCAGAAACTCCACCTTCTAGACCATCCGGGACTGCCAGAAGGCAATAGGCGCTCCTGCAAGCCTCTGGCCGGCAAGGGACACTGAGGGAGGGTCACCTCTGACCCCCACCTCACTTCCAGACCCCCAGGCCCCAGACTCCACCTTCTAGGTAGGTAGCCAGGATTTCCTTGAGGCGGTTTTCTTTCTCTCTTGAAACCCCTGCATTCCCTTGTTAACACCTTCTCCTTCTGCCCCCAGACCATCCGGGACTGCCAGAAGGCAATAGGCGCTCCTGCAAGCCTCTGGCGAAATCGCGCCGCGCTACGCGCGGCGCGCGACTTTTTCTTTATTTTTCTGTGTTGTCTTTCCTTTAGTTGCATATTGTCCTCTCCTCCTTATTTTTTAATGTGCCAGACAGACTAGACAGGTCCAGAATCATATATCTGAAATTTCCTAGGAAGGTAAGTGTCTCTGGGATCCTCCCTAGTACTGATCCCCTTTGAAAAAGGAGATACTGCTTGTTAGACCCTTCTGTAGAGTTCCGCTCCTGAAAACACATTGGTAAAAACAACAGAAGAGAGACTTCAACAAACAGCTATTCCCATCAAAAAGGAAAGACTCTTACTTCTCGTGGGACAAAAGTTCTCCCAAGAGGTCTTTAAAAGGGAAGTAATCTTCCAATGGCTAAAAGTAGAAAAAGAGCCCCAGGTCTGAATAAACAAGAAAATATGTCTCCAACAAAGGAAAATGCCCCTCCATGTCTCGTAAATATGGAGGACGTTACCAAAATGACAGACACAGAATTTCGAAAATTCATGGTGACCAAATTCTGTGAATTGGAAAAAAAAAGAGACAACGAACTACAGGAAATTAGGAAGTCCTTCCAGGATATGAAAGAAGAAATGGATACTCTGAGAAAGAATCAGGTGGAACTATTAGAGATAAAGTCTATAATACAAGAAATCAAAAACTCTCTGGAAAGTATTAAGAGCCGATTAGACCATGCTGAAGATCGAATCTCTGATGTAGAAGATAAAACCTCTGATCTAGAAAAAAACTACAAAAAGATCGAGAAAATAACTAAAAAACATGAGGATAATATACGGGAAATACTAGACTCTATTAGACGCCCAAACATCAGAATAATCGGCATCCCAGAAGGTGAAGAAACTAATAGCGGAATGGAAAATCTATTCCATGACATCTTGGAAGAAAATTTCCCAAGCCTAGAGAGGCACCGAACCATCCGGACCCAAGAAATACAAAGGACCCCAAATAGAATCAACCCCAGAAGATCTTCCCCAAGGCACATCTTAGCCAGGCTGTCTAACGTCACAGAAAAAGACATGATACTAAAACTGGCAAGAGAGAAACGAGAAGTAACTTACAAAGGCCATCCCATAAGACTAACACCAGACCTCTCATCAGAAACAATGCAAGCAAGAAAAGAATGGGAAGACATACTGAAAGTGTTAAGAGAGAAACAATTTCAGCCAAGACTATTATACCCTGCAAGATTATCCTTCATTTGGGAAAAAAAGATTAAAATCTTCTCAGACAAACAAAACCTGAAAGAATTTGCCAACACCAGACCAGCTCTTCAAGAAATCCTGAAGAAAGTACTGTTCCAGGAAAACTAAAGACGCAACAGCCAGAAACAAAGAAATAACAGGCAACTAAGACAATGGCTAACTTAAATGTCGGTACAGATCCTGTAACATCGATAATAACATTGAATGTTAATGGGTTAAATTCTCCAATCAAGAGACACAGACTGGCTGAATGGATAAAAAAACAGAAACCCTCTATCTGTTGCCTACAAGAAACCCACCTCATGGAAAAAGACATACATAGACTGAAAGTGAAGGGTTGGAAAAAGGTTTTCCATGCAGTTGGGAACCAAAAAAGAGCTGGAGTTGCGATACTAATTTCTGACAAAATAGGCTTTAAAACAAAAAGTGTCCGAAGAGACAAAGAAGGGCACTACATCATAGTAAAAGGTTCTATAGATCGAGAAGATATAACGCTTATTAATATCTATGCTCCTAACACAGGAGCACCCAAATATGTGAAGGAAAGATTGTTAGATCTGAAAGGGGAGATAGACTGCAACACACTAATTGTTGGAGATCTCAACACCGCATTATCCCCTCTGGACAGATCATCTAGGCAAAAAATAGGTAGAGAGATCAAGGATCTAAATGATACCATAAATCAATTGGACTTAACAGACATCTATAGAACTTTCCACCCAAAAACCACAAGATACAGTTTTTTCTCACCCCGACATGGAACTTTCTCGAAGATTGACCACATCATAGGACACAAAGCAAGCCTCTGCAGATTCAGAGGCATAGAAACTATTTCCAGCATCTTCTCTGACCATGATGGAATCAAACTCGAGTTTAATTTCAAGAGAAATCCTCAAAAATACCTAAAAACATGGAAACTAAATAACCTACTCCTGAATGACTCCACTATTACCGAAGAAATAAAGTCCGAAATCAAAAGATTCATGGAAGCCAATGACAATGAAGATACAAGTTTCCATAATCTTTGGGACACTGCCAAAGCAGTCATAAGAGGGAAGTTCATAGCAATTAGTGCACATAAGAGGAAGACAGAGAAAAGGCTAATGGATCACCTAACATCAAGCCTTAGAGAATTGGAAAAGCAACAGCAAAAAAATCCAAAAAATTACAGGAGAAAGGAAATAATAAAGATCCGAGCAGAAATAAATGAAATAGAAAATAAACGTACTATACAGAAAGTAAGTGAAAGCAAAAGCTGGTTCTTTGAAAGGATAAACAAAATTGATACCCCACTAGCGAGACTTATTAAGAAGAAGAGAGAAAGGAACCAGGTGAATCAAATCTGCAATGAGGCTGGTAACATAACAACAGACATAGTAGAAATTCAAAACATCATTAGAGGATACTTTGAACATCTATACGCTAAGAAACAAGATAATCTGGATGAGATGGACAATTTCCTGGACAAATATAATCTACCAAGAATGAGCCAGGAAGAAATAGAGAGTCTAAATAGGCCCATAACAAGCCAGGAAATTGAATCAGTAATAAGTAACCTCCCAACAAAGAAAAGCCCTGGCCCCGATGGATTCACCTCTGAATTCTACAAAACTTTCAAAGAAGAGTTAACTCCCATTCTGCTCAAATTATTTCTAAAGATCCAAAAGGGTGAATCTCTCCCTAATTCATTCTATGAAGCCTCTGTCACCCTCATCCTCAAAACAGATAAGGACAGGACAAGGAAGGAAAACTATAGACCAATATCTCTGATGAACATAGACTCAAAGATTCTCAACAAGATACTAGCAAATCGTATTCAACAACTTATACAGAAGATCATACACCATGATCAGGTAGGCTTTATTCCAGGAATGCAAGGTTGGTTCAACATACGCAAAACCATAAACATAATACACCATATTAATAGGAAGAAAGACAAAAACCATATGGTCATATCGATTGACGCAGAAAAAGCATTTGATAAGATACAACATCCCTTCATGATCAAGACTCTTAGCAAAATTGGCATAGAAGGGCCATTTCTCAATACAATAAAAGCCATCTATGAAAAACCCATAGCGAACATCATCCTGAATGGAGAAAAGCTGAAAGCTTTCCCACTAAACACAGGAACAAGACAAGGATGTCCACTTTCTCCTCTCCTTTTCAACATAGTTCTGGAAGTCCTCGCCAACGCAATCAGAAAAGAGGAAAAAATAAAGGGCATTCGAATAGGAAAAGAAGAGGTGAAACTCTCTCTATTTGCAGATGACATGATTGTATACATAGAAGACCCAATGGTCTCCATGGAAAAACTACTGGAAGTAATACATGATTACAGTAAAGTTGCAGGATATAAAATCAATATACAGAAATCGATAGCATTTCTGTATACGAATAACAGGCAGACTGAGATAGAACTGAAAAAACTTATTCCGTTTACCATAGCCACTAAAAGTATAAGATATTTAGGAATAAATCTAACCAAAGAAGTTAAAGACCTCCACAAGGAAAACTATGAGAAGGTAAAAAAAGAAATTGAAAATGACACAAAAAAATGGAAGGACATCCCATGTTCATGGATTGGAAGAGTTAATATAATCAAAATGGCAATTCTACCCAAATTAATCTACCTATTTAATGCAATGCCAATCAAAGTACCAGACACATTCTTCACAGATCTAGAAAAGACAATCTTAAAATTTGTCTGGAATCATAAAAGACCCCGTATTGCCAAAGCACTTCTACACAAGAAGAATGGAGTGGGTGGCATCTCAATCCCCGATCCAAAAATGTATTACAAAGCTGTGGTAATAAAGACAGCATGGTATTGGCACAGAAACAGACATGTGGACCAATGGAACAGAATAGAGTCCCCAGAAATAAGTGCCCAAACATACAGTCAACTGATCTTTGACAAGGGGTACCAGTCAATCCAGTGGGAAAATGAAAGCCTCTTCAGCAAGTGGTGCTGGAGAAACTGGACTTCCACTTGCAGAAAGATGAATCTGAACCCCTACCTCTCTCCTTTGACAAGAATCAAGTCAAGGTGGATCAAGGATCTAAATCTAAGACCTCAAACTATAAAGCTGCTCCTGGAGAATGCTGGGGAAACTCTGGGAGACATTGGTGTAGGGAAAGACTTCCTAAAGAAGACACTCAAAGCAGAGTCCATCGTCCACAAAATAGACAAGTGGGATTACATCAGACTAAGAAGTTTCTGCATGGCCAAAGACACAGTAGTTAGTGTGAATCGACAGCCCTCAGAATGGGAAAATATTTTTGTAAATGTTGCATCAGATAAGGGACTGATAACCAGAATACATAAGGAACTAAAAAAGGTGTTTGGAAAAAAGATGATCAACCCTATTAAAAGATGGGAGAAGGAGATGAAGAAAACACTCTCTAAAGATGACATACGAATGGCCAAAAGGCATATGAAAAAATGTTCAACCTCCCTCATCGTAAGGGAAATGCAGATAAAAACAACAATGAGGTACCACCTAACCCCAGTCAGATTGTCTAATATTAAAAAAACAAAAAATGATAAGTGTTGGCGGGGGTGTGGTGAAAGGGGAACTCTTTTACACTGCTGGTGGGAATGTAGATTGGTCCAACCACTGTGGAGAATAATTTGGAGATTCCTCAAAAATCTACAGATAGATCTGCCATATGATCCAGAGATCCCACTCCTCGGTATCTACCCAAAGGACAGAAGAATTCTTCATTGGAAAAGTGCTTGCACATCGATGTTTATTGCGGCACTATTCACAATTGCTAAGTCTTGGAACCAACCCAGATGTCCCCGTATGGAGGAATGGATTGAAAAACTGTGGCTCATATACTCTATGGAATACTACTCAGCCATAAAAACCAACAGAGCCCTGGCTTTTGACAGAAAGTGGAAGAATATGGAAGATGTACTGCTGAGTGAGGCAAGCCAGATTATGAAGGAGAGACATTGTATGTCACCACTTAACATATACCGTTTGTCTGCTTTCTATGTCTGAAACTGATTGACTAACAGTTGAACAAACACAAGAGATGGGTGTGAATGTCAGATGAGGTGTATGTGGAGGAGTGGGGCCCAACGAAAGACATTTAGAGAAGGGATACAGAGGTAGAGCATTGACGGGATGGGGAGGTATGGTGATATCTGCTGAAGATATTTCGATCAACGGGTCTGGGGAGAAATGTTCACATATCAAAATGGTCTCATTGTAAGACAAACAATATGATTGAAAGTATATACAAAAATAAATAAATAAATAAAATAAATAAAATAAAAAAAAAAAAAAAAAAGTCATGATACATTTTCCATAGAAAATAAAAAAAATAAAAATACATCATGATTCTCACAGCAACCCAATATATTCTGAAAGTATCATAGTGGGGGACCAGCAGTTAGCATAATGGCTATGTTGTTGGGACTCCCATGTAGTCGACCGCGGTTCAAGTTCCGGACTTGGTGGCTTAAACTCACACCAGGTGCATGTGCATACGTGCCCAAGATCCTGAGAGGAAGAATGGAGGAGAAGGGATTGTGGAATGGCCAACCCATCGGGGTTTGATTTCTTGCTTTCTCTCTCTCTGTCTGTCTGGGCAAGTGCATGCGTCCTATAGCAAAAACCTCTCAAAAAAAAAAAAAAAAAAAGGTATCATAGTGGGAGTCAGCAGGTGTCACGGAAGTTAAGATCCTAGGGTGGGAAGATGATAGGAGAAGAAGAGTCTGAGGAAATACATTAAGGAGAAAAACAGAGAGGCAAGACATTTATGGGACATAGAAATGGATTATTACTTGTTGATAATAACATGTAGGGCATCCCAAACTAGACTGGTGAGAAATGTATTCATGTTGGAAAATTCACTTTAGAAGCTAAGTGATGTATAGTGATTGAATGTATAAAACAAATTAAAATGATAAAAAAAAAAGGTTCTAGGCTCCCACATTACTTATGGCAGTTTGAGTCTCAGACGTGGTAACTTGCTTACTTAGTTTTGCTTTCTATTTCTTTCTTTCTTGTCTCTGGTGAGTGTGCATGACAAATAGCAAATTTTAATAATAATAATAATAATAATAATAAAGTTATATAAAGAGTTTTTATAAAAAAGAATTAGAGTGAGAGAAGAAGGTTCCACATGGCTCCAGCGAACTAGATATTTCAGGGAATGAAGATTTTCTACTGATAATTCAGCCTCCAGCAAATGAGATAGCAGCAGAAGAGGCCAGGCCTTCAGAAGAAGGTTCCACATGGCTCCAGCGAACTAGATATTTCAGGGAATGAAGATTTTTCTACTGATAATTCAGCCTCCAACAAACGAGCTAGCGGCTGAGGTATCTACCCGAAGGACAGAAGAATACTTAATCGAAAAAGTGCTTGCACATCGATGTTTATTGCGGCACTTTTCACGATTGCTAAGTCATGGAAACAACCTAAATGCCCACGAACTGATGAATGGTTAGAAAAAACTGTGGCACATATACTCAATGGAATACTATTCATCCACAAAAAACAACAAATCCCTGACTTTTGAAAGGAAGTGGATGAATATGGAAGACTTACTGTTGAGTGAAGCAAGCCATGCTATGAAGGAGAGACATTGTATGTCCCCACTTAATATATACCGAGTGTCTGCACTCTAAATGTGTATATATATATACACATATATATTTGTATATTTATGTATATATATATTTTTGAAACCATTCTGCTTCTGCTGTTAAAGAGTTTTAAATTTATACAAAATTATAAGACATATTTTGAACATTATCTTTAAAATTCAGTATTTTGAGATATTGAAAGTTGTTTGTAAACTGTCAAGAATTATGGAGTATGAGCTAAAATTTTTTGCTATGTAAAGTAAATGTTTGTGGAAAAATGTAAAAATATAAAAATAAAAATAAAAAAATAAAAAAAAAAGAATTTGAAAGAAACACACCATCCATCAGATGACAAGAAATCACCACCGGATCACAAGAAATATGGAAAAAGAAGAAAATACTTCTCCTCCAAGGGAAAAGAGTAACTCTTCTTTATCCATATGCAGTTCGGTTAAAATCATGGAAATGTCTGATAAGGAATTTAGAGCATTCATAATGTCGAAGCTAACAGAGATGGAAGAGAAGAGAAATAATGACCTGTTAAAGAGAAAGGAAAAAGAAGTTGACGAATTCTGGGAGAGAGAGGAAATTCTTGCAAGATCTAAAAGAGGAATTACACACTTTACAAAAGACTCAAACGGAACTGTTAGAGATGAAGTCTATAATACAGGAAGTCAAAATCTCCCTTGAAATTATTAAAAACAGACTAGATCATTCAGAAAATAGAATCTCAGATGTAGAAGAGAAAATGGCTGGCCTAGAAAAATCCACCACGAAGACTGAGAAAATGGCCCAAAAAATTGAGAATAATTTACGAGAAGTACTAGATACCATCAAACGTCCAAACATCCAGATAATTGGCATTCCAGAAGGTGAAGAGACCTGTAAGGGCATTGATAATCTATTCCATGAAATCCTGCAAGAAAACTTTCCAAATCTAGAGAGGCATTCAAAGATCCAGTCCCAAGAAATACAAAGGACCCCAAAAGAATCAACCCAAGAAGATCTTCTCCAAGACACATTATAGCCAGGTTGACCAAAACTGCAGACAAAGACAAGATACTAAGATTGGTAAGAGAACAACATTAAGTTACCCACAAAGGACATCCCATCAGGCTAACAGCAGATCTCTCATCAGAAACGATGTGAGCGAGGAGGAGAATGGGAAAATATATTCAAAGTGTTAAGAGAGAAGCAATTTCAGCCAAGAATACTGTACCCAGCAAGATTATCTTTCAGGTGGGAAGAAAAGAAAAGAACATTCTCAGATAAACAAAACTTGAAAGAATTTACCAGCACCAGACCAGATCTCCAAGAAGTTCTCAAGGGTGTGCTGTATCAGGAAAATTAAATACAGACACACGGAAATAAGAGTTCAAAAACTAAGAAAGTGGCCAACTTAATCATAGGGAAAAGTCTGGAGTTGCATTCTTGGCATTTCTTTGATTTAAGTTAAAACTGGTTTTCTTAATAGTAATGAGTGAACTCACCATTGAAAGTAGTTAGATTATCTAAGAAATTGTGTGATCAATACAATGTGGGTGGGAAAGGAGTGGAAGACAATTGTAGACACCAGAGATAGTGTGAGAAGAGGGTGGGAAAGGACAGAGGGTCAGAAAGAGGGATAAAAATAATTCTAGGAACTAGAAATGGAAAATTTTTTATAATATGCATGATTAAGTCACTATGCAGTATATACTGGATGGGAAATCACATTTTGTATGCTGTGAGGATGCTTAGGGAAAGAATGTAAATTAACTTACAAAAAAATGTTTCAGGAAAAAAATATATATCTATTCAATGACTGCAGTAGGATATGTAGCCCCAGCTAGGTGCTACTTTATAGGATGCGTAAAGTTAGACTTGTGTTCATGGAAATGTGTGTGTCACCTGTCTTTGCTATGAGGGTATTTGGATTGATTAGGGTCTTTGGTGATTCAATAAAATGTGGGAGGGAAAATAGTATAGAAAGCAAACATAGATACCAGAGACAGTGTGGCCAGAGAGTGGGAGATGGCAGAGGGTAAGAGATAGGGAATCAAGGATGGGGAAAAAAAAAAAAGCAAAACATACAGAAAACAAGAAATGGAAGATTATTTGCTGACAATAACGTGTTTGTCGATGTGCTTGATTGAGACAATATACAGTATACTCTGGATGGAAAATCTCATTTTGTATGCTGTAATGATGTATAGTGAATGAATGCAAATAAATAAATTGAAATTTAAAAAATCATGTTAGGACAAAAAAAAAGAATTAGAGTGATAATTACATTTTTTTCTTGCATTACCTATTCCTATTCCAAGAGTCAGCAGATATTCCAGAATTCTGTCTCAGAAATAGGTCTGGCACATCATGCATGTGCTTGTGTTCTTCTGGGCCCAAGCCCTTTCTTTCTGTATTCATTTTTTCTTTTTCTTTTTAAAAATAATTATTTATTTAATTTTACTGATTATTATTTTTAAAATTTGCTCTAGAGCAAATGTGTTTAGCAAAGAGACACAGACAGAAAGAGAGGGAAAATGGGAAAGCAAGTCGCTGGGGCTGAGATGCATATTATAATCAGTCCTGTGGGTTTCCAGTTCCTTATGAATCATGTCACCTTCTGAGCCCTATTATTCATTTTTTAAAATAATTATTTATTTATTTAATTTTATTTGTTATTATTATTGTTTTAATTTAATTTGACCAGAGGAGAGAGAGAGAGAGTGAAACTGAGAAATCAAGTTGCCAAGTCCAAGACTCAAACAGCAGTCAGCCATGGGCGAGTCTAGTACCCTTAGCAATGACACCACCTGCTGGCCCTGTATTATTCATTTATTTTAAAAAATTTGCCAGAAGGCCCACTCACTGACTAGAGGGGGACACCAGAGAGAGAAAGAACTTGAGACAGCACCACCTCTGTTAAATGGTCATGCCACAATCCCTTCTGCACCATTTTCCCCTTTATCATTATTTTGCATAACATACAGAATCCTCATGTATTTTCTTTTTTCTTTTTTTTGTTTTTGAGAGGTTTTTCGCTATAGGGCACGTGCGCTCACCAGACAGAGAGAGAGAGACATAGAGACAGAAAGCGAGAAATCACCCCCCAGGGGGGGATGGTCACGCCGTAATCCCTTCTCCTCCATTCTCCTCTCGGGATCTTGGGCACGCATGCACACGCGCCCAGCGTGAGTTTTAAGCCACCGGGTCCAGTGACGGGGCCATGCAGACAACACAAGCTGGTACGAGCCCTCCATTGTGTCACTGTACTGGCCTGCACTCAATTTCTCTGCCGTGAGCTTTACTGTTATTACGGTACCCTGCAAGAGTAAAGGGCCAGGGAACCCAAGACAGACTCCCCCACCTGCCTATCCTAAACTAAAATTAACATATGTTAAGTTGAGTTAGTATAAGCCAAATTAGCGTTAGTAACATATGTAGACTAAGTTAGTTTAAGGCTAGTTTTACGTAAATACTTCTTGTTAAAGCTACAGACCAAAGTTAACTTGTATTAGGCCAAATTAGCACAAGAATTCACTGATTAACAGACAAAGAATTCAGCAAATAAATATAGGGGCCCATGGGTTAATAGAGGAAGGACAGATCTGGCTAACAGAGACAGAATAAACAAACCTGAAGGCTCCAGGAGGAAGAGTAACTACCTTAGCTGAAAGTTCTTATCTGGTCCGAGGCAAGCAAGGGATAGCACCTAATTACAAGCAGTTTCTCCCCTGTGTGTTGTTAACTATGAAAAACTGCTAATAAAACACTCTGTGTTGTCTCCTGAGCTACAAGACCTTCTCACCCAAAAAGGCCCTGTCCGGCAATCAAGATTTAAGAAGAAAATGCACCAGACAAATAGACGCCTTCATCCTGAGAACTGTAATTGATTATACCTAATCATATAAGACAGACATCATGTTTTATGATTATTGTTTCTATGCCTTGAATTCCCTGTTTCGTAGAGTAAATCTTTTATTTCCCCCTCACCCCTCCTACTCCTGTAAGACACCCCTCAATAAATACATGTGTTTAAAAGCTGCCAGCGCAGCAGCCTGGAGCTAACTCTGGCTGTGGCCGGCTAAGAACATGCAAAAAGGCATTGAGGTCTTAGTCTAATTTTTGTTTCTGTTCACCTTCGCCGCTTCCCACGAGTCAACCCACCCCCGCCGAGGCTGGACCCCGGCAGTTCAGGACGTGAACCGCGGTGGACTACATGAGAGTCCAGCGACATAGCCATTATGCTAACTGCTGGTTCAATCCTCATGTATTTTCCAAGTCATCTGGTTTGGGACTCAAGTCACAATTTGGGTAGCCACCTTAACTGCCATGTCATGGGCTGTCTCCATACCTCTATTTTTATTTTTTGTTTTGCACACTTATTTGATTTTGCAATTCACCAAGTTTTTTTTCTTGGTGGATAGTATCCTGAATATAAATATTTAGTTTTACTGGTGATGAAAATAAAATGATTTCTACTGTTAGAATACCTGGAACTGC
>JAKSZU010000029.1:6099527-6130021 GCA_026018925.1 Tupaia tana
ATAATCTTGCCGGGTACAGTATTCTTGGCTGAAATTGCTTCTCTCTTAACACTTGGAATATATTTTTCCATTCTCTCCTTGCTCGCATTGTTTCCGATGAGAGATCTGCTGTTAGCCTGATAGGATGTCCTTTGTAGGTAACTTGATGTTTTTATCTTGCTAATCTTAGTATCTTGTCTTTGTCTGTGGTTTTGGTCAACCTGGCTATAATGTGTCTTGGAGAAGATCTTCTTGGGTTGATTCTATTTGGGGTCCTTTGTATTTCCTGGGACTGGATCTTCGAATGCCTCTCTAGGTTTGGAAAGTTTTCTTTCAGGATTTCATGGAATAGATTATCAATGCCTTTATGGGTCTCCTCACCTTCTGGAATGCCAATTATCCGGATATTTGGACGTTTGATGGTATCCAGTACTTCTTGCATATCATTCTCAAATTTTTGGGCCATTTTGTCAGTCTTCGTGGTGGATTTTTCTAGGCCAGCCATTTTCTCTTCTACATCTGAGATTCTATTTTCTGAATGATCTAGTCTGCTTTTAATATGTTCAAGGGAGATTTTTACTTCTTGTATTATAGACTTCATCTCTAGCAGTTCCATTTGAGTCTTTTTAAAAGTGTGTAATTCCTCTTTTAGATCTTGCAGGAATTTCCTCATCTCCTGGAACTCGTCAACTTCTTTCTCCTTTCTCTTTAGCAGTTCATTATCTCTCTTCTCTTCCATCTCTGTTAGCTTAGACATTATGAATGATCTGAATTCCTTATCAGACATTTCCATGATTTTAAATGAACTGCTTGTGGATGAAGAAGAGTTACTATTTTCCCTTGGAGGAGAGGTATTTTCTTGTTTTCCCATATTTCTCATGATCCAGTGGTGATTTCTTGTTATCTGATGGATGTTTTGTTTCTTTGAAATTCTTGAAGTTCAGCCTTAATGTTCAGGAGCAAGCAGACAGAGGTGATCTAGAATCTCTTTGCCATTCTGTTGTGATCGTGCTAGCTCATTTGTTGGAGGCTGAATTATCAGTAGAAAATCTTCATTCCCTTAAAAATCTAGTTCACTGGAGCCATGTGGAACCTTCTCCTGAAGGCCCAGCTTAGAGCACCTGCTCTCACCAGAGAGAGACAAAGTGAAAGAGAGACACAAAGTTAAAGAAGAAGTCATCAGTTCTGGGACTTGAACCACAGTCAGTCATGCAGTAGTCTAATTCCCCAACTACCACACTACTTACCAGCCCCTTGTTTTTGTTATTTTAAAATTCAATCAGAGACAGCGAGAGAGAAAAAGTAAAAGTGAGTAAACAAGACACCACGTCTAGGATTCAAACCACAGTCGGCCATGTAAAAGTCCAGTGTCTTAATTACCATGCTACCTATTGGCCCCTCTAGTTTTTGAAAGGCAACAAAAAATAGATGTGTCAAGGAATTTTTTTTCTTTACAACAAATTCTATTTCAATATAAATTTGTCAGTGTAATTTGTTTTTATTACAGTCCCTTGGAATTTGTCTATTATTGCTGTATTATAGTTTCATAATATTTGTTACTGTCAGGTAATATTATTTATTGGAAGTTGCTCCCATTGCTTTAATTCAGAAATTATTTGGCTGATTATATGGAAATGTATATTTGATGTTTAGATAAACATTAGAATATTTTTGGTACTTTTTTTATGAAAAGATTAGAATTTTGATGGGAAGCCATTAAATTTGTAGATGAGTTTTGGGAAATTGGTCATTTTGTAAAGATGACTTTTCCTTATCTATTCATGTTACATACAATCAAGTCTTTTTATGCCCCTTGAAAAAAATACTCTTTTCTCAAATATTTTACATTCATTTTTTTTAGAAACATGTGGAGAGCCAGCCAGATGGTGTGGTGGTTAAGGTGGCTGGATGCACAATTCAAGTCCCTGACTGATGTCTTGAAAAACACAATGGGGGAATGTGCATATGTGCCCAGTATTCTGAGAAAAATTGATGAGAAGAGATTGAGGTGTGATCATCCTACCTGGGGAAGTGCTTTGCCACTTTTCCTCTGTCTCTCTGTGTTTCTCAGATGGATGTATATATGAATACCATATGTAATATAACAGATATTATATATATATATATATATATATATATATATATATATATATATATATCATCTTCATGTAACTTTTGTTGTGTTTTACAGTGTTTCCTAAATTGAACCTATGAGATATAAAATATGACTCACTTCTACAAATGCTTTCCCCTACACTTTCTCATTCATTTCTTCCTTAATGATCTCTTTTTTCCTCCTTCCCTTACATTTCAGATGTTTGGATTAATGTTTCTGTGAGCTCTTACCATAGTACTACTGTGTGTGTATTTATTTCAGTTTATGCCTATAGTGTATGTTTGACGGGTTATTATATTATGTGTCTTCAAAAGCTAGTTTCCCAAAATATAGGAAACTGACACTCCAACGTTGGTTCTGAAAGTGCAGTTGTTTGACATGTTGAGTGATGCTATTTAATGAGGTTTATTTGATGTGGCCTTATTTACTAAAGATGTTTAACATATTTTGTACATTTATTAAACATTTTGAAATTTTCTATATAAAGTATCTGTCCAAGTGTATTACTAATTTTCTTTGGGTGGGCTCCATTTTTTTCTAACTAGAAAAGTTTAGTAACTACTTCAGAGGAGGAAGCAGGAGGATCATGAGTTAGCAAGATCCTACTTTTTATTTTTTTTAATTTTTAGGTTTTTGGTATAGGGCATGTGTTCTCTCCAGAGAGGGAGAGAGAGACAGAGAGAGAGAAAGAGAGAGAAAGAAAATAAGAAATCACCCCCCAAGGGGGATGGCTATGCAGCATTCGGTTCTCCTCCATTCATTTCTTGGCATTTTGGACACATGATAAACACGCATTCAACATGATTTTCAACCTGCTGAATCTAGAACTTGAACTGCAGAGAGCCGCATGGGAGTCCAGTGCCTTAACCACCACACTACCTGCTGGCCCCATGTAAAAAGATTTCTGTTCAAAGTGTGCTCAGTACCACACCATGGAAAAGGGAGATAAGCACAAAACTGGCCCTATTCTCAGTGGTCTGTTTGGACATAAAACATGTCAGGCCCTTGGATTCTCTTACACAGACACCAAAAAGAACAAAGACATTCCTCACCTGGGGTGAGGATACACTAATGGAGTATTTGGAGAATCCCAGGGAGTAAATCCCTGGAACAAAAATTATCTTCACTGGCATTAAAAAGAGGTCAGAAAAAATGGAGTTGATAGCTTATTCCAACAAAGCTACTAATCAGTAATAGTTGGCCACTGCCAGGCTAGCAGGTGGCATAGTGGTTAAGGTGCTGGATTTTTCCATGGCTGAGTGTGGTTTAAGGCCTAGACCTGGTGGCTAGAAAATCATGCTGAGTCATGGGCTTGTGTGCACAAAATCCCAAGAGAGAAATGGAGGAAGAGGGATTTCAGCATGGCCAACCCCCTTGGAGGATTATTTCTCACATTCCCTCTGTCTGTCTCTCTGATGAGCAAACATAAAATATAGCAAAGATTTCTTTTTTAAAAAAAGTACTTGGCCACTCTGTTATTTACAATAAAACAGAAATATCATTTTTTAAAAAGAATTTTTTTTTATTTAATTCCATTTGTTTTTTATTTATTTATTTTTTTTGAGAGATCTTTGCTATAGGGTGCATGTGATTGCCAGAAAGACAGAGAGAGACAGAAAGATAGAAAGTGAGAAATCACCCCCCCAGGGGGGATGGCCACGCTGCAATCCCTTCTCCTCCATTCTACTCTCAAAATTTTGGGCAGGCACGCACACGCGCCCGGTGTGAGTTTAAGCCACCGGGTCTGGGACTCGAACCGTGGTCAACTACATGGGAGTTCAGCGACATAGCCATTATGCCAACTGCTGGTGCCTCCATTTGTTATTATTATTATTATTAATTTGACCAGAGAATCAGAGAGAGAGAAAGGGAACTCAAAAAAGAATGCCTCTAGTTCCAGGACTCAAACTGGTTGGCCATGTGGGAGTCCAGTGCCTTAACCACCATGCCACTTGCTGGCCCCATATCTCCTTCTTTATCTGTATCATATTTCTTTTGATAAAATGATTGTTTATTGTCATTATTATTATATACTATACATAACCAAATCTATTTTATATGTCAGGCACTTCAATAGGTTTGTTTACACTGGTATCACCACAATCACATGAGTGATGTGTTGTGCCATGGCATCTACAACTACAAAGCTCCACTGTAATCTAGGGGACCAACATCATATACATGGTCTATCATGGCCAAGACATTATTATAAACACATGACTGCATATAGACACAAACTTTTTGTAAAATACTACAATAGTGTTAACCACTAATCTCTGAACTCATTTCTCTTCTCAGATATAAGCGTTATAATCTGATCTTTCCATATGCTTTTTTTCTCTCCCTGTCTCCCTCTCCCCTGTCTCTTTCTCTTTTTCTCTTCTCCCACTCCCTCCAAACACAGACATAAACAGCTATATAAGTATAGTCTTGCCTTGTGTTGAATTGCACAAATGACTTAATAGCCTACTTATTTTGAAATTAACTTTTATTCCCCAAAAATGTATCTCGGGCATTTTCATATCATCACATCCTTTTCAGATATTATATAGTGTGGTACAAAAGAATCAGAAATGTATATTAATGGAGCACCATATTTTCCTTTTTAAAAATTATTTTTATTGGGACCAGCAGTTAGAGTAATGCCTATGTCACTGGACTCCCACGTAGTCAACCACGGTTCACATCCCAGACCCGGTGGCTTAAACTCACGTCGGGCACATGTGCGTGCATGCCCAAGATCCCAAGAGGAGAATGGAGGAGAAGTGATTGTGGCGTGGCCATCTCCCCTGGGGAGTGATTTCTCATTTTCTGTCTCTCTCTTTCTCTCTGTCTGTCTGGCAAGTGCATGGGCCCTATAGCAAAAATCTCTCCAAAAAAGAAATTATTTTTATTGGGACCAGCAGTTAATGTAATGGCTATGTCACTGGACTCCCATGTAGTCTGCTGCAGTTCAAGTCCCAGACCGATGGCTTAAACTCACACCAAGCGCATGTGCGTGCGTGCCCAAGATCCTGAGAGGAGAATGAAAGAGAAGGGATTGTGGCATGGCCATCCCCCCTGGGGGAGTGATTTCTCACTTTCTGTCTCTCTGTCTCTCTCTGTCTTTCTGGCAAATGTACACATCCTATAGCAAAAACTTCTCAAAAAATATTTTTTATTTATTATTTACATTTAATGACTATACATCTTTACAGTGTACAACATGGTTTTTCCCAGCAAGAATGCAGTGCATATCAGTCAAGACAAAGACATTACAATATTCATTATCATCAGCAAATAATTTTTCATTTTTGTGTCAATTAAATGTGTTTAACTGTTTCCCTCCCTACCTCCACCTATTATTCACCCCCATATTACCCAATCCTTACTACTGCTATTATCTACAGTTGTTTTCTTGCCACTGTACCTTACAATATCTTGGTTTCTGCTATAGATCATAGGCATTTGGTATATATTAAGTAGTAACATCCAATTTCTTTTAGGTTTAAAGTATTTTAAATTTTTAAAACTATTTTTCTTATATTTATTAAATATATTACTGCTATACAACATTTGGCTTGTAAAGAGTTTACCCAACATGAAATATATCTCAGACCAGTCCAGTTGAGAATACTATACATATTATCATCAATAGGTAATAAACCATTTCTGTGTCTCACAAATGTCTTGCCTCTCTATTTTTTCTCCCTCATTTTCTTTCCCATACTCTTCCCTTCTCCCACTCTCTTTCCACACTGTCTCCAGAGGGACATACAAATTTTGTCTTTCATAGTCTGGCTTGCTTCTCTTAGCATTAAGTCTTCTATATTCATCCACTTTGTATCAAACATCCAGGTCTCATTGTTTTTCATGGCTGAGTAGTAGCCCATAGAGTACATATGCTACGTTTTTTTTCAATCCACTTGTCTATTTTTGGACACGGGTTGATTCCATGTCCTAGCAATTGTAAATAATGTTGCAATATTGTGCAGGTGTTTTTCTTAGTGAGAGTTTTTTTATTCTTTGGGTAAATACCTAAGAGTGGAATCACTAGATCATATGATACTTCTATTTGTAGGTTTCTAAGGAATCTCCATATCGTTCTCTGCAATGGTTGTACTAATTTGCATTTTCACCATCAGTGTAGGAGAGTTCCCTTTTCACCACAGACTCACCTTATCATTATTTATTTATTTTTTTAATTTGAGCCATTCGGAGTGGGGATAAGTGATGTTTTATTGTGGTTTTAATTTATATTTCCCTTAAGATAAGAGATGTTGAGCATGTTTTCATATGCTTTTTGACTATTCATATGTCTTTCTTGGAAAGCTGTCCAGTTTTCATTATCCCATCTTTTAATTGGATTGATTATTATTTTTTTGTGTGTGTGTGGGTAAGCTCCTTGAGTTCCCTGTACATTCTGGTTACCAGTCCCTTATCTTAGGTATGCTTTGCAAATATTTTCTTCCACTCTGAAGATTGTCTCCTCACTCTAATTATTGTTTCTTTTACTAAGTAGAAGCTTCTCAGACTAATAGAGTCTCATTTCTCCATTTTTGGAACTTTTACCTATGCTTTGGGGGTTTTCTTTAAGAGATCTTTCCCTACTCCAAAGTCTCCAAAAGTTTTCCCTCAGTAGTTTCATATTTTAGGGTTTTATGTTTAAATGCTCCATCCATTTTGAGTTCATTTGTGTTAGTGGTGAGAGATAAGGGTCCTGCTTCATTCTTCTACAGATACATATCTAGTTCTCCCAGCACAGTTTGCTGAAGATATTTTCTTTTTTCCCACTGGATTGTCTGGGTCCATTTGTCAAGATCATTTTGCTGTATGTTTGGGGTTTATTTGGGAGTCTTAGTTCCTTTTCATTGGTCTACCTGTCTGTTTTTATGCCAATGCCATTGTGTTTTAATTATCATAGCTTTGTAATATATTTTGAGGTCAGGAAGTGAGATGCCTCTACTTTATTCCCCTTGTACAGTATTGCTTTGGTGATATGGGGCCTAGTATGATTCCAGACAAATTTTATGACTTTTTTCTGTTTCTGTGAGGAATAACATTGATTGGAGTTGCAGTGAACTTCTGGATTAATTTAGATACGATTGACATCTCAATTGTATTAATTCTTCCAATCCATGAACATGGGTTTTTTTTTTCACTTTTTTATATCATTAAAAATTTTTTTTCAAGTGCCTCATAGTTTTCTTGTAGAGATCTTTTATATCTTTGATAAGGTTTAATCTTAGATATCTTATTTGTTTCATGGCTATTGTAAATGAGATTTCTTTCTTCATTTCTACCTTACTTTGTTCATTGTTGGTGTATAAAAATGCTATAATTTTTGTATGTTGATTTTATATACTGCCACTGTACTGTAATCATTTATTACTTCCAGAAGTTTTTTTGTGGATTCTTTTGGGTTTTCTATGCATAACATTATATCATCTGAAAATAAACATAATTTCACTTTTCTGTTTTCTGTTTAGATGCCTTTTATTTGACTCTCTTGTCTGATTTCATTGGCTAGAACTTCCAGTACTATGTTAAAAGGAGTAGAGAAAGTGGGCAGCCTTTCCTTATTCTAGTTTTTAGTGGAAGAACTTTCAGCTCTTTCTGATTCTGTATGATGTTAGCTATGGGTTTTTCATAAATGGCTTTATGAAAATGTTTACCCTATAATATACTTTAAACATTTATACCAACTATCACAAATATAAAAACAATAATCATTACATTATAAAAATAACAGACAACACAGCAACAAGCTATGAACTTACAACAAATAACTAAAAAATGTTAATAAAAATAATAACTACTCCTGCCCAATATACAATTTAGAAACAAATGTTTAATAATAAATGTTATCAAATGACTGTCAATAATGTAATAAAAAAATCTAAAAGTGACTGCTAAAATGTTGTCAGAGACTAGTAATTATGCTACTAATAAACAACAGCTCCACTTACCACCAAAAGTCTTTAGATAAATAGCCACCATTGCCACTCATGTATAAAAAAGAAAAACTAATTGTTCTAGGAAATGCCTTTCTTTTGTTAAAATGCATCAAGAGCCATAAAAAATCTATGACATTTGTAAACAAGTTACAGTAATCTTTATACAGGCAAGAGAGATAAGAGAGACTGTAACACAATGCCTTCTCTCCTATTTTCTTCAGGATTTTAGATAGACATGAACACATGCTTGGCATGATTTTTAGCCATCCAGTCAGCAGCTCGAACTACACAGTTGACCTTGTTGGATCCAGCACCTTCAGCATACCTCCTGCTGGCCCAGTCTAGTTTATTTTTAAAAAATTGTTTCAACGAGGCAGCAAGTAGCATTGTGGTTAAGGTCCTGACCTTCTACATGGCTGGTCATGGTTCAAGTCACAGACTGGTGCCTTGAAAATTACACTGGGCCTGTGTGTGTGTGTTTACGTGTGTGTATCCAAAATCCTGAAAAGAAAGTAGAAGAGAAAGGATTGTCACATGGGACTCTCCCCTTTGGGGTTGATTTCTCAGGTTCCTTCTCTATTTCTGTCTCTCTGTCAAGCATATGGCAACCCTTCCCCCCTTAAAAAAAAAAAAAAAAAAAAAAAAAAAAAAAAAAAAAAAAAAAACCTATTTCAAAGCTTACTCTTTTCATTAGTTAAAGGCACCCCCAGCCAATAATCCTAAAGGAATGCAGATCCACTAATGTGGTGGCTGCAAACCGGAATTACTCCCATTAGATTCACCCCACCCTCCTGGAAAATGTCAATAAAGAATGCTGTATTCACTTCTCCTACTGGGGATTACATAGATAAGCATTTAAAAGGTTTTAGTTAAACCTACAAAATTGGTGAAACAATCTCAGTAGCTGGGAGGGGCTCAGGGATTCATCCAGGAGGTGCTGATACCCCAAATAAAGACCATGAGCCACCTTTAATCTCAGGACAAGGGAAGATTGCCATTCCCCAAGTCACAGCCATTGTATAGAATAGCACATAGAGGGGCCCAAGTACACAGTAACCTTTAGGTCAATCATTAAGCTGCTCGCAAGACCACATTCCTTTCCCATGTAGACATTAGACTCACCTTCCTAGCTGTGGATTACCCCAGAGATAATATAGGTATTCCACTTTAGTATATATTAACCTTGTCTTTACTTAACCAGACAGGATTTATTTCTAGGCCCTTGTAACTGGCAATCTGCTGCCACCCTAACCTGAAGCTGAAGTTCTCAAGCTGACCTGGGGCTCAAGTTCTCAAGCCGATCTGGGACTGAAGTAAGTTATCAAGCTGGCCTGGGACTGAGGTTATTAAGATTCCTGGGAGCCCTCTCATCCAAAAGACCTTTCCAGGTAATCAAGATATAAGGAGAGAATGTGTTAATGGATGGAAAAGTGTTGAGCTGCATTGTGAAATCCTTGATTCTTTGGGTCCAGATCACTAAAATTAGAGATCTGTCCCTAGGCACAAAATGAAACCGCAACCACGAATGAAGTAGATAAAAAAGAAGGTTTAATAGAAAAGAAAGGAGAGGAAAGAAAGGAAAGGAAAGAAAGGAAGTGCACCCAAAAGGCTTTTGGGCGGGCAGATTGCCAGGTGGCAACTGCGCTTGATACTGGTTGTTACTTTTATTACCAGAGGTGATGAATATTCATTAGTGGGAGGCCCGTTACATTGCCTAAGTTCTTTCTTTAAATTTGAATCCATACATTTTCTCCTGCACCTGCACACCTCCCTCACATGTAAAATGAGGAACTTGATCACCTAATTGCATACGCCCAGTACGAGTCATGTTGCCCCAATTAGATTGCCCAATTAATCTATCGCCCTAATGACCAAAATGCTTGCTTGGGTCTTTTTGAGAAGAGAAAAATCTATGAATTATCCCTGTATGCTTCCCTCAAGCCTTAAGGAAGAAAGATGTCAAATTACCTCGCCCGAGACTAGGGGAGCCTTTCACTTTTCTCTTAGTGCTGCCCACTCATGGCTAACTAACTACCTACCACAAATGCACCAGACAAATGGACTTCCTTGTTCTAAGGATTATGAATGTTTATACCTAAACAAAACACATGTCATGTTTTATGATTATTGTTCTTATGCTTTGAATGCTTTACCTTTTGGAGTAAAATCTTTCACTTACTACCCCTCACCCAACCTACTTCTGTAAAACTCCTTCAATAATAAATACGTATGTCTCCTAGCCATTAGGGCTGCAGTCTTGAGCTTGCTCTGGCTGTAGCTGGCTGAGAACATGCTAAAGGGCATTGAGGTTTCAGCCTAAATTTTATTCACCTGTGTCACCTTCCTGTGTACCCACCCCAGCTGGAGCAGGGCTTCTGGCACTCTTGGGTTTATAGAGGTTCTCATATACTCTTAATGTTGTGGGAAAACAGACTGCTGAGGGATAAAAAGCAGCACTTCAGAGAGATAGGAATAATTTTATTTTTCTGACAGTGGGGCACAGAGGAGTTAAGCTCTGAAGTGCTGGCCTCCTGTGAGGATTAAGCACAGTCTTTTATTATGACGTTTGGGGAAAGGGTGCTCCAACAGGCTAAGGGTATCCTATCAGAAAGGATTTCAAAGTTTACTTTAGAGAAAAATGGGTTAGATAAGCAGGGTATCTGTCTTTCCAAGGCTTCAGATGGATTTTATCATTTCAAAGGGGGAGAGGCAGTGAAGACTGTGTAGTGTCAGCAGCTGTTGGCTTTGGGCTATTGTGAGTTCCAGATGTCTCCACACCATGAAGAGGAGTGGGCAGGAGAGGCCTGGCACAGACAGGCCTCAGTGCAGCTGCCCACATCATTTCTCCCTCTTGAGCCTCCTCAGTTACATTTAGGAAGGATCAATCAACAGAGGGATGGTCCTGGGGATTGTGATAAGCAAGTGATACTTTAAAGCATAAGAGGAGAGGTTATAGGGGTAAGGTAGAGATGACACCTGTCACTGTCCTCAAGCTTTTGCCATGGGTAAAGCCGTCAGCCCACAGAGTGACTGCAGCAGGGTTGTAGATTCCTTGTCAGGTCCCAGTTTTCTGGAACGTCACCTTGGTCAGCTGCTCAGTGTGGTTCTTCATCATCTAGGTTCCCAGGGTCCTCTGGTGCTAAGGCTGGCTTCAATCCTGTATGGTGAATCCATGGGGCTAGTCCTGTAACTTTAACTGCAATGGGGCTTACAAGCTCAACAACATATGACCCCAACCAACTGGGTTGTAATGAGTCCCTTTTTCAATTTTTAACCCATACAAGATCTCCAGGTTCATGTGTGTGTACACAGTTTTCAAAAGGAACGGGGATTTTTTTCTAAGGTGACTTGGGCTACTAAAGTGGGGCGCTGGTCAAACAGACTCTCATAAGGGGAGTAGCCATGCTTTTGGGATGTACATCTAACCCGAAGCAGGGCCAGTGGAAGAACATTTACCCAGGGTTGTCCTGTGTTTTGACAAAATTTAGCCAGGTTGGACTTGAGCATGTGGTTCATTTGTTTAACTCTCCCAGAGCACTGGGGTCAGTAAGTAATGTGAAGGTTTTATTTTATGTAAAAGGCCTTTGTGACTTCTTCATGTTTGACTTCAGCCATAAAGACAGGCCTTTGTCTGACTCAATCATAAGGGGAAGTCCAAATCAAGGTATAACTTCTTTTAATAGAGCTCAGGTGACTTCTCTGGCCTTTTCAGTTCACGTAGGGAAAGTTTCTACCCCACCTGAGTAAGTGTAGACCAGGATTAATAAGTAATTATGACCTGGCAAGGTTGCACTTCTGAGAAGTCTGTCTCCAGTAACTCCAAGGGAGTCCTCCTGGTAGCTGGCCGCTGGACAGGGTTATTTCTGGCACAGGTCGTATGTTCACAGTTGTATACAATGATGGTAGGCAACTTAGAAAACAGTATTGGCCTAAGATATTTTGTAGTTTAGTTTTTCCCAGTGGGTCAACTTGAGGTGCTGCTTTACCAATGAATATCTCAGTGACTGGGGTATGTATATTCTTTTATCTAGCAGTTTCCATTATCTGTCTTCTCCCAGGTCTGCCCCCTCCAACTTTGCCCAATAATGTTCATTGGAGGTCTACGGGCGGGGTGCTTTTGGGAAGCTCCTGAGTGGCAGCATTTTAGTCATAGCAGTTGGGGCCTGATTTGCAGTGGCCTTGGCTATTTGTGGTAGGCAGTTAGCTAGCAATAAACTGGCAGCCCTAAGAGAATAGCAGAAGGAGGGGACCAGCAGTTAGCGCAATGGCTATGTCACTAGACTCCCATGTAGTTGACTGCGGTTCGAGTCCCAGACCCGGTAGCTTAAACTCATGCTGGGCGCATGTGTGTGCGTGCCCAAGATCCCAAGAGGAGAATGGAGGAGAAGGGATTGTGGCGTGGCCATCCCCCCTGGGGGGTGATTTCTCGCTTTCTGTCTCTCTGTCTCTCTCTGTCTGTCTGGCGAGCGTACACGCCCTATATTAAAAACCTCTCAAAAAATTAAAAAAAAAGAGAATAGCAGAAGGACACATGTCACATTGATCACAATTTATTGGGAGTTACAACCAGACCCTCCATGAGATGCCTACTTCCTACCTAGCCCCCGGTGAAGGGAAGGCAAGGCAAATACCATTTTCCTTCCTTGATTCCTGAGGAAGACACACAGGGATGATTGTAAATTTCTCTCTTATCATCCCTCATGAATACAAAAAGACCCAACCAATCATTTTGGTCAACATCCTGATTCCCTGGTGTTATTAACTAATTGGGCAGTCTATCCTAATTGCACAGTTAGGTAATCAAATTTCTCAAAGTCTTCACCTGTGAGAGAGATGCCCAAGAGCAGGAGAAAGCCCAGGAATTCAAACAAAGGACATAGATAGTGTGACAGACCTCCCACCGTTAAATATTCTTGATCACCTCTAATAATAAAAATAACACCTAATTAGTTCCAAACACAGCAGTTGCTACCTAGTAACCTGCCTTCCCAAAAGTCTTTTGGGTGCACTTCTTTTCTAAAATCTTTCTTTCCTATTAAATTCTCTTTTCTACCTACTTTTATTGTGGTTTTGGCTTTATTTTGCACCTAGAGTCAGGTCTCTAATTTTAGTGATCTGGACCCAAAGAACCAAGGACTTCACAACACAGCTCAACACACTCTCATCCTATGACAAAATCTGTCAACTGATTTCCCAAGGTTATGGGGTCTTCCCTGCTCTGGTGTCCTTGGCGTTGGATGATTGCCACTTCCCTTGGTTCCTGGACTGTCTCCAATAATTGGCAGATTTCTTCCTTGTTTTTGACTGTTTCTCCTTCTGTTGAAAGGAGTCCTTCTGCTCGGTATATTGCCCCATGAACATGCACAGTAGCAAATACATAGCTTGAGTCTGTGTAGATGTTTATTCTCTTACTGGCTGCCACTTTGAAGGCTCAGATTAATGCCCACAGTTCAGCCCCTTGAGTAGACCACCCTTGGAGGAGTACTTCAGCCTCAATCACTATGTCTTGAGAGGTAACTGCATAGCCAGCATATTGGAGTCCCATCCTTCGTGTAACTGCTACCATTAGTGAAGTGAGTCAGGAATTTTCAATGGTATGTCCACAAGGTCAGGACTCCCAGAAAAATAAATAAGTAAATAAATAAAACCTCATTGAGGGCTTTTTCACAAATGTGGTCGGGAGGCCCCAGCATGGTTGAGAGGAAGCTAGCAGGATTGAGGGTCTGCAGAGTTTGAAGTCTAATTAGGGGATTTTCTTTTTCTTTCTTTCTTTTAATTAGGAGATTTTCAATCAATACGCCCTGGTAGTGGGCCACACTAGAGCTGGCAAACCATTTATGTCCGTTGTATTTATTAACATGGCCACTGACTGAGGGACCCAGGCAGAGATAACTTGTCCCAAAGTTAGCTTGTCTGCTTCTCTAATCAGTTTAACAGTGGCAGTGAGAGCTCAAAGGCAAGGGGGCCATCCAGATGCCATTGGGTCTGGCCTTTTAGACAGGTAGGCGATAGATCTCTCCCAAGGCCCAAAGGACTGAGTCAGAACTCCTAGTGCTGTCTGGCTCTTTTTACATATGGATAGATTGAACTCCTGAGTGACCTCTGGGAGTTTTAAAGCCCAGGCTTTCTGGAGGTTTGACTTGAGAGCCTAGAAACCCTGCTCTTGACAGGGTCCCACTTAAAGGGCTTCCTCTGGGACCATTAATAACTCATACAGTGGATTAGCCTTTTTAGCAAGACCTGGGATTCAAATCCTACAGAATTACGTGGCTCCCAAGAATTCATGTAGCAGCTTCCGGCTTGTGGGCTGAGGCAAATCACTTACTACTTGATTTTGTTCTTGTTCAAGCGCAAGATGTTTTTTAGTCAGAACGGATCCCAAAAACTGCATTTGAGTGCAGCAGATCTGGGCCTTTTTCTTTGAGACTTTGTATCCAACCTGGGACAGGAGCTGGAGCAATGCTCAAGTTCCTCTCCAGCAGTTTTCTCAGGTTGCTCCAGGGGGCAGAAAGTGATCAACATATTAGAGCAGAGTACACCCAGTTTCCTGACTTGAAAAGTTCTCTAAATCGGCAACAAGCACATCTCCAAACAGGAGAGCGCCCGCAACATATATGAATTGGGGATGATGGGATGTAAGGCCACCGCGGTGGGGTTTACAACTTGCAAATCCTGAGCTGGATGGTAGTCGCCAGAAGCTCCCCTTCCCATGGGGAGGGAGGGAGTGTTCCAAGGAGACTAACATTGGACCAGGATCACGGCTTCTCTGAGCTGGCCGATGTGTTTCTTTATGGCTAGTCTGGCATCTCTGCTCATGGGGCACTGGCAGAGACACACATGCTGTGCCTGAGGTTTCAATTTGACCACCAAAGGTGGATGGTTGATTGCCATTCCCGGTGGGTTCTCCTTGACCTAAAGGCAGGGAAGTTTTAAACAAGTGGAGAGAGTGTCTCATCATTTCCACTGGGGGCCTTGGGAGCAAACATTTGTTGCTCCTCCTCTCAGGGCAATGCCACAGCCAGGATTTTGGCAAGGCTGATGGTTAAAACAGCAAAGGCAAATGAGTTAAAGCTGATTTGTACTAAGTTCAGTCAGCAGGTTCTTCCAGTAACGGGACCCATTGGAGCATCCAATTATCTGAGGGCAGTGGCGAGCAGGGCCCCTTTTTGCTTCCTGTGCTACATCACTGATAGGCTTTTATTTTCTTCTTGGTCTCAGTTTATGAACACTCGATTAGCAATTTCTAGGAGTTGGGAGACATTCATCTTAGCAAAGCCATCCTGTTTCTGGAGTTTCCTGAGGATGTCAGGAGCTGGCTGGGTTACGAATGTTACCTTAATCATTCGCTGGTTTTCAGGGCTCTCCGGATTAAACGGAGTATTGGTCTGGTATACTTCACAAAGCTTCTCATAAAACTGCCCTGGTGGCTCATTGCCTTTTGAATTATTTCTGTTGTTTTTCTCATGCTGGTAGGTTTCTTTGTACCAACTTCATCCCCTGCAAGAGTGCCTCTCTGTATTTTGGGAGCACGCTCTTGTAACCATGTCTTTGCTGCTGTAAGGACTTTGTTGTTCCTCCATATTCAGTAAAGTGAGGAGGAGCTGGTGGCAGCCATCCCTAGTGGGCTGATGGGTTTGGAGTATAGACTGTATGAGCTCTGTCATTGCCTGGGCTGTTCTGAGTACGGGGTGTATGGTGTTCCAATTAAGCAAGTCAGTGGTGGTAAAAGACTGGTAATATAATGTTGAACTGCCTTCTGTAATAGCCCCATCTGTGCCTAACTGGGGCAGCCCTTGGGTCTCTTGCAAGGGCATCTGGAGAGTGAAGTTGCCCCAGGCTGCAGTAGTTCCCTAGGTGAAAGCAGCAGAGGCAGAATCTGGGTGTGAAAATAGGGAAGGTCAGTGGTCTCTCCCCTGGGCAGGCTGAGCTGCTGCAAGTCCCAAGGATTTCTCTGGTTTTAACTTAACTCCGTAATCCCCGGAGAAACCTTTCTTAAAGTTAGTCAGCATACAATCTAGCACAGTGGGTTTGGGAGATTTGGACTGAGGTTTTCCCATTGCACCCCTAATTCTCTTTGACTTTTTCAATTATTAAACATCTGCATTTCCTAAAAGGCACAGGAGATCACCAGTTGGAGGAAGGGCTCTGGAAGGAAGGTGACTCTTGGGGGCAGGTCTTAGTCCAGAGGTTGGGAAGCCTCATGGCTACTGCTTAAAGGGCCAGACCACCTAGGCAATAAGTTTGTTGACCTTTTTAAGGAGGATATCTACCAAGGGCTGCAATTAGAAAGATCACAGCAGTTTCTCCCTGGGGTCCCTCTTCTCAGCTCTCCAATGGCTGATACTCTGGTGCCAAAGGGAGTATTCCTGTGGTGGATGACAAATGGAGTGGAGAAGGAAGTGGGAACAAGTGGTTTAGGTAGAGAGATTGATGTCTGCCCTCTCTTCTCCCAGGGAGAGTGGACAGGTCTCTCTCCCTGGGGTAGGAAGGAGGACATCTTTCATCACAGTTGAGAAGAACTCATGTCCCAGCTTCCAGAGAAAAAACTCATGACCTAACATCTACTGTGCCTATCCATCTCTATAGGGAAAGCCCTACCAACTGTTCCTGTATTCCCCCTCCCATGAATGATGTCACAAGAAAAGGATAGGTGTCCCCCCACTGGGGAAGACCATTCAGGTGTCTTCTCTGGCCATGTCCCTCGCTGGCTTTGTGTGTTTCCTTAACAATAGGTGGTTGGATATAGAACCTCCACCCAAAACCTCTCCAAAAAAAAAAAAAAAAAAAAAAAGAATAAAAGAATAGAACTTCCACCAGATTACACACATAGAGAGGGAAGGAGGCCCTCAGTGTGTAATACTGCCACTTAATCTTTTTCAGGAACACCACAAAACAGCAGAGAACAGACTCATGCCCCGTAGTGCAATGGACTCTGGGACCACAAACACAGTCACTCATCATACTTACATTTACTCAGCGATTATGCATTCCCTCCCCACATCAACCCAAAGATAAATAGGTCCTGACTTCTGGCCCTGTGACAAAAGGAGAATGTTCAAATCTCCTCTTCCACTCACTGAGTGGGCTGACTGATTAACTCTACAGACCAACCAGAAACAGATGAGTCCAGACTGCCAGTTCTGTGAGCAAAGGAGAGTGTAAGGCTCTCCTTATCCACTCGCTGAGTGGACTGACTGACGGCTGTACAGATCCCCGGGGTTTACCAGATTACCAGAGTTGACCATAGGTGATGTATCCAGGTCCAGAATAAGAGTCGGTCCAGGATGATTGTTCTCCAGGGGGGCACCCCAGCTGAGAGATTTCGTCAAACAAGTTGGGACTTGCCTATCCCTCCATACTGCAGTGCTTATCCCAGGGGAAGGAGCACCCTGGGATCAGTGGCTCAATGGGCCAGTCTGATTTTTGCTTCCCAGCCAAACCATCAAATGTTGTGGAAAAACAGAGGGCCCACAGACAAAAAACAACATTCTACAGAGATAGAAATACTCTTTATTGTTACTGCCAGTGGGCATGGAGGAGTTAACATTCTGAAGGGGCCCTCTTTGAGGGTTAAGCACAGTCTTTTATTGGGGAGTTTGGGGGTAGGGGGAACTCCAGCAGGCTAAGGATATTCTACTAAGAAGAAGTTCCAAGTTTACTTTAGGGAAGAAAGGGTTAGATTAGTAGGGTGTCTCTTTTTAAGGCCTCAGGTGGCTTTTATTATTTCAAAGGGGGAGAGGCAGTAAATTCACAGAGGCCTAGGGAGTGTCAACAGCTGTTTGCCTTGGGCTATTGTGAATTCTGGATGTCTCCACACCCTGAAGAGGAGTTGTCAGGAGACACCTGGCACAGACAGGCCTCAGTAAGGCTGCCCACATCACTTAGAGGATAACATTGCTGCTATGTAACTAGGGCAGCATAAGGTGTTATGAGATATATTAGCTGAAATATAGTTAAATGTGAAGGCACCACATGTAAAACAAAAAACAAAAAGCAGCCTACAGGCAACTGAACAAAGCCAATAGCATAACTAACATTTTCTTTGTTTTTTGCAGGAATGAGATCCTGGTGGCAAATGTAGACAGTTGAATACACAATTTTGAACTTGCACACAAGTGTCATTGCTAAACATTAAACTTTTGGGGTATGTGGCATAATGAGACTTTTAGGAGGTTTTAAAGATACAGGTCCTCAATTATACATATCTTTGTAGAAAATGTTTTTGTTAATATTTTGGAAAATAGTCAATTGTTGAATCTCTTCAAGGGGTTTACATATTGATTGTAAACAGGATCTCAATATATATTGAACATGTTCACTATGTTGAAGACAAAAGTTAGTCAAATTTAACTCTTAAGCCAATTTTGTCTACATATTATATCTAATTCTTGGTGGAATTCACCTTGCAAAGGTTCATGATTAGCAAGTGTTAAAGAGGGCTGAATTGACCCTGATAAGCATACAATTATGACATAACATATGTCATTGAGTTAGCAGTCTATTTGGCAAACAGCAATGAACAAGTTCTCAGGAGCTGGCTCTTTTTTTTCTTTCAGCATTTCCTGAGCATAGTTAGATATTGCTTCCATGTAACCCAGATGCTAGAACTCGCTGTCGCTGGCCTGAGTTTTCTTTTTTTGGTCTTCCTCTTTTTCTGAATCTTATTGGAAGCTTGGTATCAGGCTTTGTGGTGTCTGATGCCAGCTCATGATGTGCAGGTCATACACATGAGAGGGGATCCAAACCAGACCTATAGGAGTAAACACAGAGGCAAACCCTCTTCCCCAGGTTATTAGAGGAACTGGGCGTTGCCAGGTAGGATCTAGAGGCATTTTATAGAAAACTTCAGCCTGAGGACATTTTTGTGAGGCTGATGTTTGCTGCCAGGCTGTGCTCCATGGGTGCAATTTTGAATAAAATGTCAAATTTAGACGATTCAATTTAAACACAGTTAAAGAAAATAATCTGGCAGAATGGATAGAGGGGGCCCTAGATTCCCCTTTCTTTGTTTTAAAAATATGGACAGGGTGTGTTTTATTAACAAACTCTAAACTAGTAAATTTGGTCTATTTAGACTGTGTTTTAGCACCTAATACACCTAATAATGTGACCCATCGTTTTATGGCCACCTCAGATACTATTTGTTATATGTGCTTTTTTTAAATAAAATCTTTCTAATTCTTTACAATTCCCTCTCAGAACTTCTTCAACATAACTTAGACCTTTTGCAACAAGCTTTATTCCTTGATTATTTTTCCCCTTTTATTTTTTTCTTCATTCTGGAATAATCCAGCCATATTACTTTAGGACAAATATTTTACCATAAAAAACTCTATTGAAATGTTCTCTTTCCTTTTAACCTTTTTACCACAAATACATCTTTATACCTATTTCTTTCTTTCTACATCTTCTTCCTATGTACCATTTTCTTTCTACCTGGCTTCTCTCTCTCTCTCTCTCTCTCTCTCTCTCTCTCTCTCTCTTATAAATTTCCCTTTGGAGATAGTTCTTAACTTTGATAAATTAGATAAGAAAAATATTCTGTTTGTCATTTTAAGGATTACTTTAGGCTTGTCAAAGTCTATCTCTTGTTCTTTTGCCTAGCCTGAAAATTCTGACACCCTTTAGCTTGTAACTTTATATGTAGGACTTTACATATTTATCAGAATTTTTAACTTATTAAAGCAAAATTAGCTTTTAGTACATAGCAGCAGCTTATAGATCTGTATTTTACAAACAAAAACTGTTTAACAAATTTCCCAGTTTAGAACAAAACTTTACTATTGTTAACAGTTTAAGATGTTAATTATTTGAAAAAAACTTTTAAAAAAGGCATCAAACAAAGCAATTGACCATCAACAAAAAACTCCAAGCACCCTAGGGATGAGAAAGGGTTAACTCAGGACCAGCATTTGGCTTAATGGCTATGTCACTGGACTCCCATGTAGTCGACCATGGTTCGAGTCCTGGACCCAGTGGCTTAAACTCACACTGGGTTCTTGTGCGTGCATTCCCAAGATCTAGAGAGGAGAATGGAGGAGGGATTGTGGTGTGGCTATTCCCCCTGGGGGGTGATTTTTCACTTTCTGTCTCTCTGTCTCTCTCTGTCTTTCTGAGTAGTGCACCAGCCTATAGCAAAAACCACTCAGAAAAAAAAAAAAGAAAAAAAAAGAGAAATGGTTAACTCAGTGTAGGCTGTTATCAAGACTACAAGGTCACCAGAGGCTGTCTTGTGTTTTTAAGTTTTAAGCATGCCCATTTATTTTAGAGGTCCTGGTAGTTGACTCTTTACTAGGGAGACTTTGTGGACAGAAGTCTGACTACTTTTTCTATTTTCCAAAAGGAACTGGGGAAGTCATACCTATAAACATTAACAGACCATTTATTTTCTATTGACAGGATTCTTCCTACCTCCTGTTCCTGGCATAGTATCTTTGAGATGTATATTTCAACCTATTACATTGTATTCTTTTGCTTATTTCTTCCCAAGACACGGTACTTCCCTTTTCCTTGAGATGTAGATTAAGCCTTTCTTTAACTAAGACAGAGATCTTCCCTTTCAATCACCGACCTAAAAATTGTGGAACCCACCTATAACCTACAAGCCCCCACTTCTACATGTCCCGCCTTTTTGGGCCAGACCAATGGAAAATCTTTTCACTAAATGCTGTCAATCTCAAAAGCAAATAAAAGGAACCTCTGTACATGATCACCCCAAGAAAAGGCATGTATGCCTCTTCTCCAGCCTAGGTCACTCACACTTGGCTTGGAAATAAACCGCATTAATTATTAATTATTAATTTTACAGTTGGTTATTTATTTTCCGTCGACAACTTCTTCTGGTAAACTTAAAGAAACATGCTCTTGGGCAATTAAATTAATGCCAGCACTTCCAGCTCTAGCATGAATGGAGTCATAAATTTCCAGTCTAGTTGTCTGGTTAGGGCTTTTGTCAGTTACTGGGTTGGACAGAGACAAGAGTGATGCCTCCTTTGATTTTGGGCTGGAGGTGTGCCCAGTATCAGGTTTTCTGACACATCAGTAGAAGAGCAGTACTTGTTAGTCCAATTAAAGCCTTCACCACAGCCTTTACATTTTCCGGAAGGCTTTCTTTGTTTTCCCTTACAATCCTTGATGACATGTTCCTCTTTTCCACAACAATAGCATTTTCTATTTGGAGGTCTCAATACTGCAGCCAACAATCCTTGTTTGTGGCTTTCAGTACCTACTATCTCACATGCCTTTATCATGTCTGGTAGAAGTGGTGGGCTTGCCATAAATACCTTTCAATGCCTCCTGTCAATCAACATTAGCATTCTCAAAGGCCAGTTGTTTCAACAGTGCCTCAGATGCATCTGCATTTTCTACTTGCCAGTAAAAAGATCTTTGTAACCTGTCCGTAAATAAAAGTCATAGGTTTCTGGTGGCCCTTGATGCACCTTAACGAAAGAAAGGCATCCTCCAGAAGAATTAGGTATTTTCTTTCATGCACAAGTGGCAATGGTGGCTATTTGTCCAAACTTCAAGTGGCAAGCAGGACTGTTGCTCATTAGTAGCATAATCACCAGTCCCTGACAACATTTCAGCATTCACTTCTTGATTTCTTATTACATTATTGTCAGCCATCTGATGGCATCTGTTGTCAAACTCTTGTCTCCAAACTGTATATTGGGCAGGAGTAATTACCATTTTTACCCACACTTTCCAGTCATTGGTTGTAAGCTCATAGCTTGTCGCTATGTTGTCTATCATCCCTATAATGTAATGACTGCTGGTTCCATATTTGGTGATAGCTTGTTCCTTAATTCCTTAAGTATACTATAGGGTAAACATATGTGGCTTGTCCCCTTTTGCATATAACAAGACAGACAGAAAGTGTGGAAGTGTCCCCTTCTTGTAAAGCACTGATTACACATTTCTGTAAACATCCCCCGGGGCAGTTTTTCCCTAGTCAGTTTTTTAGATAAGGCCTTAAATGGGGGAGGAGGAGTAGAAGGACCAGTGGGGCAGTTGGATTAGGTTTGATCTCTGCATTAGGTGTTAATAGCTCTTTCATAGGGGGTTCAATGTTATCAGGTTTTCCAAATTGAAGCATGGCATTTCTGCATAGATGCCAGGCATGCAATTTTTTAAAAAAATAGACCACAGATTAGTTTATTTTTAACACCCATCATGTCATGAAGTCATAGGGAATAGGTTCCAGTAGCTCATGCTCCTTTCCATTGGTTCTCACAAAGTGTACTTCTCTGGGTGGAGTAGGCTGGTGCTTTAGTTGAACCCAGGTCCCTTTCTCTTTGGCTTTCTGCTTTTTCTGGTCATTTTCTTTTACAGGCTTTAGGAAGCTATCTCTACTCACAAAAAATGCCAACAGCATGCTGGGTAACATTGTAGACTCTTCCACTTTTGCCATGGTAAGATTTGTGGGGCATTCATTTTGAACAGTACCCATGCCCTTGATGTCTACAATATCACCTTTATTGTAGATTCGCATATATGTTGCCAAAGGAACCACTCCATGTTTTCTAAAAGTCCTAAAGAACATATATGGGGTGCCTCTACCCTTCCCCTTTGTGTTCATCATTTTGATTAATTACTGGAAAATAGCAGTTCTGACCAAAAGCAGCATGTAATATTTTTATAGGAACAGGTGGTTCTTCAAGTAAGCAGTTACCAATTTTTTTCCCAATCAGTTAATTTCAAAGATCTGCCCTCAGGGTACCAAGGGCAATAGGTATCAATTTCCATTAATATTTGAGAAATAGTTTTGGAGAGCACGCAGTGATTAGCCTGACTTAATACATACAATAGCTCCTCCTTGTGAGCAGTGTGAGTGGGAGATAGCCTGTTACCGGTCCTGATTCCTGGGATCTCTGTAGAGATGAATGGTGTTGTAACCCTTCCTGGTCTAGAATCAGTGGGTAGGCTGCTTGAGAAATGCTGCGTGTGTGGGAGACAGTCTGTTACCCACACTAATTTTCTGGGATTTCTGAAAAGATGAGTGTACCTGTAGCCCTTACTTGGGTGAGAAATTAGTGTGTAGACTGAAAGACAACTACTTTGCTCACCGCCAGCTCTGAAAAGCACAGATCTCATCTGTTGTCTTTGGGATCAGGTGCAACACAGCTGCCGCAGTCCCATCTCATGAAGAGAATGGACTTTATAAGTGATCAGGAATAGAAAAGCCTCAACTGGGTTGTAGGTCTTGGTCTCATGTAACACCCCAGTGCTTGTGTGAAGCAACTGAATAACCTGCAGTGGGAGCAGAGGCCTGAGGACAGTGACTGAGCTGAGGCCAGTCTTGAGATTGCAAAAGATGGGAAAGGAATGTTCCTGGTGCATTCCAGGCAGCTCCCTCCCATGTGAGTGACCTCTAGCTGGTCAGAAATCTACAGAAGGAGGTTGACACTAAGAAAACCAGGTACAGATGTCCTGTGAGTTCTGTTCTTTCTGAGGTTGTAACTTTGCTCACCTTGTGGCAATATTCTGAACAGTGTTTGGATCTGAGCTGTATACAGGCACTGAGTGAGAGTAGATTATGAATGAGAAGAAAATCTCTAAAGGTCAGACTTACAAAAAGGCTCACCTGGATTGTCTGCTAGAGCAAGGGTTTCTGATTTTCACAGTTTACTAAGGTAAGAACCTGCTGCTAGAAATGCAGATGATAAATGTGGGATTATTTCCAAACATGAGGAGGTGTAGGAGGGTATGAGCTCCCAGAGTTAAATCCCTCACTTTCTGTCTCCTTACAGAGACAGATCCACTCTGGGCCTTCATTTCAGCATCAGAATCTGCATCCCAGCTTGGGAATCTGTTTTATCATCTGGGTATGGGTTTTCAGTGTGAACTGTGGGTTAACCAGGCTGGTTATGTGAGCAAGTACAAATGTATGCTTTTATTCACTTTAAAAAAAAATTGCCACCAGACACCTGTGCTCACTGGGCAGAGAGACAGAGAGTGGTAAAGGGAGAAATCACCCCCTCAGGGGATAATACATTGCCATGTGGAAATCCCATATCCTCCATTTTTCTCTTGAGATTTTGGGCACACATGCACACAGATTCAGTGTGACTTTCTAGGTACTGGGTCCAGGGCTTGAACCTCAGTCAGTCATGTGTAAATCTAGCACCATAGCTACAATGCTGCCTGTTAGCCCACACTTTTGATTGTAGTATACAATATCACTACCACAACCTATAGCTTTTTTCTTTTGAACTAAAAGGAATATCTGTAAAGCAAAATTACAAAGAAAAAGTGTTTACTAGTCTGACAAAAGCTTTCTCTAATGGAAACTCTTTCATATCAAGTTACATGCATTATAACCCTTTTACTAGTATAAAGACCCTCACTTTATTAGAGTCAGAGGATGTGTCATTATCACCGCCTGGCCATCCTGCCAGTGGGTCTGACTGCACATCCCAGTGTCTGGCCCTTAACTGATGCTAGCTCTGAAACCCATAAACTACATTTTCCTTATACTTTTTCTTTATAGTTCTTTTGGTCTTGACAGAGTTTACAATGGACAAAGGTAACAGAGGAGCGCCTTCTGAAGATGGTAGAAGAAACGGGTTTGGGGAAAAAGTGCATTAGCAGAAGATGTACAAAGTAAGATCCTGGCAGAGACCTTAATCTATTTAACAGGATGTGTCATGAGCCCAAGGGACCTCTTACTCTTATATACATTTATGACAATCTACCAACCTTCACACACACACACACACACACACACACACACACACACACAGAGCAATCTAAATTTTATATCTACATTTCATACATCACAGAATTTTATTCCTATTTGTCATGTGTTTATATTTGTGGATGAAAATTAGTAGATTGAGAAATGAGGTATGCGGAAGTCCTGGCCATGCTACCCATATTTCCATCCCAAATCCCTGCACCCTGGAGGACTTCAGTCTCTCTCTCCTGGTCCAGAGAATCTTGTTCTGGGCGGAGCTTCTGTTCTGAGGACAGGGGTTGATTACATTGGTCACAGAGGCTGAAATTCCCTGTACCCTGTGTGATCTGTCCATGAAGACAAAGCAGGAAGGTTCCTCTTAGTACTCGAAGATGCTCTGCTCTGGAAAGCCCGAGGCGTGTTCAGCTAAAATGCAGATATTCTCTATCCAGGGCTAGATCTGCAAAGTCAGGAATGTGCCCTGTGCAAGTGTGTGGGCAAGAAGCTGTCACTCAGGCTCTGTCAGGTGTCTGATTCTTCCTTCAATAAGGCTCCACAGGGTCCAGGTCACTGTGTAACCAGGTATATAGGAGGAAGACTCTGAGACCTGTTGAATCCGGGTCACTGCAGTGAGGCTCTGAGCACTGGTTAGTTTTATGTGCTGTTTGGCCAAGGTTGTGCAGTCAACAATCACCTGGGTCTTCATTTTCTCTATTTCTGGCCTTTCTTCTAATGGCTTTGCTGTGGAGGGGCCTCCTGTCTCAAATTCTGTCACCCTGTGACCTGCACTGGCTGAGAGCATGGGAAGGACTTAGTAACACCCTGAAGGTTGAGAAATTATGAATGTAAGTGCTAAATCTCTGGGGTTTGGAAGTGGGTATGTTAGTAGAAACTGGGCATAACTGGCATTGCAGGGCCAGGCCATTCTATGTTCAAAATGAGTCTCCAGTCTCAAATATGTAGCTGGCACAGCTGAGCCCTCGTCATCTCCAGCCTTGGGTAGGTGTTCAGCAGCAACAGGACCCCCTTTTCCTGACAAGTCCTTGTATGGAGAGTTATGCCAACTAGAGCCTTCTCTGGCCAACCCAGCATCTTCCTCAATCATGTGGTATGGACAAGAAAGTCACTGAGATATTCCTACAGGGGGTCATGAGCTTTCTGCTAAGGAGCATCTGTGGTCTGTGGCACCATATTCTCAGGGAGCCAATTTTCTACTGAGTTTTCTAAATAATGGGAAGCAGGGGCACAAACTTAGGAACCTATTCTCTTTATAAGGCAGGAAATAAAACCCACGTTTCTAGCTCATGCCTGCTATTTCCTAATACCACTTTCCTCTCCTGAGTTCATAACATTATGCATTAAATGTCTCCCCCATTACATTATAAACAGACACAATATTTTAATAGTCATTTTTCCAGTGAGTACTAAGTACTTCTTTTCACAAGATTTGTGTGTTCGTGCACATTTGACCTGAGAGGAAATTAGGGAATAACTGCCTGAATCTCAGCTGTACAAATCTGTGTGCTGCCCCTCCTTGTCTCTTCCCTAGGCACAGACATGCTTCAGGATGCCTTAGGTTGAGGTTCTTGTTTGAAGCCTTTACCCGGTGACCTGACTTCAACCTACTTTTTTATGTTTCCCAATTTTCTGGGCTTCAGAACTGCTTGAGGCTGACTCATGAGATTCACAAAGGCCATGTCTCTCAGAGTATGGAGTGACTATCAGCCCCTAGTCATCTCCTCTATAAAAACTTGAGCTGAGGGATGGCGCCTTTAAGGAGAGCAGCTGATTTTTGGGGACTAGAAGGCATTCCTGGTGTATCTTTTACCTGAAAAGCTAACCCTTTGGGATAATTATATCTTCTTTTCCCAGTCTTATTTTTTATTCCTTTCAGAGAGAGTGGTGGTGAGCCAATCTGCTGCTGGTGCTGAGTGGACAAGATAGAAATGATTTCTGCCCTCTAGATTTTTTCAGCGTAGTGAAGGGAGAAAAATGACTCTAAATGACAAGGAAACCCACACAAGTGTGGTTGCAAAATGTACGTCAGGTGCACAGGGGGAAAAATTGTAGTTTCTTCAGAGCAAAGTCACTGGACACTTCAGTGAACAAGATGAGTAGGGGATGTTCCACGTGATAGGATGTCCAAACTTGGCAATTGAGTCAGATGTGTCTGTCGGTTAAATCAGCAGTTTTCCTCCCTGTAAATTGGAATTCAGAGTCTGTGTCTGACCTGTAATAGATAAAAAGGGGGCATCATCTAACAAGAAGGGTGTCGTTTGGCTGTTGGATGCTTCTCCAGAGCACAGACACACACTGGGTTTGTCATCTTGAAGATATTTCTAATGGCTGAAATAATCTACCTCTTAGTTGTACAGGTGCTCAGAGTTTCTATTTATTCATGGTTCAGTCCCAGTAGACTGTGGTGTTTCTAGAAGTTTTTTCACACCATCAGTATTATCCAATTTATCGATGTACACTTAAAGAGTTCTTTATTTGAGGGACCAGCAATTAGCGTAATGGCTATGTTGCTGGACTCCCACGTAGTCGACCGTGGTTTGAGTCCCGGACCTGGTGGCTTAAACTCACGCCGGGTGTGTGTGCATGCGTGCCCAAGATCCCAAGAGGAGAATGGAGGAGAAAGGATTGTGGTGGGGCCATCCCCCCTGGGGGATGACTTCTCGCTTTCTGTCTCTCTGTCTCTGTCTGTCTGGCGAGCACATGCACCCTATAGCAAAAAACTCTCCAAAAAGAAGAGTTCTTTATTTGTGAGGCATACCATTCTTTCACCTACACTTTACTGTTATTATGCAGAAACCCTGTTGATGTGACAGTAAAGTGTGGAGGCAGGGACAGTGTCCAGTGACCTATGATATCACCTTTTTTTCAGATTCCTACGTCCCTGGGCTATGGGTTTCCTAAGTATATGGCCTTAAACCTTCCTTAATTAAGGAAAGAAGGAAGGAAGGTTAGAGGGGATGCAATAGGATATCTCCCTTGCTTCAGTAGGTTTAGATATGCTAAAATTCTAGTCAGCTTTGTTTTTCAGAAACAGTTTCCTTTGAAGCAGGAATTGTTAAGATGAAGGTAATTCTCTCGGCATATTTCAAAATGATAACTTGTCTCCTATTCCAGTAGGAAAAAAAATAATTTGGCTCGGATCTTCACTATGAGAACTGCTGGGTGTCTGGGTACAAACCTTAAAAATGAGAAGGGGCTCCCTAAGATTAGGCTCCATTGGAGTTTTCAAATCTTGAGCACATGCACATTCAACCTTCACTAATCATTAATTACAACTTGGGTAATTAAAATGACCTCTTTGCCACACAGGTATCTGCTTAGAAGTTATTGTCCCATTATATTAAGTCTGTTATTTCACTTAATTTTGTGGGATCCCTATCAAAATTCAGTTCAAAGATACCACCATACATCAAATTTTGTGATTAAGCATTTCTAAGAGTACAGTGTCTCAGGACATCCGAAGTCAATTCTATTCTGCACTCTAGTTGGTAGGTATTATGACAGTGCTCTAGCCTTCATATATAATAAGAAATAGTGTCCCAGGCAGTGCATCTTAACTCTTTGGACCTACCAATGAGAGCCATGTACCTATCCTACTTTTTATTTACTGAATAGTTCAACATTAGCTCAGGATTTTTACATAGGAGAAAATAAGCATATTCAGAGAACTAGGTAGGGGGCTGATGTTGTCCTGTAATAAATGTTTGGAGACCACAGAATTATGTAAACTTCTTATGAAGTGAGTACAGCTTCCCATTTATGTCAGGTTTATCCACCATCCTTTACAAATGTGGGATGTTTCAAGATTCTGTGATCTTTGAGAATGTAGTTATGTACTTCAGCAGAGAGGAGTGAGATATATATTGAATTCTTCTCAGAGGAATATATGGAAATAATGGTGCAGAAATCATGGAAGGCCACAGTGTGTGCTATGGACTTAGAATGTACTATTTTCATAAATTAAAAAAATATATTTCATAACGATTTTTCTAGGCTTCCCATTTAGAGAAAATATGGGGAAAACAAAACATTGAAAAACAGTACAAGAATACCAGGCAAAATCTAAGGTAATTTACACTTATAAGATAAAAATAATTCTGTTGAAGTGAAATTTATGGTGTTAAAAATTTAAAAACAAACAAAAATGGGGCTAACCAGTGGTGTGGTGGTGGAAGCTGCTGTATCACACATGGCCAACTGCTTGGTTAAAGTCACACACATGGTGACTTGAAAAACACATTAGGTACATTTGCATATATGCCCAAAATTTTTAGTGGAGGATAGAGGAGAAGGGATTGCAGCTTGGCCATTCCCTCCTGGGGGGTAGTACTTTCTCAGTTTACCTCTCTCTGTCTCAGGCAATCATACAAACTGTATAGTAATTAAAGCAAAATAAAACACTCTCATACAAAAACCGTACCTTATTTTTTCAGAATTTTTTTTTCTGTTAGAGAGACTTTTGCTATAGGGCACATGTTCTTGTCATAGAGACAGTGGGAGAAAGAGAGAGAAAAAGCAAGAAATCATTCCCCAGGGGCAATGGCCACAACACAATCTCTTCTCTTCCATTCTCCTCTTGAGATTTTGGGTATGCACACACATGATGCACCCAGTGTGAGATTTAAGCCACCAGGTTTGAGACTTGAACCATGGTTGACTACATGAGAGTCAAGCAATGTAACCATTGCAGGCTCTACTGATTCCTCTTAGAAGTTCTTTTTCCTGTCATATATACTTAAGTGTATATAGCTCTTCACTGTTTGTAAAATAGTCAACTTGGAAATACTATTAAACATAAAAGAAAAGAAAAAAGAAAAGGAAAGAAAGAAAAGAAAACAAAAGAAATGAAAAGAAGGAAAGAAAGGAAAAAAATAAAAGAGAAACAGAAGAATGAGGCCAGCAGGCAGCATAGTAGTTAAGGCAGTGGACTTTGACATGGCTCACATTCAAGTTCCAGACATGGTACTTACTTCTCCCTTTCCCTCTCTCTTTCTCTCTCCAGTAAACTCAGATGCTCTATAAGAAAATTATAAATTATAATAATTATTATATAATATAAATAATTTTATAAAAAGAAAAGCAGATGGTGTGGTGGGTAAGGCAGGCATTGGCTCGCACAACTGTATGATTTGAATTCCAGATTTGCAGCATGAAAAAATATGCCAGGCATATCTGCATCTGTGCCTTCCTACCTGAGATGGTTATATGTCTCACATAGGCAGCATATATGAAATATTTTAATATTTTAATAAACTATAATTTATTATTGAATGTGAAACATTATCAATGTTCTTAACTATATTGTACTTCTAATAAATACTAATAAATTTAATTATGGGTTTTCTACAATTAAGTAAAGCCTTTCTATAATTTAACAAGGTAAGGTAAGGTACAATTAAGTAAAGCCTTTCTATAATTTAACAAGGTCTTGTTTTAAATGGAAAATCCAAAAGTTGTCATTATTTTTTTCTATTCTAGCCATTCTAACTGGGATTAGGTGGTATTGTGTGTGTATGTGTGTGTGTGTGTTTGTGTGTGTGTGTGTTTAATAGTTATTTATTTTGTTTTATTTATCATTATTATTATTTTAACTTTCCATAGGGTACATGTGTTCTTTGAGAACACAGTTATGAGAGAGAGACACGGTGGCACAGAGTGAGAAAGCAAGACATTAGGTGTGAGACTCAAATCATGGTGCAGCACCCTACCCACTATGCCGCCTGCTGGCCCCATCTCATTGTGCATATATGTTTTTTTTTTTTTTTCTCTT